>JARHVA010009171.1:87500-197500 GCA_037957365.1 Torreya grandis
TGGAAAGTTATATGTGGTTTGCTTACATGATTTTTAACTTGTTAAATTAGTGGTACTTATATGTTAGGTACATGATGATCATGTTTATTTCATTACAGTAGTATATTATGGATTTTATATTGTTTCAGGATGACCACCTTTATTATTGTGAGGTGGATGTAGGATATATCTATCTATCAGATTATGATGGAGGGAGGGAATTATCAGAGAGGGTGGCATAGATGGAGGAATTGGGGGATGACAGAATGAAAATTAGGAACCCACACACACTAGATTAGTATAAGATACTTCTGATTAATGTTTAATTTATATAACTTGTAGTTGATTTTAGATATGATCTTGATTGTTTCTTTTGAAATGATTGATTCTCATATTGATTTGGTTGTGTGTTTTATTTATGTTATCCTACTTAACTTATCTCATGTGATGATGTTGCTATAATGAGTAATTGAATCTGTGGATGTCTTTAGTATGTCTTGATGATGTATTTGGATATATATATATATATATATATATATATATATATATATATATATATATATATATATATATATATATATATATATATATATATATATATATATGAATGTTTTATAAATGATAGTGTCTTGTAAAAATGACTAAATTAATTGTGTTATTTGATTATTACCCTAATATTTTACAAGGTATTATTAGTATTATTAAGCATGATCATTGTGTTTTTAAAAAAGGTGATAATGTTAAAATGATATCTGATCTAAGTCAATGTTAATATTCATAGTTAATATAAGGTTACTATTATTAATAATAATGTTTAAATGACAAATTGGTGTAAGTTGATTTCATTGTTAATAATTATAATGCAATTCGACATGAACTTGTATGTCAATACTATAATTTATATTATAGTTTAATTGTTTATTAAATTTTGTAAAGTTGATGTTAAAAGGCATAATGCATAAAAAATATTATTATATTTCTAGAAAGTTAGACATTAGGGTTAATTGCTGTTGACATGGTGTTAATTGGTTTTCATGAAAAACATTAACTTTACATTGTAATTTCATGGAGTGATGCAAAAAAAATTCAAGTTAACTTGGGTTACATGGTGTTTTAATAGAGATTATGAAAGGTTTAGTTAGCATGAAATATAATAAATTGGAAAGAGGATATGTTTGAGGGTGCATGTTAGAGACAAAGAGAGAGAGGATGAAAAATAAGGATAAGGATGAAGGGTTTTGATTTGGTTTAGAAGGGGTTAATTTGGATTTTGGCTAACCATGACTTTGTTACCAGGTTGGTTTGTTATTGATATTCATATTGGCTATGAATTAAATCAATGAAAATTTTTTAAGGGTTCTAGTTTTCATTTTTGTTTAGAAGATGTTAAAAATAGGGAATATGCCTAGTACTATGGATGGCGCAGCCATCCATAAAACTAGACATATGACAAAACAATCACTAGTTTTAGCTATGACCTCTAAACTATGCTTCCTATGTAATTAATATTTTTAGTAAAATATATGTTTTCATAAATTCTATTTGAACGTACATGGATTTGAAATCTTTCCCTAATTTAAATTGAATTTTTAATGAATTAAAAAATCTACTTTTTTCTTAGAGATGAATTGAAACCTTAAGAATATTTTTAAGTGGTTTATTTTTAGTTGATCGTATACATATAAAGGATTTATTTAGAATAAAACCCAACTCTATAAAACTAATTATCAATCCATTTCTCTTCTTATTCAAATTCTGGCTTGTTCTGATAATATATTAGTTCAAGTCTATTTTAAAACCCAAAACTAGGTCTTGACTAAGTGTATGAGGTTGGACTGAGTCAAAAAATTATAATGAACTTGGAAAAAATAGACATGTTGATAGGTCAAATGCTTTCATAATAGAAATTTCAATTTTATGATTTATATTTAGTATAATATAAATAATGAAGTTGTATTATTTAGTATAAAGCCTATTAAAAGATATGGCCAATAATTTATATAGATATACATAGATATGTTCATATATCTTACATGACATGGATGAATTCATGTATGACCTGTGGATATGATTTCAAATATATGTGTGTGTGTGTGTGTGTGTGTGTGTGTGTGTGTGTGTGTGTGTGTGTGTGTGTGTGTGTGTGTGTGTGTGTGTGTGTGTGTGTGTGTGTGTGTGTGTGTGTGTGTGTGTGTGTGTGTGTGTGTGTATGTATATATATATGTGTGTGTGTATATATATATATATATATATATATATATATATATATATATATATATATATATATATATATATATATATATGTATGTATGTATGTATGTATGTATACTGAGTGGAGATACAATTAGCTATTTTACATTAATAAATATATTTGTATGGTGTTTTAAACTTGAATGAGACTCAAAGTAATGATATTAGCTGACTAGTATTTCACTATAGTCTTATTAAAGGGTTTCATTTAACTAAAATGGTGGAAAATAGATAAAACCTTCAGTATGGATATAGGTGTGTAAATTTTTAGAATGCATTTACATTTATATTAAACTTGAAATTACTTATTTCAAGACATAGATGTAAAAATATTTATATCTAATTATAGACGTGTTTACTATATTTTTATATGGAAGTGAATATTAGATAGAACTCTCAAATCAGTAGGAGTATAAATATACATATTTTCCCTAAATTTCACTAAACTTATCTATATTTAGTTAAGTCTATATATAGAACTTTGTGCCTTTGAAAAATATCTTTCTACTTAAAGAATTTTGTTATTTTTTAGACATGTTGAGTTTGTGTATAGGACTATGTAAATTTTGATATAAAAATTATAGATTGTTGGGTATGATGATATAAAACCTAGTATAAATAACATACTTAATGTTTTGAATGTATTTTCTTAAATGGTAGATCTGATTATAAAGTTATACATGATACTTATAGATAATGGACAAATATCTTGTCTAATTAGAGTATACCGTATACAAACTAGCTATTGATTTATTATGTACAAGATTTAGCTAAGTGTTAGAATGTGTAAATAAACATATGGGGTACTAGTTATTTTTTAATGAATACAAATCTAAGTCGAGTATAACATGTGTGTGTATATATATATGTGTGTGTGTGTGTGTGTGTGTATATATATATATATATATATATATATAAATGTGTATATATATATAAATATATAAATGTGTATATATATGTATATATATATATATATATGTATATATATATATATATGTATATATATATATATGTATATATATATATATGTATATATATGTATATATGTATATGTATATGTATATGTATATATATATGTATATATATATATATGTATATATATATATGTGTGTATATATATATATATGTATATATATATATATATACATATATATATACATATATATATATATATATACATATACATATACATATATACATAGATATATATATATATATATATATATATATATATATATATATATATATATATATATATATATATATAATGCTTGTAGACATTACTTGATATAACAAATAAATTTGGGTGCTTTTTTTATCTAGGATAAATTTAAATATGTATTTGAATGGTTGAGAGGAACATCTAATTATGTAGTATTTAGATTGAATACAAATCATATTGATGTTATTAATGTTTGAAATATCTTATTTTATGTACTTTTGGTATATGTAAATAAATTAATAAGATGAAAATTAATGTTAAATGGATGAATAACATTAAGATGTAACTCCATGTTAATACTTGGTAACTTGATCTCTTGATATATGTCTTACCTAGATGGTATGATTTTATTGATAACTATTTCAAAATATATTTTTATTTTTTAATAAATTAGATGTTTCGATTCATTACATTACATTTGACAAACTAAATGAATGTATTAGATATTTCCTTTTTTAGCACATATTATATCTATTAGTAGGGAATATTCATTATGAATCTATTAGTTTTATTATTATTAGATGTATAAACATAATCTAGTATTAATTACCCTATATAAGAAAGTGAAATGGACTTCACTTACATAGTATCACTAATACATAGAGATAGTGTAATCTAATTGAGTGGTGTGTATAATATTCAATTATCCATGATATCAATAACTATATGAAAACTTTTTCCAAATTAATGTTTATAGTTAAACATTTTCATTTCATCTATTTGATTTAGTTTACATGTTTTTTTACAATATCATGTTAGAATGGATTTCTTTATGATATACATCATGTATTAGTTATCTTACAACACACAGATTCTAGTTGTCATCTTGATTCATGCACCATCATTATCTACCCATCTATGAAGGGAGAACCATTCCCTAGTTGGGAGATTTTGAGAGGGATCTATGGTCTACATTTGGTATGAAAAATCACTTAGATGATGCTTTCCCTCCCATCAATAGTACTTCACTATTGGCTACACTGATGATTACTTATGGATATTACAACTTCCTTGAGACTTGCATGATTTGTAGTGATTTGTATCACTATACAATATTATTAAGACATGTATTATGATGAAACTATACTTTTTAATCATATTTATAATTACAATAGTTGGATGTGATATTGTAACAACTAAGGCTAAATTTGTAATAATACCTTTATAAATTAAATATAGTTTTTATATACTTTTGATTGGTATTATGATCATTAGCTAAATAGATTAGCTATAGACCTTATGATGGTTAGATAAAAACTAATGTATTTAATTAAAGATCATTTTATTGTGGTTTCCTCATGATGGAATTTATTTATTAAATTTGATTAATTATTTTTAAAAAGTTTCATATTCTAGTAAAACCCAGTGGGGTTGCTACATTCAAATATCTGAACAATCTACATACATGTCTATGATCACCAAAGCACTAATTCTATAGTTTCAAATGGAAATATGCAATTCACCTTCTATGCAAACACCAATTAGGTTAGAGTTATATTTTTCATCAAATGTAGGTGTGATAAATATGGACTACACCAATCCAATGAATTATGGTTTTTTTCCATGGGATATGGCATTCTCAATTAGTGGTGACTCAGATACTTACATGTTAATTTTCCAAGGGGAGAAAATGAGGTGAACCTAATGCACATGTATTTTTCCATAGAATGATAAATACCTCAATACTTTTCAGCTAAGAACTTGAATCAATTTATCCTAGGGTTAGAATATCATGTGTTGAACACAGATCAAAGGGTGAGTGTAATAAATTATGCACTAAAAGGAAATTTTGTGACTTGGTGGGTAATTCATATAAGTAAAAAATTACCATGGGATGAAGCCTACAAACTATTGTGATCTCATTTTAATCTAACTCCTAATGTCATGAAATAATGGACATTTTTCCAAGAAGTATAATACCCCAAGATGCAAGTAAATAATTTCATAGATATGTATTCTATGTAGGATGTAAATCCTAAATATTGGGTGCATATTTTCAAATATACTCTAGTAGAGAACTATAACTTGGTACATGCACTAAGGACATATATGTGAAATAAATAATTTTCCTTGAGTGAAACAAGATTTCATTCAGACTTTCATATTTTAGGATTAAAATCCTCTAGTGAACATTTCTCTGAAGAAGTTAAAAATATTCTTGTGTTAGGGGAGAGTGTAAGACTTAATTAATATGACATATTTATCTTTTTATTAAAAAATAGCTAGGGATTTAAATAAATCCATCTAAAATTACAAGGAAAATAAATAGGTGTAGAATTTATTCAAAACATGAAATAGGATCGTAGATGATGAGGAATTGATGGAGTCTAGTGATAGAAATTAAGACCTATATTTTAAAGGATTATTTTAATCAAAGTAGTAAATAGAGCCACAAAAATACAACATCATAAAATAAACTAAATAGGTAAAACTATGAAATCTATAGTTTCTTGAATAGGGACATATAACTTTGGGAGGTTCCATTCTTAGTAGATCTAACAAGATATATCGAGATCCATTAAATAAACATGTTAAGAAAATTGGATGATATTTTTTGTCCAAGCTTGTGAGTATAGGATATTACTAGGCTCATACATAAATTAAAAAGGTAAAGGGTGTAGATCCCTATTTAGGAGAAATTCACATCAAACTAAAGGAATGCATAAGATGTATGTAAAAATTACCATACTAGCTAAATCTCATTAAGGATATAAAATAAAGGCTAATCTACATAGGATGTAGGAAGCAAACATCATTTATCTAGTGGAAAAGGTCGACTAGGTTAGTACAATGATAGTGTAGCCTAAGAAGTTGGGGGAAATTAGAGTATGTGGGGATTACCATGCAATGAATGATGTTTTTATCAATGATCAATTTCATATACATTTTATATATGGATTTTTGGAATCAGTCACAATACATGTAGTGTATTCTTTGACATATAGATTCATTTGATAGCACTAGATCCCAATAAATTTAGAAGACCAAGCAAAAAACCATTTGTGTAACATAATGGGGTTCTATCGCATACAAGGTAATGCCATTTGGATTGAAGAATGATCTAGATTTACTTTATAGAGTAGTTATCACTACCTTTAAGGATTTCATTCATGATTTTATAGAGGTCTACTTAGATGATTTGGTTATATTTTCATTGATCAAGGAGCACATCTTTAAATCATGACTTATTTTATAACAAACTAAGCACTATGCATTGCATTGAATTTGTAAAAATTCTTGTTCTAAACACTATTTGGTGCTTAATTAGAGTCTATAGTGTATAATGATGGTATTTTGGTGGATCAATCCAAAATCATAATAATTGTGGGAATGCATCCACTTAAAATCTTGACATAGTTAATATATTTCGTAGGACATACAAGATACTATCACATATTTATCGATGGGTATGAAACTATATCTATTCCCATGGATAAGCTAATACATAAGGATAAAAAGTTTGAATGGATAAATTAGTGACAAGCAACATTTGTGGATCTAAAGCAATGATTAGATACAAATCCTATATTGGTTTTTCCTAATTGAAGCAAACCATTTAATTTTTATGTGGATGCTTCTACCATTATGGTAGGAGATGTGTTAGCACAAACATGAGATGGTGTATTGGATAATACCATCCATTTCTTAAGTAATAAACTCTCATCTACATAGAATAACTATACAATTACAGTAAGGGAAGATTTGGTAATGGTGTTCACACTTCAAAATTTTAGACATTACTTAATAACTACACCATTTGATTTATTTACAAATCACTAGGCACTATGATATATGGTAAAATATCCCATGTTAGGTGGAAGAATATATAGGTGTATTATGCTATTTCAATAATTTTAGCTCATAATCAATGTTAATCCTAAAATGGAAAATGTCAAATTAGACCATTTAAGCTAGGTACATAATGGGGAAGAACCTAAGGAACTTCAAGTGAACTATCAGATGCACATCAATTTTGCATCTCTTTGATCCATAATAACATAGAGGACATAGAAAATTTATTTTAAAAAGGGTTCTTTCCTATTCACTATGTGGAAAGGGATAAATCAATTACAAGATCCACCCCTTTTAGCATAATCAATGGGTTTCTATACAAAATGGGGAAAGATGATGTATTGCATAGAGTGGTTATAAAGCATAAATGACCACTACTTATTGAAGATTCTCATCAAGGAATTGTAGGTGGTTATTTCAAAAGAGAATCCACTATAAATAAGATATTACAAAGTTTTCTATGCTAACACATGGTGTTTTAAGATGCACAGTGAGTAGCAAAACATTGTAATATTTGGTAAAGGTTGGGTAAGCCTAATCAAAGAGATTAAATTCCATTGAATATTATTCTATCAAATCAAACATTTGGAGATTTGGTAATTGAATTTGTGAGTCTAATTAAATGACCTAGTAAGTGTACTCATGCATGATACATCATCAATATGACAAACTACTTCACCAAATGGGTGGAAGTTATGTAGTGTTAAATACATAGCCAAGTTCATGTATGAAAATATCATAAAAAGGTTTGGATGTAATTTTAAACTAGTTAGTGATAGAGACACACATTTTATAAATAACATCATAAATATCTTGACTAAAGAATCCATGGTATCTCACTATAAAATTAGAACATATCATCCATAAGTAAACAAATAAGTAGATGCATCGAATAAAGTACTTGGTAATATGTTAAAAAAATTATTCAATATTCAAAGAGATGGTTGGGAATATTGGATTCATGTGATTATTTGGGCATAAAGGATAAATTATAATCATGTGATAGGGTTCACACCATTTTTGCTAGTCTATGGACTTGAACCAGTTATGGCTATGGAGTACATAGTTTCTAGTTTATGCATGACAATGATCTGAGACTAGGGGATGAGATTTTGTACAAGATCAATTGATGGATTTTAAAAATATGAAATAAAATAGGTAAAGGGAACAATGGGTGTATTAAGTTATGTTGTCCCTAAAATCATCCACTCATTTTTGTGGTCAAAATGTTAACTATTTTGGTCTTGCAGGCCAAAAAATGGTTTCCTTCTCAAAAATGTTTTGAGTAGTCAAGTTTTCCAATTACCCAAGTCTTTTTGGAAAAAGGAAATCTCTCATTTTCAAAGGGTTTTTTAGTCAAGAAAATGAACAAGGAACAATTCAAAAGACTTGAAGGCATTTCCTAAAGAATTGATAAAGATGGTTCAATGTTGAGGTTCAATGATATATGGTTCATTAGTGGGGTTAAATGATTTGAAATGAACATTGTTGAACCATTGAATCATTAAACCATTTAACTCCACTTCAAAATAGTTCAAAGGTTCAAAATAGTTCAAAGTTCAAAAAGGTTTGAGTGGAAGGTTCTAGTGAAAGGTTCAAATAATTGGTTCAATGATACATTGAATTAAATTCATAAGAATATTGAGCGAACGTGACTCTTTACAAAACATAAAATATTGAGCCACCAAACTGTTCAACCATTAAATCATTAAGCCATTGAACTGGTGAACTCTAAAAATATAGTTCAAGGTTCCAAATGGTTCAAGAGACCAGTGACATCCTCATGGATGTCAAATTTAGGATAATGGAATAACTATTGATTTTCAAATAACACAGACCCAAGGACAAACTCAGTGATCCACTGAGAAAGGAGCTGAAGAAGCCAGTAGAAAGTTAGAAGATAGCCCCAAGAGCTTGGATCACCAAGAAGAGACAAAATATATCATGGAAAGAGGGAATCAAATAGAGAATCTAGAAGTGTCAATGGAAGAGTTATTTTAGTGGGTGGAATAGTCCACCAGGTGGATATCAAAGAGCGTAAGCATTCAATGGTGCAGCTAATTTTTCTTCATTTGAGTAAAGATGAGTGGACAATCGTGTAAGTATCATAAAGAGGCATGGCCTATTTTTCTTCATTTCAGTAAAGATGAGTGGACACTCATGTAAGTATCATAAAGAGGAATGGCCTTGCCTTTCAGAGGATCAGGCAACCCATGTATTGGAGAAGACATTTGGTATGAGTTAAACACCAAAGTCAGGACTAGTAACTTGCTCTAGCATGGCCCCTACATAGAAATTCCTCTTTTCTAATGCATTTAATGCAGCATGGGCCATTTTTTGAAAACAAGCACAAAAGTATTTCTTTGGATGCTATGTATTATAATCTCTCATTTTTAATGAGGGATATCTCTTAGTTATTATAAGCAAAACTCTGGTCAAATTAAAAGGCATTTTTTAGACTTTGAGCTTAGATTGTTAATCATATTTTATCAGGTGAATGAGAAAGCAAGTGACCTTTCAAACTTTGTGTTGAAATAACTTGTGCTATGTAATAAATTATTCTTATGTCTTTTTCCTAAATATAATCTTATCTATTTGATCAAATAAGCAGAGCAAGTGAAAATAATTTGAAAGATGTCCTGAAGCTGATTGTGGAGACTTTGTACTACATAATTATCTTTAGTTTGTGTTCAAGTGCCTTAGAATAGAGGATATTGGGAAAGGCTTTGAACTACATGTATCTTCTATTGTCTTATTCTGTTGTAGTTTGTAGTGGAGACTTTTAGATACACTTCATTCTACAGTGTCTTATGTCCTAAATCAAAAAGAGAAGCAATGAAAGACTTTGTGCTTTCATGGGTTTCTTATGGATTCAGTTATTATCCAAGAAGGTTTCCTATTGTTTTATGAATATCATTTCTAAAAAAAGAGAAATAGATTCATTTATTATATAGGAGTTTTACTCTATCTTGTGAACATCATTTTTGAAAAAATAGAAATGGATGGTGTGATTTTATCCCCCAATTACTATTTAGTATAGGTTTAGTTTATAATAGTTTATAGGGAGCCTCCTCTTGCTGAGAGGAGAGATTTATCTCATTATGCTGTGACTGATATAACAATTTTGTATTCAATTAGTTGATGACAAAATATTCACCCAATAGCTTTTTGGTGACTTCACTAGGGAAGAATGTGCAATTTGAAGCAGTTTTAGTTCTTTTCCATTCTACACTATGGTAGATCCACAATATATGTGAAGCCAGAGAGCTCAAGGTATTGTTGATCATGTATTTGAGTTTGTGTAGCAAAATCATTCTGATCTTTCTCCTCCATGACCTCACCTCTAGTGAACCTACAGTTTTCCTCTTACCAACGTTAGGTCTCCAATACCAAGTGAAGCTTCTCTTTCCTCTGTTAGCAGAGCTTTCTCTATATATACTCCACAAAGGTTTGTTATCCCTCCTTTCAATCATCATATCATGGCAACCCAAGGCCCTTGGGGTAATAGCTTTTGCCCCCTAAACCTAACCCCACCTTTACATGAACTACCTCATACTTCAAGAAAGAATTTTCCTAAGTTTTATGGTGATGGGAAAGTTCATCCTGATGAGCATATTACAGCTTTCTGCATAGCTTGTGGTGTCATAGGTAGTGAATATGAAGATATAATGGTAAGACTATTTGTAGAAACATTTCAAGGAGATTCCACAGATTGGTTTTATCATCTTCAAGCTCAGACTATAACTGATTGGAACTCTCTCAAGGCCAAGTTTGAGGCTAGGTTCAAACTCGTAGAAGATGCACATGCCTTATTGGCTCAGCTTACAAAAATGAATAAGGAGCCTCATGAGCCTATGCGAGACTTCATTTCTAAATTTGATAAGTTGAGGAATAGGATTCCTACAATTGCTCAACCAACACCAAAAAATTTTAAGTGCTTCTTCATCAATTCTCAACTTCTTGAAGTGAGTTTTCCATTGAGGTGGGCTGGCCATATAGATATTTTTGTAGCTTAGATTTAGCTACCGAGGTTGAAGATGATCTTATCCTTAAAAGTAAGATAACAAGAGATCCTAAAAGAAATAAATTTTATTCACTTGTTTAAAAGTATTCTACAAGCACCATTGATCGTATGGTGCAAAAGTTAGCAAATGAGTTGTTAGCTCTAAAAAGGAAAATGGCCCAAGGTATGTTTGCTCCTCTTCATAGGCATATACCAAGGAGGAAATTTCCCAACCATTTATTTCAAGGAAATTCTACCAAAAATCAAGGGCAACCTAATCGCCCTCCTCCTACATAGGGGAAGCTTGCCATTAAAGCAATAATGGCTAACTTAGCAGTTGGTTATCATGAAGTTGAACATGAATTCTCTTTCCACCCTAAGTTGGACCAAGAATATGATGTTAAGCTCTTTATATAAGGAGAAGAAGAATTAGCTGGCAACTCCAACATTGGTTTTCTAAATTACCAAGATGAAGCTAGAAGAAAGGAAGAAGTGTTTGAAGGATCATAGACTATTTTTACTAGGTCCCAGAACAAGTCAACTCAATAAGCTGATAAGGGAAAAGTAGGATAAGAACATCAGCCATTAATTTTAATTGCTAAATGGGGGACTTCACTGCCTTTCCAATCAAAGTACCTAGTGATCAATAAGAAAGTAAGTACCTCAAACAACCCTGTACCTTTTGCTTCCATTTATTAGACTAGTCCCACACCTAATAAAACCCAAAATGATGGACTTCCTTCATCTATTTCTAGTTCATTTTAGTTATTTGACATAATTGATCATACTAGGAAGACCAAGATCCAAATGTCTGAGTTTGAATACTTACAAGCCAACCTGAGTAGTTAGATAGGTTGACTGAATGCATCAAAAGCAAAACCATCCCTATAAGACAAGATTTTTCAAAAGTGACTCATGATCCCCCAAAGAAAAAAGCCACCCAAATAATCTTGTCATTACTCCTCCTGTTACTCTTGTGAAAGTATAACCTTTCTATGTTTCCCTTTTGATTAATAATCATAAGTTGAGCAACTATATAATAGACTCTGAAGCCTTTGACAATGTTATTCCTACCAAGGTAGCAGACTCTCTCAGTTTTACTTTAACTAAAAATTTTGTGAGATTTTTCTCCATGGAAAACAAGTAAGTGACACTTTTGGGTCAAATCAAAGAAGCCCAATTTGCATTTGTAGCTTTTTCGGATAAGAGGATTAAGATGATAGTCTTAGTGGCTAATGCTCCAACTTCCTATGGCATTCTGATTAGACATAATTTTTGTAAGGATGTAGGTGAAGAGTTGAATATGGACCTATCTGAAGCAAGGATACCTATTAAGGGCATCATGCAAAAGTTGCTTCCTAAGAAGGAGTCAAAATATATTGTTGCCCCAATGTCAGACCTTGAAGCTCAAATTTTGTTTAAATCATCAAGAATGGGTAATTACTTTCTATCCATTGAAGATGTTTTTATTTCATCAGATGAAATTTCATTGGGTGACAATTCAAAGAATTCAAATAGAAAATCAGAAGAACCTGTGGAGGGAAGCTTAGGGTAAAAGGAATCCTCCCTCCCTAATGAAGAAAAATCTTTAAGAAGATCAAATCCTAATGATCTTTGGATCTTAGAATTTGATGACAGTTGATCTTCTACTAGTTCAGGAGCTAGAATTGTGTTGATATCCCCATAGGGACATATTTTCACTTATTCATACAAGTTATAATTTGGCAATACCAACAACACCGTCGAGTATGAATCATCATTGCTCAGATTACAAGCTACTCAGGCTAAAGGTGTTAAAATTCTTCGTGCCTAGGGAGATGCTAAATTGGTGGTCGACCAAGTGAGGAGCCTATACCAGACCAAGAATCAAAGGCTATGACATTATTACAACCTTGTGTGGGATTACATTGAAATTTTTTATGCTTTCAACATTTCTTTAGTGCCTAGAGAATTTAATGATTGTGTAGACTCATTGGTTATCTCTACAACCCTCATGGTTCCTCATAAATATTTCAAAGGGAACAAGTACACTATTGAGTCGGTCTTTCAACCAAGTGTACCTGATAATGCCGACCATTGCTAGGTGTCTAATGGTGATAATCAAATTGTCACTTTTCTAGAAAAGATGGATGGTTTTGAGGAGCTCTATTTCAAAGGTAGTGCCTCTCCAACATGGGAATCAGTTCCTAAAACAAGTTTAGAAACTGGTGAAGAGTTTATTCAACTCAAAGGGAATAAAATAACAAAAGGTTTGGTTTCTCTTGAGAAACTATTTGATAAGAATGACATGTGTATCAAGCAATAACCAATGGATTCAGGTTCATCCAAGGAGTTCGATCAAGTAAATCTGAGTATCAAATAAAATATCAAAATGGTCATTATTGATAAATGTTGCACTACTGACAAAAATCTCAAATTATTCACTCATCTTCATCGTTACATTGATGTTTTGGAATATTCCTATAATGACCTGAAATCCTTTAGGCCTGAAGAAATTCAGCATGAAATTCCTCTCAAAATTGGGTCATTACCTCACAAGTAAAAGTAAAGGCAATACAATCTGAAGATATTAGGTACTATCCTTTCAAAAATTTAGAATATGTTGAATGCTAGGATAATTTTTCAAATTCACTATTCCACTTAGATCGCCAACATAGTTCTTGTAAGGAAAAAGAACATAGAAATTTGTATATGTGTGGATTGTAGGAATCTCAATCAGTCTTCTTTAAAGAAAAACTACCCTCTACCTATCATGGATCAAGTGTTGAAAATAGTAACTGGCTCAGAGATATTATCAATGTTAGATGTTTTTTTTGGTATAATCAAGTAGAAGTTTATGAAGTTGATCAACATAAATTCGCTTTCACTACACCTTGGGGCATGTTTACATATCACAAAATGTCTTTTGGTTTGATCAACGCTAGTGACACATTCCAAAGAGTAATGGACATTGCCTTCAAAGATGAATTAGGGAAGTTCATCATGGTATATCTTGACAACTTAATTTTATTCTCCAAGCATTGTCCTGATCATATGCATCATTTGTAACAAGTGCTGGAATGTTGTCAGCAAAATGGTCTTTCTCTTAACCCTAAGAAGTCAATTTTTGGGGTTACAGAAGGTAAACTTCTCAGCCACATTATATCCCAAGAAGGTATAAAAATTGACTCAAAAAGATTCAAATCTACCAAAATCTTACTCTGCCTACTAGTAAGTCTACAATCCATTCTTTCTTTGGAAAGGTGAATTTTCTACGAAGATTCATCCCAAAATTTATAGAAAAAACCCACCACACTGTCGACATGATGAAGGCCAAAGATAATTTTTGATGGACTATAGAATACATATCAGTATTCAAAGATATTAAAAATGTTATTGCTCATGCCCCAATCCTAGTTTGTTTCAATTATACCAAAGATTTCATGGTATATAGTTATGCTTATGAACACACACTTTCAACCATTTTGGTTTAGCAGGACAAAGAAGGTGTGGATTTTCCCATACCATTTATGATCTTACCTCTCAAATATCATGAATTAAAGTATTCAATTATAGAGAAGCATGCTTATGTAGTGGTTAAGGTGCTAAAATATTTCTTATTCTATATCCTGAATTCACACACTATTTTTCTGGTGACTGATACCACAGTGAAGGCTATTTTAACTCAGCAAGAGTTTGGTACAAAAAGGGACAATTATATTACCAAAATTCTAGAGCTTGATCTTGATATCAAGCCTACTAAGCTGGTGCAGGGAAGAGGTCTCTATCAATTAATTGATGAAAATGTATTAGAAGAAACAAGATATGAAGAGGCAGTGACTAATGAAATGCCAATAGTTCTTTTTGTTACTACTACTGATGAGTGGTATTTCAATATCTCTCATTTTCTTACTTATGGTGAGTGTCATATTCATTAGTCTTGAAAATAAAAGATAAATGTTAAGTTTAGAGATACTAACTATGTTTTGTGGGATAATCGTTTGTACAAAAGAAGCCTTGATGGGGTATTTATTCACTACGTGGATAAAGTGCAAAAAATTAAACTTTTGGAGTCCTTCCATAAATTGGCTTATGGAGGACATTTTTCCACACCCATGACCACTCATAAAATTCTATGAGCCAGATACTATTGGCCTGATCTATTTTAAGATGCATATAATTGGGGACATAGAGGTGATTTATGTCAATAGTTCATTGGGAAATCCAAGTTGGCCGCATTACCCCTTAATCCTATGGTGATCGAAGAGCCTTTTTATCAATGGGGTATTGAATTCATTAGCACCATGAACCCATCCTCAAGTGTTAGACATAACTATGTCCTCACTGCAATAGATTATTTTACTAAGTGGGTGGAAGCCATAACAGTTAAGTATGCCACTTTTGAAGTGGTGTGTAATTTCCTAAATGAAAATATTGTTTCCCATTTTGGAGTTCCAAACAAGATTATAGCAAAAAATGCATCATGTTTCTCTTCTCAAGATATTATTGACTTTTGCTACAATCACAAAATTATTCTTTCTCACTCTTCAGACTATTATCTGCAAGGAAATGGTTAGGAAGAATCAAGTAATAAAAATCTAGTTACTATCATCAAAAAATTGGTTGATGACAATCAGAGGACTTGGCATAAATAATTCTTTGATGCTTTATGGGTAGACATGATTATGCCTAAGAGGGCAATAGGTATGTCTCCATTCTAACTTTTTTATGGTCTAAATGCATAAATACCCATTATCTTGTAATTACTAGCATTGAAGTTGGCAAAGGCAGTAGAAGATTCAACTTTTGAAATTTCTATTGACAAAAGAATCATGTGTTTGACTGAGCTAGAAGAGCAATAAACTATCATAGTGGACCATGTTGTTGCACATCAAAATCAGGTAAATAAACTCTTTAACAAGAGAGCAAGGATTCATGGTTTTTAGATTGGAGATTAAATCTTGTTGTGGGGTAAGAGGAGAGAACCAAGAGGATTGCACAAAAAATTTGATTCCTGGTGGAGAGGTCCATTCACCAATCATTGATTATGGGGTAAAAATAGTTTCTTATTGATAAATCAAGATGGAACACCATTTTCACTACCTCATAGTGGGTAGCATCTAAAGCACTTCAATCCTTGAAGTATCAGATAAGTCCAGTTATACATTTGTATAGTCTTTGTTTGTTTTATGTTGTTCATTTGGTTTTTTGGCATCTTTCTCTTTTTGGGTAGCTTGACTCTATGGCCCAATGGCATGGATGAAGGCACTTAGAGTCTAGATTCTAATCCCTTCAATCATTTCAAAATATAATGGATAGAAGTTCCCCAACTGGAGCCTGTTGTTATCCCAAAAATCAACCACTCATTTTTGTAGTCAACATGTTAACTATTTTGGTCTTGCAGGCCAAAAAATGGTTTCCTTCCTTCTCAAAAATGTTCTGAGTAGTCAAGTTATCCAATTATCCAAGTCTTTTTGGCAAAAGGAAATCTCTCATTTTCAAAGGGTTTTTTAGTCAGGAAAATGAACAACGAACAATTCAAAAGACTTGAAGGCATTTCCTAAAGAATTGATAAAGATGGTTCAACACTGAGGTTCAATGATATATGGTTCAATGGTGGGGTTCAATGATTTGAAATGAATGCTACTGAACCGTTGAACCAGTGAACCATTGAACTCCATTTCAAAATAGTTCAAAGGTTCAAAATGGTTCAAAGGTTCAAAAAGGTTTGAGTGGAAGGTTCCAACAAAAGGTTCAAATAGTTGGTTTAATGATACATTGAATTTAATTCATAAGAAGATCGAGTGAATGCGACTCTTTGAAAAACATAAAATACTGAGCCATCAAACCATTGAACCATTAAACTGGTGAAATCTAAAAAAATGGTTCAAGGTTCAAAATGGTTTAAGCGATCGATGACATCCCCACGAACATCAAATTTAGGATAATGGAATAACCAGTTATTTTAAAATAATGTAGACCTAAGGACAAACTCTGTGATCCATTGAGAAAGGAACCAAAGAAGCCAACAGAAGGTGAGAAGATAGCCCTGAGAGCTCAGATCACTAGGAAGAGACAAAATATAGCAAGGAAAGAGGGAATCAAATAGAGAATCTAGAAGCATTGTTAGAAGAGTTATTCCAGTGGGTGGAACAGTCCACCAAGTGGATATTAAAGAGTGCAAGCATTCAATGGCACAACCTATTTTTCTTCATTTGAGTAAAGATGAGTGGACAATCGTGTAAGTATCATAAAGAGGCACAACCTATTTTTCTTCATTTGAGTAAAGACGAGTGGACAATCGGGTAAGTATCATAAAGAGGAGTGGCCTTGCCTTTCAGAGAATCAGACAAACCATGCTTTGGAGAAGACATTTGATATAAGTTAAATGCCAAATTCAAGACTGGTAACCTACTCTAGCATGGCCCCTACACAGAACTTCCTCTTTCCAATGCATTCAATGCAACATGGGCTATTTTGTGAAAACAAGCGCCAAAGTCTTTTTTTGGATGCTATATATTTTAATCTCTCATTTTTAATAAGGGAGATCTCTCAGTTATTAGAAGTAAAACTATGCCCAAATTGAAAGGAAGTTTTGAGACTTTGAGCTAAGATTGTTAATCATATTTTATTAGGTGAATGAGAAAGCAAGTGACCTTTCAAACTTTGTGTTGAAATAACTTGTGTTAGTATAAAAATTTTCTTATGTCTTTTTCCTAAATACAGTCTTATCTATTTTATTGAATAAGTAGAGAAAGTAAAAATAATCTAGAAGATGTCCTAAAGCTGATTGTGGAGACTTTGTGTTACATAATTATCTTTAGTTCATGTTCTTGTGCCCTATAATAGAGGATATTGGGAAATGCTTTTAACTACCTGTATCTTCTATTGTCTTATTATATTGTATTTTTTAGTGGAGACTTTGGGCTACACTTCATTCTATGGTGTCTTACATCCTAAATCAATAAGAGAAGTACTGAAAGACTTTATGCTTTTGTGGGTTTCTTATGGATCTAGTTATTACATGGGAAGTTTTCCTTTTGTTTTATGAATATCATTTCTAAAAAGAGAGAAATGGATTCACTTATTACACAAGATTTTTCCTCTATTTTGAAAACATCATTTCTAAAAAAAGAGAAATGGATGGTGTGATTCTACCCCCCAGTTAGTATTTAGTATAGGTTTAGTTTATAATAGTTTATAAGGAGCCTCCCCTTGCTAAGAGGAGAGATTTATCTCATTATGCTTGATTGATATAAAAATTTTGTCTTCAGTTAGTTGATGAAAAAATATTCATCTAAAAAGTTAAGAATTTAATTTAGAAAGCATGACATGATCATGATCTTTGATCTAAATAATTATTTCAAGAATCGACATTCTTACTATATGATATCAGGTTCAAGGCATTTTCAATCAAGTTTCACATTACATGGAATGGGCCTTACCTCATTAATGATGTATCATAAAAAGGAATAATTATTCTAAAGTATTTTTAAGGAACCATATTAGTAGGATGTGTAAATGGTTATAAGATTAGGCCTTATTTTTAATAATATCTATCATTTCACATATAAAATTGAGAGGTGTTGAATAACACCATGTAGTTTAGTATTTTTTGTTAATGTATAATTTTTTATTTTTTTAGGTTTGTGTGTGTTTTTATATGTGATATTTGTATCACAACATATTGGAATAAAGTCTATTAAATCAAGTCACACAGTGTGATAAGTGAACAAATACAAGATGAATGAGAGAAAGCTATCAACAGTTATACGAGATTCTTAAATTGAGTCAAATAATGAGGTAGTGATAACCAAAGTACTTTAAAAGACATGTAATGGTGATTAGAAACTATTAATGATGATACACTTGAAATATTTCATCTTTCCCAAATTAGATCACAATTTAGAATGAAAGGATGTACCATAAAGGAATATGGATAGGAGAAAAGATGACATGTCACAAAAACAACTACCACTGGGTAAATAAAGGGTTCAATACAAACAATTTCAAACATCCAAAATCAGTGATTGGTTGACATCAAATTTTCAAGTGAAATCATGTGTAACCAACTCAACACATATAAAGCATTATGTCGTATGGATTCTCGTGGAAAAATCTATATAACCAAGGCTGAGAAAAACATAGATACATTACACACTATTATGAATAAGAAAGATCTAATATCTACATCTAATTAATCCCATTATACATAGAATTCTCATCAGTATTGATACACCCTAAGAAATTGTTTCATCTAGTCTACAATAGCAAACATGGATTGGGTACAACTTCTAATTATACTCATAGATGCATATACATAATAAATAGGGATTGGTATAACACTTATACAAACCAAATAACATCATCTAGACACTTTTAACTTCATTTATGCCACAAAACCCAATCTCTTTATCTTAGATCAACCAAAATAAGCACAAACACAAGCCCTAGGGCTTCAACATCATCTGTGAGGTTTTGATATGGAAAAACTCATCAAGTTTTCTACCTTTATACTTATGGATGAGGTTATCCTCACATTTCTTAGTAGATATAATTCATCTATCACAAGATGTTACCATCTTCATCAAAACTACAACCATGGTGAAATCAACCTAACTTATAGCTCAATAAAAATCCCTTCTTTCTTATAAAACTAAATCTCCACCTATTCACTTAGACAAAAAATAAAAGTGAACTAGGGTAGGTAGGTGGATCCATTAAACATGTTCAAATATAATGGTTTGCATGTTATTTCTAAGTGCATCACTAAAATCTATTGGTAGACCAGTAAAAGTGCCAAACAAGCAACCAAAGGAGTCATTAAAATTACATATTAGATGATACAAATGTTTTCAAAAACTTAAATTAGCCTAAAATTTTGTCATTTGATATTATGAACAACTTTTATAAGTTATTCATTAGAACACCATAGATGTTTCAGTATCATTTATTGGTCCTCTGCTATACCCAATGTAAATCACTAGAGAGCCCAATAAATCTAGATGAATATTTTTTGCATGTGACTATACTTACCAATCTCTCTTAAACCAAGATAGCATTTTAATATGCTTAGTTAGGTAATTTAATGCATGGTGGATTGAAATCTAATCCTTGATCATTTCATGCCCTAGAGTGCCAAACGATATTGTGTAGTATCTAGGACAACATTCATATATGATAAAGTTGCATGATGACATCCAAAATAGGTTCCATGAGTTGCCTAAATAAAAAATGACTCCACTTCCATTTTTCATCACCATGTTGGATGCTAATAAAAACATTCTATGTTATAAATACCTAGCTACCAGGTCAATACAACATCTATGATCTATACCTCAAGCTACAAGACTACCATTGCCAACATATGCATAAACTCAAGCACAAGCAACACCACATAAATAAGTGACTACATCACAAGATTATAATGTAAATAGGAATGACATAACATAGTTATCTTCACCACCAAATAAAATAAGAGGACACATAATACCAAGTCATGGATAGACAACATGCATGTCCTAATTATTATTGTAGAGTATAACCTTATCAATTTAGGCATAGATGAACATGAAGTCTTATAATCAATGCTCACAAACATATGTAATGAATTCTATGATTGAGAAGAGGATACATAGTTATTATTTTTTAAGGTATTACACCCCTACCAAGTGTAAGAGTAAGGGAAACCAAATTTATGGTTTTATATTACCCAACCTCCTCTTTAGATTATAGTAGACACTGTGGATAGAAAGTAACACACCAATAATTTCAAGTGGATATTTTTTTAGATGCATATACATGTAGGATTTTCTACTAAATATGAAACATATTCTCCTTTATATTAAGTTCCACCACCAACTATAGTACATAGAATAAGGACACATTCTATATCTAGTGTCTCTCTAATAATCTAATAATGGATGGTTTATTTTTTTGATCGATTGGTGAGGAAGAACCATAATATTCCCAATAACTTGAACAAAAACCTTGAGAGATAGTCTAGGCATACAATTGATTAAATAATAACCTTGTCCCTCCACTATATTCCAAATAGAAGACTCCAACATGAAGATGTATTATGTTAGAATTGATATCATCATTTGATTCAGAGTCACCACTTCATTCACCAACTCCTATGTAGGATCATATGAGGAAACTAAACCACACCTTAAGTAGCTCGTTGAATAAGTATAAATTACATGAAAATAACAAGCTACCAAAACACAAAAATAAAAATAAATTAGGTAGTTATGAAGAAGGATAAAAAGGAATAAAGGAAGAAGAATAAGGAAGAGTCAAAGTCTAAGGCTACTGAAGAGGAACATAAGAAAAAGTCTGAGAAAGATAAGGCTAAAAAGAAAAGGACCAAAGAAGTAGATATAAAGAATAGATATGAATAAGTAGTATAAAGGAAGTAGAAATAAAAAGGGAATGAAGATACACATACAATGCAATATAATAAAATTAAAGAATAAACAATCATAAATCCTCAATATGAACAAAATACTAAATAAGTGGTGTGTAACTAGGAGGAGTGAGCCAATAGGTATGATGAGGATTAGGATTCCAAAGTTAATGATAATTAATAATCAAAAGCCAAGGCACAATAAGAGAACATAACATAGTCAAAATTCACAATAAATAAATCAATAGATACTATCAAGATGGTTGGAACAACCAAGACCCAAAAACCATTGTCCACATATCAAGGCTCAGAGTATATTCAAGGAGGTTTTTAGGAGGAGGAACCTCAACATAGGCCTCATATCTCTAACTAATGGCTATGGTATGTTCCCACATCATCCACCCATCACAAAACATTTTACCTTCCTATGGAATAGATCAAGAAGGAAACTATGATGGATATGACTTCCACTTCGACTCTATCCATAAGAGTGCATGAAGTATCTCTTTATGTTTCCTATATTTTACTCACAAATAAAATTTAAGGTGTATCTACCTTTCAAGATTCAATTACCTTGAAGAATTTATCCTTGGAGAAATAAGTCTCATAAATTTAAGAGTAAAACATAGATCTTCACCTCTAGTTCACCAATGCACACCAAATCATTAACAACACTTGATTTTCATTGGTGACCCAAGTCCTAGGTGACCAAGTGATGTTATAAGGAAGCAATTTTTACCCCTCTTATCACAACTAACAAATGATTGGATTATTATACACAATCTACAACCACCTCACACTCAAGAGAAAAACATAATAGTGGAAACAATGGTAGTTTTTGATCTTTTTAAAGTATATTAACAAGTATTAAATATGGTTATAGTTCTATCCAAGAAGACAACACAAAATAAACTTAATTGGAAGTAAAAACTCACTAATTCATTATCTGAGGTGAAATTAGGGTTTGATAAGGAAAAAAATACAAAGCAATGATGGGAGATCATTTGGATACCTATGTAGTAATGAAAATCACACTTTAGAGCTTGATTGAATTGTGTGATCTAGTGTCATGCAAAATTTTTAGACATGGAAGAATGAAAACCTACAAAGCACATTTGTTGGCACTCAAATGTAGAGGCATGAAAATTAGTTGGAAGATCTATCTGAGGATATCTAGATCAAAGTGTTAAAAACTAGGTCACTCAACACCATCACAAATTATGAAGACATTTATAATCTGATGGTGTCCCAAGTCCTATTATGCATAATGCTCACTATGGTGTGGGAAGTTTTCACTGGTTGGAAAATGTTCAAACAATATTTATCAAATTTGGATAGATCCATAACATAACTTATTAAAGAGCTATAATACATTCCTCATAACCAACTAAAATATCTTCTCCATCAGAGGATGATGTCTATGATTTCACAACCAACAATCCAACAACAACAATCAATTCCACCACCAGATTCCTTTAACATCAAATTCTGATTCCACATCTTAAGTAGAACCAACCTCACATCACCCACTAGTTTAGTCAAAAAAGATAATGCCACAAAATTCATAGTAGGTACTATGCACACTTTTAATTTTTCAATTTTGAATATTTTTTTAACACTCTATTAGGATGACCTTAAGTATTAGGAGCAAGGCTAGGTTGTTTGAAAACTCATAAAGGGAAGCTACCTAGTGAGGTTAGTCTATTGAAAACCTAAAAGGGTGATAGAGTAGTAAGCTAATTAGTTTAAAAATTGAAAGGTTGGATAAGTAGTGTGAAAGGGGTGAAAATATATAAACCACATCTTGGGTAATTACAACAACTTATGTTTGTGGTTCACTTCCTCAACTTAGTCAAAATTTTCAGCTTTAGCACAAGGCACATTTGTTGGGACTTTGTCTCAAGACAAGACAACTATTTAATTATGGGAAAGTGATGGGATTAGAATAGGGATAAAATAATATCAAAGTGTAATTTATGGACATGTGTGACTCTTAATTTATTTTATTTTGTAACTCTTTTCATATTATTCATAACTTGAAAGCATTGTAATAGTCTTTCTCATGCAAAGAGTTTTTCATTTTTATGTAGTGAAAGGATGAAATATGAAATGACAACACTTTGTAAAAATTTATATATATATCACTCAATTGTATTTTAAAATGGTTTTGATGTGATAGAGATTATTATGAAAATTTTGAAATTGTTTCTCTTCGTGTCTTTTATCAAATTTTTAGTGCACAATGAATTCTATTTTCCTGAATCTGTTAATCTTATAAATAATTTCTCAGCTTTTGCACTTATTAAGTCTATGTTCCATGCATAAATATATCTTATTTAACTTCTGAATAGATAGATTCAATTTAATTTTGTATTTTTTATACTTCCTTCACACTTCGCATTTTTATCCTTATACTATCATGTTATGATGGATTTTATAGGAATATATGCTAACACAGATGGAAAGCCTCTATAGAAACCTTATCTATTTGGATTGAATTTGCATGCAGGCTAAAGATTTAATAGAAACCTTGTTATTAATGGAAAAATTAAGATAATTAATCATTTTTGAATATAATAGTATTTGTATCCTTAATTTAAAAATAATAAATGTTATGAAAAAATCCACAAGCCAGTAGTAATAGGCTAATTGGTCATATCCTCAAGAAGAGAAAGGCACCAAGAGAAAGCCTCAAGGTGATAAGGTTGAAAGAGGATATGAATTCATTTCCATGTAGATTAGGATCGAGGGAAAAACTAAAAGAGATGTTTAAAGGAATATGATAGCTTTAATAAAGGGAAATTTTGATTGAGCAATTCCCATATTGGAGAGATGGCCCATGAGTATAAGGCCTTAGTAGACAAAGAACCAAAGGAAATGGACTATATTAGGCTATAAATAAGCCTTAAAAATGTATTCAAGTCTAGAAAGACACGTTTTAGGGGATGAATAAAGACCCCATCTCTTATTTAGATTATAGAGAGTAGGAGAAATGGGACTCATCACTTGATAAAGAAGACCTAGATAATAGTTTTTTAAATGGGTGTCATAATTCCACCTCCATTCCTTCCACCATGAGTAAGGTGGTTTCAATCGTAGCTTGTGCAACATTACATTTGGTATAATCTCTTGAATTCAAAGAACATAAGGTAAGTACATGTTTTTATGGCGATATTTTGATTTCAAATCTTGTTGAGGGGTCCAATCCCTAATAGAGACCAAACATCTAATAGCATGAATTCCTTTTCTAAATAACTCAAGAGATTTGATTATAGTAAATTTTACTAACAAAATAATAGTATTGATTATGATAAGATACCACCATATATTCTGATAATTGAAATAAAATCTAGTGAAAAAACCATCCCCAATACACCTTAAATGCCTTCCAAATACTTTTGTCCATAAAATAAGCTTCAATTTTTACAGTAGTCATTGTGATGATAAATGTTTGAAAGCCAATAGTTTTATAACTAGGCTTGACAAAGGGGGACTGAGAATAAATACAATTCCTTAGAAAAATTTATAGGATTCATTACTTGCAATGGATCTAACAACCCATTTAGTACATAAATCTATGTTTTTCCTATGAATATAAATAATTTCATACCTAATTTATCTTGAGGGAGGTATCAAATGTCCCAAGAAACTTTATGGAATCCCATCATCTACTTGGGATTATACCAAAATAAATACCTGTGAATTTTAGCCAACCTATTATAGGAAGCCTTGGAAGGCATCCAATAGGAAGAGTAATAGACATGGATACCTACTAGGATTTTAGTACAAACCTAGAACTTCCCTACTAAGGAGAGTGTCTTGGTAACTTTTTACTCCATGTTATTATCCATAATATTTATGAAATACTACCAAATCTCTATAGGAAAATTGTAAAATGAAAATAGAATGCCAAAAAAATTATTTTTTCTCCTTAAAGTATCCATTTCCATTTAAATAAGAGGAGCCACTCAAGCATGGGCATCACATTTTGCCTTGAACATTGAGTCTTATTCCATTACAAACTAAACCCATAGGCTAAATATAAAGTATCAAGGCATTTCATAGCTTCTACTAAAAAAATCTAGTTTTTCAAGAGAGAACAAGGTATCATTAGCAAAGTGTCCAACAATGACCTAATAAGATTGGTTGGGTAAAATAATATAATGAACAAGATCCCATTCAAATATAGAGTAAAAAATATATCATAAAGCCTATACAAAAAGGATGTATAAATCAAGAGGAAAACCTTGTTAGATAGAGAAGTTAGGTAGAAAACAAGCATCCATGTATCAAACATGGTTACTCCTTCTATCATTATTTGAGTTCCCACTTGCACAAAACTCCTTACATGGAAAAAACACTCAAACACAAAGTTTTTTAAAATCACCATGGTTCTGATATTAGATGCTAGGTAAAATTTATCATATGTGCAAGAAGTTAATGTATAAATAATAAACTACAAAACAATCAAAATAGATAACACCATAACACAAAGATTTATGTATAAACCCTATAAATTATAGAAAGGCAAAAATGCATGAGGCAATATAAGATACACATTTATATTAACTCTTCAACCAATCTCTATCTTATAGAGGTTTATTTGTATCCATTCCTAGGAATCAAAGTTATGAACTTTAGAGACTTTGAGCTTTGTGAGTAAGCCATAAGTAAGATGGCTTAACTAGAGAAAGCTTTGTATGATATATATTGGTTGAAGAGATAGTCGAAGTGTGTAGTTTTTATTGCCTTATGGTTTTTTCCCTTACTATAATTTATAGGGTTTACACATAAATATCTATGATATGGTGTTATTTATTTCAATTATTTTATAATTTTTTACTTCTACATTTATTTCTTGTATTTGATAAATTTTCCCTAATATCTAGTATCATAACCATGGTGATTTTGAAAAACTCTACATTTGAGTATTTTTTCAAGTAGGTAGTCTTATACAAGTTAGATATACAATAATTATAGGAATAGTAACCATATTCAAAGTAAGGAAGTTTGTTTGTTGCCAAACATCTCTAGACTTGATGAAAATGTAATGATTAAAACATCGGGTAATAGAGGCAAATGGATGGTATAATACATATGTGTATTAATTCTTGTATATTTAATTTAAATGGGAGAGTGTTAAGAAGTGAAGTCATTATTCATATTATGAGGTGTATGTCACTATTCATGTGATGAGGTGGTAGTCACTATTCACTATGGGTAGGTGGTAGTTACTATTCATGTTGAGGTGGCATGTGTGGCACATTACACATGGGTGCCTTTGATGATTGGCATGTATGGGTATGGGGTGCATTTCTATGGGGATGCCTACATGTGAGTGTTGTCTAAATTCATAAATGTGATTGAGCACCTTTCAAATTTTGTGTACAAGTGAAACAAAATGACTATTGTTCTAGATTATCCACTCATATGGAGTGGGATGCAATATCTTGTTGTCACATGGAGGTGTTGACTTTGTCTAAAGTAGATGCTCTACTTTATTAACCATTACACATGTAGAGACAAACATTGTAATGTTGTTAATTATGTACTCATGTGGTATTATGGTGTAATTTTGGCCTTAGATTATTTATCTCATATATTTATATTTATGGATGATGATCCCTTTGTCATTTCATGATTGTAGTTGTATGTTATGTATTTGTAAGCCTGTATGCTTTTTGATCTTGGCTAAATTTAATATGCATGTAATTTTAAGCATTGGAAGGAGTTTCATTGTAAGAGGATATTTTATTGAAGTTAATATAAGTGTAGAAGCTACCATTGCCCTATGGTTTTTCTGTACACGTTACAAGGTTTCTACTTAATATCTTGTATGATGTGTTATTATTTATTCATTATTTTGTAGATTGATTTATTACACATTATTTTGCTTCACACTTTAGATTTTATTTCCTAACACTATAGAGGTAAGAAGATATCATAAAGCCTCTATGTAAAGGACATACAAATCCAAAGTAGGATGGAAACCATGTTGGATGGAGTATTGAAGGCACATGTCAAATTTAATACCATTTATAGTTAGGTAGGTAGTGTAGACACCTAAAACTACCCACAACTAGATTCTAACCAAACTTCAGACTATTCCTACCAACTATTACAAATTAAGCCTAGGAATCACTAAATATACCAAATTTGCTTGTATGTCATTCATTAAATCTTAGAATCATGTTGAGACTTTCCTAATTGGGGTATTCTATCATATACATTAATAAACTCTCTTGGATTCATCCCTAATCACTTTGTGGCATAATAATTGTCAATTTGGCTTATGAATCTATTAAGTGGAGAACTTGCACACTTAATCAAATATTAAAAGAGCTAAAAGGCTAATCAAAATAAATTAACAAGCTAAACAATATTAAATTCCTAGTTGAATTATCCATTTGAAAATAATGAATATCTAAAACATGAAATTCAAAAATTCAAAATATCTTAGCATTTTATCATTGCCTTTATGAATTGTCAAGCTCTTTAAAAATATCCTAAAATATATAATTTGAAAGCCATGCCTAGTAATTGGTAATCATAATTACTTGATAACTATTTAACTCTATTGGATTTAGTTTTAAGTCACCAAATGCTATGTACCTAGGGATATGATATATGGGTTGATGGAGATGCTGACATGTGGCACACATCCCCTTAGTTAGTTATATGGGTAAAATATATTAGGATAATAGAGTAACTTATGGAAGTAGTACATTGGGTAATGGTCAGCCTACATTGGATTAGGAGGTTACCCATCCATGGGTTAGATAGATGTATATATATAGGGGATGAATATCATGGTAAAGATATCAAGTAAGCATTGAGTCTTCTACTGTAAGAGGATATTGGAGGTTGTCCCCTCAAAGAGACATTGTGGAGTTATTCCTTCCTAAAGGAGTATTATATGGTGTTTCCCTACCTTAAGGGTATTTATGAATATATTGAATATCAAAATCATTACAAGTGGTATCAGAGCTTCGATTTGGGTAATTTGTGTGGAGTGAAACATTAATTTCATTCTATCTTTTGAAATATAAGGAATTTTTATTTGAAATTTTTACTGAAGATGTAAGAAAATATAATAGAAGCGTAGTAAAAATTTCTAAATTTTTTGATTCATTTTGAGGGAGTTATTGATATTTTAGGGTTTATCATAATTTCACTATATCTTCCAAAATATAGGGAATTTTTATTCAAAATTTTTACTGGAGATGTAAGCAGATTTAAGAGAAGTATAATAAATAAATTCAAATTTTTTTGAGTTGTTTAGAGTGATGTTTTTGCAATTTTATGGATCAGCTTTGACATTTTAGGGTTTCATGAACCTTAATTTTTTTTGTGGATCATGGAGTTGAAAATATTTTTAGGGGAAGATGATATTGATGCTAGAGAATGG
This sequence comes from Torreya grandis, assembly GCA_037957365.1. Taxonomy (NCBI): domain Eukaryota; kingdom Viridiplantae; phylum Streptophyta; class Pinopsida; order Cupressales; family Taxaceae; genus Torreya; species Torreya grandis. The sequence goes on from JARHVA010009171.1 coordinate 116,542, forward strand.
TGGCTCCTTCTGGAGAATCATTTTACAAAAAAATTTGGGCAAAGACGATTAACTCCTTTTTTGTCTGGGCCTGCACTAGATTGGTTTGATCAGTTGAGCTGTATAGAAAGGTTTTCTTCATGGAAAGAAATGGAATAGATTTTTTTAGATTCATGGGCTATAAAACAAGAAGTAGAAAAAGAAGAATCAGTAGAAGTAGTAGAAAAAGAAGAAGAAGAAATAGAAGAATCATCAAAAAAATAAGAAGAAGAAGTAGAAGAAGCAATAGAAGAAGAAGCAAATGAAAAAGAAGAAGAAGAATAAGAAAATAAGGGTTCAAATAATTTGGCTCCAAATAAATTTGAGTCAATTTTTCAATTTCATGGATACATTCAAAAGAAGAAGGTAGTTGTGTCCATAAACCCTACCAGCAAGTATAACTTCATTAACATGAATGTGGCTAAGCATCTACATGTTCAAGCAAATAATATCAAGGAGGTTCAAGTAGATGGTAAGAATATTTCAATGTTTGAAGATCTAAATCTCATTATGGAAAAATATGTTTTGCATTCAGATTTTTATGCTTTGGATATGGATGATATGGATATAGTTCTTGGATATCCATGGTTAGAGACTTTGGGAACAATGAATATCAATGTTCAAAGAAAATTCATGAAGTTTTGGTATAGGAAAAAGAAGATCACTTTACAAGATATCGTAGTGAAAAAGGCACCAATAACAATCCAGGTAGATCATGAGGATAAGATGGAAATAGGTGATGAAGAACATGATGAAGATTCAGATGATATAGATATAGACACACTAAAAATGAGCACTTCATCTACTCAAGAGACAAAGAAAGAAAAGGTGGAAGAGATAGAAGCAAAGGTGGATAAGGTCAAAGTATTGGAAAGGGTTGAGGTATATAGACAACCACATCATCATGACAGGAAATAACCATGCAACCAGGTGAGGAAGTGTCATAACAACAATCATTTTGTCTATACAGAATATAAAATTTGCAATCATTATGGATATGCATGGAATCAAAATAAAAAATACTATGGCACATGGAATGAATGAGGAAAACACTATGACTATGCATGGAAGAATACCTACTATGGTCATGGTTGGAATCAGAGTAGCGTAGCGGAATATGGTACATGGAATAAAAAGAGGATTAATTATGCTTGGACACCAAAGTAGTATAATTATGATCATGAGCAAAATAAGAGGAGCACAATAAAATTTGGAAACAAGCTTGGAGAGCTATCACCTACCAAGATCACATATGGATGGCTAGATGATCGAGATTGGAGAAAAGTGTACAATGATTTGAAGCACACTCATTATTTGGTTTCTTCCTATGTTTCAGGGATGAAACATGTCAAGGAGGGAAGGAATGCTATGTACCTAGGGATATGATATATGGGTTGATGGAGATGCCAACATGTGGCACACATCCCCTTAGTTAGTTATATGGGTACAATTTATTAGGATAATAGAATAACTTATGGAAGTAGTACATTGGGTAATGGTCAGCCTACATTGGATTAGGAAGTTACCCATCCATGAATTAGATAGATGTATATATATAGGGGATGAATATCATGGTAAAGATATCAAGTAAGCATTTAGTCTTCTATTGTAAGAGGATATTGGAGGTTGTCCCCTCGAAGAGACATTATGGAGTTATTCCTTCCTAAAGGAGTATTATATGGTGTTTCCCTACCTTAAGGGTATTTATGAATATATTGAATATCAAGATCATTACACCAAAGGTTAGTTTGAACCAATTTCAAGCCTAAACTCAACCTTGACTCACCTTAGGTGAGAGTTAATTCCTAAGGCTATAAATACAAAGACATACCTCTTCATTTCTAATCTTGGATATTATAGAGTTATTATTATGAAACTCATAGAAGTAGTGTTATAATGCCTAAATTTTAATTCAAGTAATCATATGGAGAGAAGGAGCCACACAACCTCCATTGATGAAGACTTCTTAAAGCACAAGCTAAGAAGTCCATTCAACAAATCCATTTTAAGCTCCCAAGGAAGGTAAAAGAGTTGTGTCTTTTATGTTTTTGTTGTGCTTTCATTTGTTTTTTGTCATGTAAGCTCTCGCTAGTGTCTAGGCTAGAGGTGTTAGGATTTAGTGTGCTTATTTCATTTGTTGATGAGACTAATATAAGACTGACCTCCCCTCTATTTCAAATTCTTAGTTCAAATTTTTGGCACTCCTAGTGGGACTCGCACATAATGAAATTAATCTTAAGGCCTTCAAGAGCATTCTACTAATGATTTTCATGTAAAAATTTAAGCTTGTTGATCAAAATAAGTGAAAATTGGAGGCTAAGAGACATTTTTTCTAGAAGTTGCAAAGTTGTCTTATGTAGTCATAGTTTTATTCTCTAGAATTGTGATATTATATAATATTTCCATTCACACAATCACATTTTCCCCTTATTTGTTACAGTTTTGTCCTTAACTATCAAATATTTTTACTAACTATTTCATGCTTGGAAGTAAGTTGTAATATTAAAATATCATGACTCTTGAAGTCACAGTATTGGCATAAAATAAGTGATATAGAAATATCATGACTTAGAAACTCTTGATATCGCAATAAGTTTCATGATATTACCAAAATCCTAGCAATATTACCTAAATATCTAACGGTCTACTTGTTAAGCATTTTGTGTTAAAATTCAATATTATGACTCTCATTGTAGTGATATTTCTTTATTTCCATTGATTTTGTTCTTAGAGTAATGATATTAGATTTAATACTCCTTTTTTTCAAGTTGTCATATTGTGCTCACAGTTTCATTTCTGTAGAGACAATAGTGGTTTTGCTCTATGTATGGTTGTTTTTCACATTCTGTAAACTTGAGAGCAAGATTTCACAAGTCATTTGTTCATCCATAAAGTTATTCTAAGCACAAGGACCCTCTAACATGTTTTTAAGGACCCAAAGGCCATATGGAGACATTTAAAACACTTCTAACTTGAAATTTTTGCATTCCAAGTTGGTGTTTTAATAATATTTTTGTTTCAATCATCTTAGTTTTATTTCAAGTTTTCAGCAAAAAAATGCCAATGGGATAAAATTTCACAACACATTTAATTATGGTGAAATAAAATGAATTTTTACCCTTAGTTACATACTCCTAAGAGTTTTTATTTTACACTTATTTATTTAAAGTTGATTATTTTTAAGTAAAATGAGTGACAAGTTATGCTCTCCCCCATCCCCTTTAGGGAACTTAAAGTATTCATTCATTGCCTTGGTTGTTTTATTCTAAAGCATGAAAATAATTTCAATAAGGCCCTCCCTAAATTTGTATGGTTTGGGTGACCCCAAAATGACCCTAAAGTCTTTTCACTGTCCTTTTTTCATATAATTTGGATTGTGCACGAGAGTTCATCGCCCCCTCATAGGTTTGTTAGGGAAGCATTAACCCATGAATTCATATTCTAGTTTTATTTCAACCCCACTCCATGGTGTGGTATATAAATTGAGCTAGTGAATCACTGGGATGGTAGTTAGAGTGATTAAACTAACTCCATTAGTGACTACTACCCTCGAAACATATGATTAACTCAGACATTGCACTACACTGAGTAAGCAATAGATATAGTGGTTGTGAAAAATTCAAGTCCTTTTCACAACAACCCAGTTGATGCAGACCCTATATATACATAATATTTTCAAACTTTTATTGATTGTTGACACTTAGTATATTTTAAGAACCCATCGAGTCTCAATCTCTCTAAGTTCATGCCTTAAGGGGTGCACCGAGAAAGGGGTGGGTTGAGCATTAGTGCTTCATAATATTTTTATCCCTTTTTCCACTTTCCATCTACACACTTGTATCCTAAAACCATTTACCCTAAGTTCATTCTTCTATGTTGTATGCATTCTAAAAAAATTTCATATCCTTATCCTCATTTCTCTTGCCTTGACCCATTTTTTCTAGTTGATTGTACTAGGTCGATTGGGTCGACCCTGTATAATTTTTAGCCTCTAATTATTGTATATAATTGATTGGGTCAAACCTATACTATTTAGGGATATTTTTCACTTGGTTTTTTATTAGCCCTTTGACTAACCTAGCTCAAGACCTAGTGATTTCTCTAAAAAACATATAGGGTCAACTAGATAGACCCTATAAAGCTAACATATTAAAAAGGATTTAGAGAAATATCCACCTATATATATATATATATAAGTTCACTTCTAAAAATTTGAGAATAGATAAGTGAAGAAGAATAATTAAAAATGAACATCTACTTATTGACCATTCTAACAGAGGAATAAAGCTTAGGGTTCCATACTTTCTTTAGAGATATAGATCTTACCTTGTGGAGAAGTCTTTTGGATGCATAGATAGGTTGTGTATCCTAGAGTTAATTTATCCTTTTTATCCTTACATACCACAACAATCTCTTGTGAATAACCTTTGCCAAGGGAAATACTGATGCTTGGTGGGTTCACCTTTAATGTAATTATTCTTAACTTTATTTCTCCTTTGTAAGAGTAGATAGATAATATAGTTTTGCTTCTCTTCTATGCGTTAGGATTCTATATACATTGACATAACTATATGTCTCCTATGTATGTTTAGTTTAGTTTTTTTTGTTTATAACCCCCACTTTGTGCCAAAAGATTTGGTGAGAACTAGATTATATGTACTTTATTTTTATTAGAGATAGAGTGAACATTGAAATTAGGACTCTTTTAGGGTTGTTGCACGATTGTGTTAGACTGTAGGGTTTAGAACCCTTCCTAGAATTTTGTATTGTGACAAGTAATCCCATAATCAAGTCTAATGTATCCCCATATTGGTCATGTTCTCACTTAAAAAATGTATTCCCAATCAAAATTATAGGTATGATCTATCTTCTCTGAGATAGGATTTATTTATAGACATGATGCATTTTAATTACATACATTCTAGTGAACCCGATGTGAATTAACCATTGAAATATTTGTTCACCTTGTTTCATTATTTTTTATCCTTTTTTTATCATATATTTTCCATAATTTTATTATTTTTAAATTACTTGAAAAAATTATCTTTTTTTAATTCACAATCTATTATAGGCTTTCTAATTTACCCTATCTATTGTACTGGGTTGACATAGTCAACCTTGTACATTTTTCCAGCCTTTGTTCACTATACTAGATTGACTCAATCAACCTTGTGTTTTTACAGACCCTATTCACTATTTTCCCAACCTTTAGTCACTGTACTAGGTTGACCAAGATGACCCTATACTATTTTTAGGCTTGATTTTAAGTGCTAGGTCAACCCAATCAACCCTATACTATTTTTTAGCTTCCTTATTTTCCAAATTTTCCCTATTTTTCCATCTAGCCTTCTGATATCCATTCCTAATTAGCATCATCAAACTTCTTATCAAATTCTTTCTTGATAGTATCAACCCATTTTAAACGTACATAGGTTTTTTCTCTCCTACCCCACCTATATACCATAGAAGACACCTCTTTATGGTACAATTATTCATCACATGGTTTTAAATATTCTCAATCTCGATCCACCCTATACCATATAGTATATCCAAATAATCTTATTAGATAAATCCCAAATCATGACAATCATATACCTTATACCACTTTTACACCTTCAAAACCTAGAATTTGTAAACTCATCAACCCATATACCTCAAATGTTGGAACCTCACATTATGTTCCACCTCTTACAACCAATGTTCACAATCCTTTTGTTACACCCATAGCAAGAGTACCTCACATTATCACTTCCCAAAGCAACATGGCTGAAACCACTCAAACTAATAATCTATATGGTTTTCAATTTTTCAAAAAATTTGATGTTAATACTATTTACACTCATCACAAGAATGGTGGATCTACCAATCTTCCTTATTCTTCTACCACACTTAAGACAACTAACATCAATTTTGGGAATCCTCCTCCCACAAACCCTACCAATCCCCCTCCAATCAACACCAATACCCCTCCTACAAACAACAACCCACTTATTGATATAACTCAACTTCTTTCACAAGTCATACTTCAGATTAACATCATGAAAAAAACTAACACCTCTCAAATGATGAACATGCAACATGATTCGTAAATAACCTAACACCTTTGCTATTACCAAGCTCTTAGCCAAAACCTTTTTTTGGTGATGTACTCAAATGGTATAACAAACTTCCTAGACATTCCATCTCATAACTAGAATATTTAATCAATGTTCTAGTGAAGGAATTCTAACATGATGACCTTCCTGAAAATTACCTTAGCCATTTCATCAATTCCAATAAACTTCTTAATGAAGTTGATCACACTTTCATCAAATGATGGAAGTCTCTTTCTCAAAAAGTAGACCATAACATGAATGATGATACTCTTTCAAAACTATTTGTCATTAATCTTAAGCATCCTCATCAATACAAAGTTTGAATCTTTTCACCAAAAACTTTAGATGAAGCTTTAGACCAAGTAAAAAGGTGAGAATTTATTATGACTCAATTTGAAACACCTCCAAAAACTATTAAATAACCTTTCCAATAATTTTATCTTAACATTGATTCATCCAAGCCTCCCCAACCTCAAAATGGATCATCTAATTTAACCAATTTTAACCCAACCCACCCTCTCTTGAGTCTAGAAAAACTTAAGTAGAAATTGCAACCCTCTAAACCCATGAGCTTTGATCCTTCCAAATGTCATCCAAAATGGTACAATCATGATGAATTTTTTTGGTAGAATGATACTATAGGTAATTCTCATTATTCTTATCATGATCTTCATCAAAAAAATTTCCTTCCTTGCTTGATCCACATTTCAATCTTGACACTCTAACAAAATTATGTTATCAAGACTGTCTTCAAGATTCTCAACTTCAAAATCAAGAACCATAATCACATCAAAACCAACTACTTATGGATCAAGAATAATTATCCCATATCCACCCCTCATTTTATAATTTTGTTTAAAACATAGTTAATCCTTCTTCCTATACTAATAAGGAAAGGATAACTAACATGAACAACTTTAAACATATTGTGGCATCTATTGAACCTCATCCTCTTAACTCCCATGAACCAAAAGAATAACTAGGTCAAATTCCTAATTTTACCTCCTTAACCTATGAATACCTATCCTCACATCATATGTCACATTCAACATCCTTAAATTTTAATAAACCAACACATTTACCTATCTCTAAATGCACCTACCAACCCAATACTAACTATTTTAACAGTTCAATGTTATCTCACTCTAACTCACATGTTGGGGCATCTAAAAATTCCCATCCACATGTCCCTTTAGACTTTGGATCATTTTTAAATTCCCATCCCTATATCCACTTACCATTTAGGGCATCTTATGATGCCCACTCTTATTCTACAATGCATAATAATAAATAAATTCAGCTTTAAGAAACCTTTTGAGAATTATAAACTTGTATTTAACATGCCCATCTTTGATACAAATTTAGCATAGATGTTACTTGTTCTTTTTGTCTCATGTTTCTTTGTTTGTTTATTCACTTTCTTTCCTTTACTTTCATTTTACTAGCATCATTATTTTCCTTTACATTCTTTATTTTTATTGCACATTACATTTGGCATTTGCTTTCATTTTGGTCCTTATATATCTCTTTTATTTTTGTCTTTTTTTAATTTTATTCTTTGCCTTAGTAGCTTTATGATTATTTTTCCCTTTATTTATAATTCACACTCCTAGGGTTCTCTTTTTTGAGTTTTCAATGTAATACCATGGATAAAACCTGACCCTCCTAATAAAATACCACCTTTTTGCTTTTCCTCATTTATTTTTCACATGTTTTTTGGTACCCTCATGAGTTTTTATTTTATGAGTTACAGTTTAAGACCATGGACAAGACTTGGATCTCCTCATAATATTACCATCTTGTCATTACTTTTATATAAAATGCTTCTAATTCTTGTTCTCAACTTTAGCTTTTGCTTCTTTTGATAGATGTAATTTGCGCAACAATCTATGTTAGTATGTTTTCCTCCATTTCCCTCATTCTTATGATAATGAATCGCACTTTCATGTCAATGTATCCCTTTTTTCCCTTTGTCACATTTTCATGATTTTAAGATAATCAAATTATTCCATGTGTCATTCCTCTTGATTTCCCCTTCATTTCACTTCATCTTGGATAAAACAAGGTCAAAATCAAGATATCACTTTTATTTCACATAGATTTATGACTCTTAGACCCCATGCTCTTTGAATTTATCTCTCTTAGAAAACTTGTCCCAATTATTCAAATTAAATTCATCTTTATCACCCATGTTTGGTTTTCCAAATCCCTATGGAGGAGGAATAGAAAAATCTATCAAGAAAGTTAAAATCCAAATCATTTGAAACAAAAGGAAATGATATTCAAAGGCAACCTATAAATCTCAAAAGTTAACATCACACAAAAATACATGATTATAAACATATATCCTATCTCTAATCAAAGTTAAAACTCCATAGTTGGCCTCACATAGATCCAATGTCCATTGGGGTGTAGTAGGCTAGTAGAATGGAATAATAGAATTCATCAAACTTTATGGTGCTATCTACTTTCTCATGCAATTAATCAATATTCATAGTAGGATGACAAATATATAAGGGGTTCTTAGGAATGGGAAACACATTATGGGAATGTAATTACATTTTAATTTTCATGCATATATCCTTCATGGGATGATCTATATATTGCATGTGTTGACCTAAGACTTGTGTAGCTAAGAGAAGTTCTTCAAACTCCTTAATGTCAAAAGTCCTCTTGTTTTGAAAAACCTAATTTGAATGTCTTGACTTTGATAAATAGTTTATCTACCTTGGTTTTTGCTTCATTATCCCCTCCACCCATTTCATTTCCCCCCTTGATAGGAAAATTATGATTCTAAATCTATTTTCCATTCTTCTTTACTTCCTTTTTATTCACCTCTTAAAAACATGCTAGCATTACTTTATTTCAATTTTATCTATCCTTCAAGTAAAACATGTCTGAGAAACTATGGATTACACTATTACATCATTTATTTACCACACCACCTCAATTTAATACTAGTCATGTCATTAGGTGGTTATGTTTTTGTAAATATCTTTGAATAATCACTAAGTTTAAGTTTTCATCCTTTATAGCTTTTGATTTTCATTTCTCCATCATGTTCTTATTTTATTTTCCATTATAACATGTTTCTCTTTATGTATTCCTTATTCCTATTTATCTCACATATTTAATTACATTTCATTTTTAGTATTTTATGTTTTTATGTCTTACATGAATTTACTTCTCCCTTTCTTCGATATCTTTGTTAAGTTTTATTGCATTGATATTTCATTTGTCATTCATGTTTTACATGCTTCCCAATGTGATTTGTTATGTTATACATTCCTTTTTTACATTTTTATTTTACATGCTTTCCAATATGATTTATTATATTCTACAATCATTTGTCATTCATTTTCCATCATTTTGTCATTTATTTTCCCTCAATATTCTAGTTCTTACCTTGTGTTAAAAATATTAATTTTCCAATTTTCATAAATCCCTTATATCTTTGTCTCTATTAACTCATTTTTCACTACTATATGCCTATATTTCAATTTTTTTATTTCTGGCTATTTTTTGCACTAATCTCTGTAAGTTCACCTAGTGTTCTTCACATTGGACACCTTTAATTCTCTTATATATAGAACTAATTTAAGTAAAGGTATGTGTTTTTTAATTATGTCCTTTCATTTATTTTATTTTTTTATTATTTCACTTTACTTAGCATCATCATAATGTGTTATCATGTTCTATCCCAAATCACCATCCTGTGTTGCACTTACATGACACGTGATGAGCTTAGAGTAGGGCAAATGTATACACATAATATTTTTAAAAATTTATTTATTATTTAAACTTTATATATTTTAGGAACCCATTGATTCTCAATCTCTTTGTGAACATACCTTAAGGGGTACATCAAGAAAGGGGCGGGTAGACCATTAGTGCTTCATAATATTGTTATCCCTTTTTTCACTTGCTATCTACACACTTGTCTCCAAAATCCATTTACCCCAAGATTATTATTATATATTTTGCCTATTCAAAACAATTATCATATCCTTATCCTCCTTTTTCTTTCCTTGACCCCCTTTCACTAGTTGACTATACAAGGTCAACTAGGTCGACCTTGTATAGTTTGTAGCCTCTAATTATTATACAAGGTCAACTAGGTTGACCATATATAATTTAGGGATATTTTTCACTTGGATTTTTTTTATCCATTCATATAACCTAGCTCTGTACCTAGTGATTTATCTCTTTAAAACATATAGGGTCGACTGGGTTGACCCTATACAACTGACATATTCAAAAATATTTAGGGCAAGATCTACATATATATACAAGTACATTTAAAACCATTTGAGAATAAAGAAGTGAATAATAATAAGTGTGAATGAAAATCTACTTATTGACCATTCTATTTGAGGAATAAATCTTATGATTCCATACTTTTTTTGAGATATGTATCTTGTCTTCTAGAGAAGTCTTTTAGATACATATATAGGTTGTGTAGCCCAGATCTGATTTGCCTTTGTTATCTTTACATACCACAACAATCTATCATGAACCACATTGGCTAAGGGAGAGATTTAGGCTCGATGGGTTCATCTTCAAGGTAAGTATTCCTAACTTTATTTCTCCTTTGTAAGACTAGATAGATAATGTAGTTTTATTTCTTTTACATGCATTAGGATTTCATATACATTAACATGAGTATATGTCTTCTATTCATGTTTAGTTTAGTTTATTATGTTCTAACTCCCACTTTGTGATGCATGATTTTGTGAGCAGTAGATTAGATTTAATTTATTTTTATTATATATAGAGTGAACATTAAACATATGACTCTTTTAGAGTTGTTGCATGATTATGTTGGACTTTAGGCTTTGGAATCCTTCCTAACATGGAGTATTATGATAGTGATCCCCTAATCAGGTCTAGAGGATCCCCATATTGGTCATGATCTTACTTAATAAATTTATTCCAAATCAAAAGTGTAGGTATGCTCTATCTTCTCCAAGTTAGGATTGATTTATATACATAATGAATTTATGATTTCATATATATCTAGTTGACATGAGCATCTCTTGTGTTATCCACACTTGGTACAATATAGAAATGAGAAAAAAATGATAGTTTAGAAAAACCCCACTTGTCATGGAAATATTGTTGATGCAGGGTGAGTATCCTGAAGTTTCATGTCACAATACAAACTCTTGATAGAAGAGATTGCCTAAAAACCCTACTTTTCATGTTCTTTTACTTTTATATTAATAACTAAAATCCTCTCAAGAAGAATTATATTGATGTAATTCAATAATATTATGAAACCATTGATTTTTAAGATTTTAGGATGTTACACTTAGGAGTTTGTGTCATTTCTATCCCTTTTTACATGGTTTTTAGTCTAAAACTATTTGTTTGTCTTCCCATGTCAAAACAAGTTTTGTTTACACATCACTCCTTTGTTTGATGAGGCATTACACTACCCATTTGACACTATACCTTTGCTTTGGTATTTTTAAAAATCTTTTTCATGTGTGTCATTTGATTAAAATGGGTGTTATTACACTACCCAAAATTAATTTGTATTGAAATAAACCATTGATCATATATTTAGAGAGTGATAACATATTTATGCTATTAAAAATTTATTTTTCTTGTGTAATTTTGGCTTATACATAAATTTTTCACTTTTATCTTGTGTATCTTAGATTAATTCTTTGTTCCATTTGAAAATTATTGTCTATTCCTAGATTTGGGATAGATAACCTACCTCCATATGCCTAGAGTTTCAAGCCTTATACCAATTGACCAAGTTCATGTTTAAATCTAAATGCCTATTTTATACCAAAGTGTTTTAAAAAAATTAGATTAAATCTCTTATCTCATTTTGTTTAAAGTCTAGCTTTTGTGTGTTTTCTAAAATACCTAACATATGCCTATTTTGAGCCTAACTTTTGTGCCTTCTTTTAAAGACCTAGAAACTTTGTTTTCTTAGATTTGACTTTTTTGAAACACTTTTAACCTAGTTTGGCATTATATATTTATTTCATCCACTTTAACTTTTTGTGTAAGACATTTGATGTTATACATTTATCATTAGATTGTTTTGTACCAAGTGTTAACATAGCTTGTTCAGAGATATAGCTCCACCTTTTAGACCAAGTTAGATCATGTTTGAACCATTTGTATTTTTAGACATTACTTTTTCATTTTTTTTAGAACTCTAATAATTTTCACAAAACATTCATCATTGATTTGAATGTCTCACTATACTCATAATGAAATCATGTATAATCTAGGATATTATAATGTGGTCACACAAGATGACTTTGTTCAAGAACCTTATGGTGACAATGTAGTTTTTGATATGGATACCTATCCTCCTTAAAACATCAATCTCAAGAACAAATCCAAAATCCTATAGCCCATTATTTGGTTAACATGCTTCCATGCTTAGAGTAGAACCAAGAATAAATAGTGTAATACCTTGCTAGCATACCATAGATTATAGACCAAGTTTAAAAACAACCTTACTACATTATGATGATATTGACATATGATCCCTATTTTTTTTATCATTACTTACTTGAAAACAAGGAATAAGTTTTAATTAGAGATGCAGAGGTAGGGGCCAAGTTTCTGGTAGACTTACCCCATAAAAATTTGCCAAGTCTAGTTAGAGTGTCATACAACATACCTTACAATCAAGCCATTGAACATGCCTCTTCTATTAATCCTCAAGATCTCATGTTGATGTAATACCAAGACCCATGTATTCTTTTCATAGGAAAAGGCCTCATGGAGGACCATTTTATATAAATGTAGATATCATACCAGTCCTATTTGAACTTAGCATGTAATTTTAATAACATGACCATGTAAAATGCTCCACTTCTTGAGCTTGAACAGTTAAAATGAGTCTTAATAAATTTGACAATCTAGGATAATTTGTGAAAATCACTTTAGTTGGATACATGTTTCAAATATAATGGATAATATGCAAGTGTCATCCAATCCAAGCCAAAGTGGTTTTAATGAACAAAAAACTAGTCCACAATAAGTTCATTTAGTAAAAAATACAAGTGGTTTGCAACTTCAAGGGCAAAGAACTTCTATCTCCTAACCATAACAAGTTAACTCTAATCATTAACTAGCTACTTCTTCTAGTATGTAACCATAAGGATTAAGTAGTCAAACAAAAACTAGTGCCTTGCCTCAATAGAACATGATGAATATTACTCTAACACAATAGGTGACAATTAACATTACACAAAAATAATCAAAATCCAATTTACCAATGCAACATTTATCAAACATTCCACTACCTCAATAGGGGCAACTAATGTTTCACCTTGTCAGGTAGTGACAAGTATACCTCAATAGTCATAAACCAACATGCCTTTTAAAACATTATCTAACCAACAATGTTTATCTATTATTCAAAAACAAATTGTTAATATCCATCAAGCATTTAATTCACAAGTGTTCATGCAAAAATGAGGTACTCCTTTCCCACAAGTACTAATCAGACAACTATTATCCTTTATTCTACATGTTCCATAAATTCAATGATAGGGCCTTATTTCATAACAAGTTCATATTATTTATCTAGCTTTGACTAATAATCATCAATTCCCTACTCAATTTTAGTAGGCATAGTACTTCACTTAGATCCATATCCTTCCATCCTAGCCATAATTCCCCAAAAACTAGACTTATATACCAAATCCAAACTAGAATGTCACACCTCAATGCATGCAATTATAATAATCACATCTTTATATGTGAATTCATATAATTGGTAAATTCCCTAACCAAACCAACATACCATAATAATTTATACCTCCATTATACCCCAACCAAGGTAATCCACCTTTAACCGCCTAATTTCCACCTCAGGTTAATATTCTGACTAGTTTCCTGGTATAAGAACTACATCAAATGAAGGATGTCATTTCCCCCATTCAAGCTAGGAAATAGACCAAGAAATTTAATTTGGGTGATGTATGTTCCTACCCATTCAATATGGATTATTTTAAAATACCATTCCCTTCAAGGTATGAACCACCAAAGTTTGACAAATACAAGGGTAAAGGAGACCCTAAGGCCCATTTAACATAATTATTTTTTGTTTAGCAACCAATGGCTTATAGTGACATATACCTCCTAATTTTGTTTCCTCAAAGTCTAGTAGTACAATCTTTGGAGTGGTTTTGAAAATTTCCAAAGAACTTAGTATTTGATTTTGATGACCTTTCAGATAAGTTTGTGTAGCATTTCTCCTACAATATCAACATGAGATTTTTTTGGTGGATTTGGCTAAAGCCAAATAGAAGGCTAGTGAAAGTTTTATAAGATATCTACATTGATGGAGAGAACTTGACAACCACTTCACCCATAGCTTATCAGACAAGATAATAGCCACTATGTTTACCAAAAGTTTTCACAATAATATATCCCACCATTTGGAGCTACAGTGTACACACTCTTTTAAGGAGATCATCGACAAAGGTTTACTGATTGAAAAGGCCCTTATTAACAAATTGATTATCAAGCTTACCTTATAAAACCAAAATCAGACCCAAAACCAAAGAAATATCTAAAATCAAAACAAAAACCAATTCCAAGCTTAAGCATCATCACCATCCCAAACCAATAATTATGAAAAATCCAAACACTTCAACTATAATAAGAATGTTTTTGGAAATAGAGTAACCAATTCGTGACATGTCCAAATGGTGCAAACACCATCCACTCATATAGTACCTAAAATACAAATTAATCTTGACTAACAACCTATTCAGCAAGTATAGTCTACATAGTATCTTAGACCATCTCAACAACACAACAACCTTTGCCTTTGTAAACCCCTCCTCCAAGGAGAAATGTACCTACTTATTGCATCTTTAGTGACCTTAAAGAGCCAATTCAATCCATGTTTTTAGGTTATCCACTACTAATCTGATTATTTGACCTATTCCAAATAACTATCTAGATGACATCCCTTACCCAAATTGGTATAGATAAAATGAATTTTATGAATAACATCAATTTAATGGGCATAATTAAAACCATTGTGTGTATATCAATCACATTATTGAAAATATGCTATAAAATGGAGAGATAACATTGGATAATAGATCTTTTACATCTAATCATAACTTAGGTATTTATCAAAACCCTTTTCCAAAACATGTCAATAATAACAACCAACAACAACAAAGGCCAAAATAATAGTAGTAACATTATCAATAGCCAAGATAACAACAAAAATACTAGCATTAATAAAAATATTGTCTACAAAATGGATGTAACCAATGCCATAATGATTCCAATAACCAAAATACTTACCATGTAGTTTTTCATGACTAAAAAAACGTTTTAGGTCATCTTGTGGGAGGTTATGTGTCTACCATCAATATTAATCCAAGACCAAGTGATAACTAAATAAGATAATTGTTAACCAATTCCAATCAACCAACCTATACCAATGGTCCTTCCTTGACCTAGGATCACATATAATTGTACCATAAAGTAAGGATTACTACTTTTGAACCTTATACCAATAACTCTCCATTTCCCCATGGCCACATACAAGTGCATCAACAACCGAGACTTATACTATCTACTCCCACACCACCATCATTTGATAGAAATAATGGTATTGTCTCTAATATTTATTATGCAATGACTCAGTAGTCAAAGATTATAATTCTAATCCCACAACCATCTACCACTACACCCATCTAACCCATCATTATATCTCATAACAAGCCATTTTCTACTATGGAAGAAAAGATGTTTGATATTGTGGACCAACTTTAAGATACACCTACACAAATTTCCCTTTTAGATTTGTTGCATACATCTACCATCCATAAGAACATATTAATAGAGTTCCTTGGCCAATCCCAAGTTCTAAATGGCACAATCCTATACAACTTCCAAGATTTAGTTGGACATCAAACCTTAGGTCAATAGTTAACCTTCAACCAAAGTAATATGTCTTCTATTAGCCTTCTCCATAATAATCCATTATATATTGAAGTTATCATAATGTGGCATAAAGTGAAGTGTGTGCTCATAGATAATGGCTCAAGCTTGAATATTGTGTCTATGAATCTCATAAATCGTCTTGGATACACAATAGTTAATCTCCAACTAGAAAAGATCACAATCAAGGCTGAAAATAATGAATAGTGTGAATCATAAGGTACCATCAACTTGTTAGTTATTATTGGGCCTTTGACCCATGATAAACTATGCCATGTGTTAGACATTGATTTTTCATATAATTTTATTTCAAGTATACCTTAGATACATGAAATATGTGTAATCCATTCAATATTTCACCAATGTCTCAAGTTCTCTCATTCAGGCATGAAGGTCATCATCTATGGAGATTTACAACCCTACAAACATTCCAAACATTTTTAGGTAGAGTAAAAAATCTATATCTATAACATTGGCTTGGATCTAGTTCCCAAAAATGTCAATGGGAAATAAATTCTTGTTGATTTAATAGAAGCTAACTACATTGACCCCAATAACCTTGATTCATCTTCCCACATGCCACCTCCTAAAATGTCCAATATCTTTACCATCATAACTAATAGCCCAACAGAATATTTGACCCATGATACATTACACATTTCCAAGCTTCCATAGAACCCCAAGTCCTATGTAAGACCTAAAGCCAATCCACCTTGTAAAGAATGGTAGTAGAAGAGCAAAGGAAAATTACATAGTCCAAATCCTATCATTTTCACATAAGTGATTGACCAAGGTTAGGACCTAGTTATAGATGATGAATTATGGTTATATAATGAGAAATTGGCCAATTTTTACAAAAATTCCAAATACCCCATTCTTAATAGGATCATGGAGCATGCATATGAATGATGAGTCCTCAAGCCAAATCAGTAGGGAAAACTTGAGACAATCTCTATGACTTAGTACAAAGGAACCTATGGTATTATATTTAAAACACCTAGGGATGACCTCATGTACCTTATTTGTGTTATAATGTCAATGACTATTGATGATGATGGTGATAAAAAATTAGAGTTTGATCATAGCCCTTATGAAAACCTAGATAATACCAATCTATTTGACACTCATGCCATTTGTATTCTTATACTAGTTATCCATAATTTACTTCCTATATATCACTCTCAACTTATATCTTGGGACCAACAAGAAACCATAGTGCCTATATATGATTTTGAGAAGGATGAGACCTTTTGATATTTTCTAGGCCAAAGAGACAATGTTCTTTTGGGACACCATTAAAAAGGTTTCTAAGTCAAACTGGATCCTGTTGCCTATTTTAGAGAATGGGTGAACACCCTTAGACATAAATAATTAAATAAAAAATTTAGGTCCTAAAGTGAAAACCTATTTAAGGCACTTTTAGACTATGGTAAAATTAAGAGAAAGGTCAATCTTCTAGTGAAAATTTATTTTAGGTGCCATTAGATGAGGGTGTTCACCTTCCCTGAACATAGATCAGGAGATCACCAATGATGAACTCTCCTATCGGTTGGAATTCAATTTTGAAAAACAACATGCCTTAAATTAAATCATTCAAGACTTTCCAATAGTATTTATCACATGGCCATACTTACTACTAGGAAATTTAGACTCATTGCCAACCATTCTAGAAGACAGTCTGACTCTTCTTATGGAAGACACTACAAAGGGAAACATAAAGAATATACATGACCTGAAATGGATAAAATTATGTATTTCTATTTATAATAATGAAGGTGACATATTTATATCCCTTTTGAGGGAATTTATTGGCATATTTTCTTGGGCATATTCTAACATTCTAGGTTTGGACCCTGCCTTGGTTTTAGACCACCTTGTTTTCATATTGATGCCAAACCCATGAAATAGAAAATATGAAAGATGCATCCTCAAATTATTATATTAGTAAAGAGAGAGATAGAAAAATTCTTATAAGTAAGATGTATTCAATTGATTGACTACTCATAGTGGATCTTGAATGCTGTGTTAGTCAATAACAATCTAGAAGGAATCAAAATCTTCACTGATTTTAGAGATATAAACAAGGCTTGCCCCAAAGATGACATTCCTTTACCAAACATTGGCATGATATTTGACTCCATAGTGGGGTATAAAAATTTTTCACTGATGGATGTATTTTCAAGATATAACCAGATCTAGATTGCACTAGAAGACCAACATAAAACTACATTCACCATTCTATGGGGAACGTTTTGCTCTCAGGTTATGCCATTTTGGCTCAAAATGTTTGAGACAAATATCAAAGATCCATGACCATCATATTTTAATATATTATACATGACATTGTTGAAGACTATGTTGATGACATACTAGCTAAATCAAAGACTTGGGGTAATCATCTAGCAACACTACAAAGAATATTTGAGAAACTGCATGAATACAAGGTCATACTATCCTAAAATGTGTGTTTTTGGATTTATTTTTAGGAAAATTTTTGGGCTTCATTATGTCTTTTAGGGTAATTAAATTCAATCCATCCAAAGTGTAAGCCATTACCAAGATGTTACTGCCTTCTAATTTGAAGCAGCTCTATAGTTTATAGGGCAAGATTTAGTCTATCAGATGTTTCATTTCTCAATTGGACGACAAATGTCATCCATTTACACACTTACTAAAGAAATGTGTCACATTTCATTGGGATGACAAATCCTAGAAATCCTTTTAGCATTTAAAGGACTATCTTGTAAATTCATCTATTTTATTACCACCTATGCTAGGAAATCCATTATTACTATATCTATTTATAGCTAATAAAGCCTTGGGGAAATTATAGCTTACCATGATGATAATGGAAAAGAACATGCCATGTAATATCTAAGCCATACACTGGTTGCATATGAGCATAATTATATGCCTTTATAAAAATCATGTTTAGCTATGGTCTTTATAACTCAAAACCTATGACATTAGATGTTAAACAACAAGACCATAGTTATTTCAAAATTAGATCCACTTAAGTATCTACTATCCAAGACATCTTTAAAAGGCCACATGGCTAGATGGATCATGTTTCTCAGTGAGTTTGAGTTCAAATATGCCAACTATAAGACTATCAAGGGACATGTATTTGTATATCAACTTGCTAAAGCTCCTCTTATAGATATCGAACCTCCCATATTTCAATTCCTAGAAAATTCCATTATGGCCATCATTGAAACACCTGTTGAGGAGCATCATTGGAAGCTATATTTTTATGGATCATTCATAACATGTGGATTGGGGTAGGCCTATTGTTTATTACACCATAGGGGGGTCTTATCCCTATGTCATTATGTATCAACTTTCCTTATACCAACAACATGGCTGAATATGAAGCACTCATTATAGGGATGTTAGGAGCCTTCGTTCTAACCATCTATTTGTAGTTTTTTTAATTATTAAAAGGCTATGGATGCATATGCTTTGTAATTTCCTCAAGCTCATTATAATAGTATAATGTAATAGTATAAAAGTAGTTATTAATCCCACATTCATGAGGAGTAGTAGTTATTTAGTGATAGATTAAATTAAATAGGAGCTTAGTCTAGTATGAAGGCATCCATTAATTGTATTGAATTGAGCTTACTCAAAGGAGGTTTCCCCCTCTAAGAGGCCAAAAATTCTACAATTCTGCTATTATAATTTAGTTATATTTTTTTCATTCAATATATTGCTATTTTTTTTGTATTTTATTTCATGTATTTATAATTATATGCTAATTTGTTCAAGAAGGATCCTCACATCTGGTATTGGAGTGCTTTCTAAGGATGATTTTTTGGCTACACACTTTATGCTCTCACCTTATCATAATTGGACCCTGGTGATCAAAATAATTTAAAATATCCATTCCCAACCCTTCTATGTGATAGTCTAGATTTAAAATTTCATTTTGGCAACAAGTCATCATCATAGATCATGATTTTCTACTCTATCGTATTGTGATTATGTTCTACTCTAAATTTTCTTTTATTTCAGATCAAGGTAAAACCTATCTACATAACTATGGGAAGTGCTTAGGTGAAATTCCTAAAACTCATTTTTATGATTACCATAGGAACCCAAAAGTATTTGGCCCATTGAGAAGACCTACCAGTAAAACATGTAATGACCCCTTCCTGATTGACTAATTCCCACCTATGAGGAAAATTAAGAGCTATTGTTAGGAGGTAAGTCTATGGCCAATATTTTTTTGGAGAGTGGTACTCACTCAAATATCATTAGTGTCCAAATATATTTCAAAAAAAAAAAAGGAAACTATTCAAATTTGGGGTCTATTTCTACTAGACAAAGCAAAAAACTAATGTGTATTATAGAAGCTTAGCAAGAGAATCCCTGGTCAAGATAGTCTAAAGTTATTTATCAAAGCTTATTATGGTTTCAGTCTCTTAAGTAATTTATTGGATGAATTGCATCATATTTTATTATGTTCTAAAAGCTACCCTCCAAAACATTGTCAATCTTCAATTAGACGAACTAGTATGCCAAGGCTTGCTTGAATATTTCTTGTTCAACATGAACTAATAGGCATTGAAAATTTGTAAAAATCTCAAGGAATTATACACTACAGATGATGAATGCACAAAAAAAATCCCCCATAAGTGCTAACATTAAACTACATGAGCATATAAAGCCCATCTTTCTGCAACATGTCATCCTTAAAATCAGAGCAGCAAAAAACCAAAAACCAAAAACAAAGTGTTAGAAATTTTCATTTTTTTACAATTCCAACCCTTCCATGTGATAGTATAGATTTTAAATTTCTTTTTGGCAACAAGTCGTCATCATAGATCATGATTTTCTATTCTACCATATTGTGATTGTCTTTTACTCTAAATTTCATCTTTTATTTCAGATCAAGGTAAAACCTATCTACATAACTATGGGAAGTGATTAGGTGAAATCCCTAAAACTCATTGTTAGGAGTACCATAGGAACCCCAAAGTAGTTGTCCCATTGAGAAGACCTACTAGTGAAACATGTAATGACCCCTTCCTGATTGACTAATTCCCACCTATGAGGAAAATGAAGAGCTATTGTTAGGAAGTAAATATATGGCCAAAAAAAATTTGGAGGGTGGTACTCACTTAGATAGCATTAGTGTCCAAAGATATTTTTAAAAAAAAATAGACAACTATTCAAAGTTGGGGTCTATTTCTACTAGATAGAGTAAGAAACTAATGCGTACTGTAGAAGCTTAGTAAGAGAATGCCTAGTCAAGATAGTCAAAAGTTGTTTATCAAAGCTTATTCTAGTTTCACTCCCTTAAGCAATTGACTGGATGAATTGCATCACATTTTATTATGTTCTACAAGCTACCCTCCAAAACATTGGGAATCTTTAATTGGACGAACTAGTATGCCAAGGCCTGCTTGAATATTTCTTGTTCAACATGAACTGCTAGGCATTGAAAATTTGTGAAAATCTCAAGGAAGGCTACACTACAGATGATCAATGCACAAAAAAATTCCCTCACAAGTGATATCATTTAAATACATGAGCATATCAATCCCATGTTTCTACAACATGTCATCCTTAAAATCAGAGCAGGAAAAAACCAAAAACCAAAAAAAAGTGTTAGAAATTTTCATTTTTTTGCAATATATCCCCATTTTCACCCTTGTTGCTTCTCAAAATTTACCAGGACACTTTTAAATTCAACTCTCCACATTTTTTCCTCAAGTTCCCATACCCTGATTATACCCCAATTTTTTGTAAATCTCATTTTTCCCTTTTTTTAGGTTATACCATAACTTTTGAATTTTTTGTCTATTTGCCTCCAAATTTTTACACAATATTTGTCTCCCTTTTCTATTTCTTCATCCCTTTTTTCTATTTTTTTTATTTTTTCCATTTTCCCTTCCAAAATTACACTCATATTTTTCAACATACTCCTATTATGAAAAAAACATTAGTGAAAGTACCTTTACCCCTCCTGATTTCATCTAAATAACAAAATTCCCTTACTAAACATGTCTTAACTTTCACTTTCCAACCCATTTAAAAAAAATCATAGGTTATGGTAGTCACACATTCAAGCACCAAGATCATGGAGGAAGAAACTATAGCTTTGATGGCCTGAGTCACTGACTTAGCTGATATGGTGCGTGAAGTGAATGACACCCATGCCTGTTTGCTCAATAAATTATAGGAGTCTTCTTATAATAATACTTTTTCATCCACCCACCCACCATGTGGGCCCAAATTGTACTTTCTAAAGTTCAATGGTATAAAATTGATAGGATGGATCTATCGTGCTGAGCAATACTTCAACCTTCATATACTTATCACATCAACAAAGTCCCCATTGCTTCCTTCCACTTGGAACTAGAGGCACTCCAATCATATCATTAGTATCCAAAATACAATATTAAACTTTATTGTATATATTTTTAACCCTACTTATGAATACATTCAGTCCCTCAACATTTAAGGATTTTATAGGAGTCCTCACCAAACTTTGTCAGATAGGCACCATTCATGATTATCAAATTGAATTTGATAAGCTAGCTAATTACACTAAAGGTTTATCAAATGACTTCTTCACGAGTTTTTTTATTAGTGGCCTCAAAGAGCCTATCTACTCTGAGGTCAAGATGTTTCAATCTCAAACCATGATGGTAGCCTTGGGTCTTACCAAGCTCATTGAAGAAAAATCACCTCCCAACATCACACTTCTAATTTGGCACCCTCCAAGACCTCTTTACAATATCCCAACTCAAGGAAAACCCCCATCAAACATCTCACATGATTTAAAATGCATGCACATCATGAAAAAATTGTTTGTTACAATTGTGATGATAAATGGGTTCTTAAGCACAAATGCATTGAGAAAAAATTGTATCTATTAGATGTTGATTCTCCACCAGATACATAAGATTATGTGGATGCCACTAAGAAGATCGCATTGGTAGATGATGATTTTGGGCACTTAGGATTCACTCCTAATATCTCCATACATGCATTGGCAGGAGTCACCATTCCCCAAAAAATGTGTGTCAAAAGGTTTTTTAAGAAACAACGACTCACCATTATCATTGATTCTAGAAACACTCACAATTTCATTGATCCTCAGTTGGCTAAACAAGTAGACTATTTTATCCACCCTTGTTCTAGCTTTGAAGTAATGATTTCAAATGGTGGAACCTTACCTTGTAAAGGCAAGTTCCTTAATGTTTGCATTTATGTGGGTGACTATAACCTTAGGGATAATATGTTTGCTTTGTCCTTAGGTGAATGTGATGTTGTATTGGGTGCCCAATGGTTGCACACTCTTTCTCCCATTCTTTGGGATTTTTCTAAACTATGGATGCAATTCACTAAGAATGGTCATCAATACACTCTGTAAGGCCTTATTTCTAGCTCTACTAGTGTTATCAACTCTCACCACATGGAGAAACTTCTTAAACATGGGTCTCATGGCATCATTTCTCACTTGTTTTATTTGTGCACTACACCTCCATTATATTATAGCCAACCTTCAAATTTGCAAGATATTTTGGTTAAGCATGTAACTATCTTTACAAAACCAACAAGATTAACACCTCACCACTTTGAATACCATCATATTCATCTTATCCCTAGTATTACACCCCATAACATTTAGACCTACCACTACCCATTTCATCACAAAGTCTAGATTAAAAATATTGTTCATGAACTTCTCCAAGTAGGCATCATTTGATCTAGCACCAGTCCCTATTCTTCATTGATCTTGATCATTCATAAGAAAGATGGTTCTTGGTGACTCTGTATTGACTATCAAGACTTAAACAAGCTAACAATCAAAGATAAATTTCCAATTCCAATCATCAATGAACTTCTTAATGAACTACATGGTGCATGATTTTTCTCTAAATTGGACCTCCACTCTAGCTATCATCAAATTTGTGCTCATGATGTAGACATTCCCAAAATAGAAATTTTCACACATGATGGTCATTATGAGTTATTGGTCATGCCATTTGGGATTACCAATGCCCCCTCTACATTCCAAAGCTTAATGAACCAAGTAATTAGAACATTCTTCCAAAATTTTATCTTGGTCTTCTTTGATAACATACTCATCTATAGTTGCACATGGGACGATCATCTCCACCACTTAGATATAGCTTTGGGAATTCTAGGTGCTAATCAATTAGTGATAAACATTCCAAGTATTCTTTTGAGAAATCAAAATTTGAGTACTTGGGACAATTTGTTTCTTTTGATGGTGTTCATGTTGACCCCACCAAAATTGAAACTATGGCAACCTGGCCGATACCTTCCACACTCAAAAGTCTATAGGGATTTCTTGGTCTTATTGGGTGTTATAGGAAATTTATCAAGGATTATGGGAAAAAAATTTAACCCCACTAATTGCTATATTCAATAAATACTCCTTTGTATGGTCACCTACATCTGCTATAACATTCAATAACCTCAAACAAGAAATGTGCACTACCCCTGTCTTGACCATGCCTAATTTCTCACAACCATTTATTATTGAGTGTGATGCATGTGGCATGGGTCTTGGTGTGATACTTATGTTATAAGATCATCCCATTGCCTTCACTAGCAAGGAACTCACTGGGCATAATTTGGCATGCTCCACATATGATAAGGAAATGATGGATATTCTCCATATAGTTCACAAATAGCATCCATACTTAATTGGATGACATTTTTATATCAAAATAGAACATTAGAGTCTCAAATACTTTTTAAAATAATGGGTATCTTCCCTAGATTAGCATAAATGGGTATCTAAACTCATACAATATGACTATGAGATTAGTTATAAAAAGGATAAGGAAAATGTGGTGGCTGATGCTATCTCTCACCAATTTGAACACCTAATACACCTATGTGTAATCTCTATTCCCATTTCCACATGGCTCCATGATATTAAAAAATAATTTCATAATGACATCCCAACCCACTAGCTCATTCTTAACTATCTATTGATTCATCTACTAAACCTCACTATACTTAGGATGGCCAGACATTGTGTTATAAAGGTTGCCTTTTGTTGGTAGTTGGATAAAAGTTCAAACACACCATTCTACATGAGATGCATGCTTCCCTTTTGGCCAGACACTCCAAGTTTATAAAAACATATGAGCAGGTTCATCATAATTTATTTTGGGTTGGAATTAAGCAGGATATCAAAACATTTGTTGCAAAATGTGATATTTGCCAATGTAATAGAGGTAAGATAGTCACTCCACCTAGTATAATATAACCACATTCAATTACAACACATATTTGGATAAACATTTCTATATGTTTTATTTACAGTCCCACAAAATCTAGAGGCAAATTAGTGTTTTTTTGGTAATTGATCACCTTTATAAATATGCTCATTTCTATTATCTAGCCCATCCCTACACTGCTTCCACTATTGCTCAGCTATATATTGATCAAATATTTAGACTCCATCGATTAGATAAATATCCTACCTTCATAAGCCATTTTTGGCAAAAACTCTACAAACATCTAGGTACACAATTGAAAATGAGCTCGAGGTGTCATCCACAAACTGATGGCCAAACTGAAATTATCAATAAGTTTATAGAAACCCATCTTCATTATTTTATCATTGAGTAAGAACATAAGTGGATAAAATTGTTACCTCTTATAGAATGGTGGTATAACACCTCCTACCATGCAACTACCAAACTCACCCCATATGAGGTTGTTTATGGTCAAAATCTACCATATCTTATTTCATATTTACCAGGTAACTCCACCATCTAAGCTATTGATTCTACCCTTTGTACACATGATAATATATTTTTCCTCCTAAATGATAATCTTCATATGCTACAAAATCACATGATGCAATAGGCAGACCAACACCACTCTGAATAATCCTTTCAAACTAGTGACATGGTTTTTCTCTATATACAACCTTACAAGCAATCCTCTTTGAAGCTCAAAGGACATCAAAAATTAGCTCCAAAATTTTATGGGCCTTATTAAATTCTCTATCAGATTGGACCTATTGCCTATAAGTTAGAACTACCACTTTCATCATGTGTGCACCCTATTTTTCTTGTCTCTTACTTAAAAAAGGTATTTGGATTCAATTTCCACACTTAGACAGTGCTTCTCAAACTTGATGCAAAAGGTTCTCTCATTTTAAAACCTAATTCTATCATCAAAAAGTTATCTGACTCCATCCACAATTGGGTCATCACTGAAGTTATTATCTAGTGGTAAGGGATACGACGAGAAGATGTGACTTGGGAACCTAATCTTTCCATTAAATAATAGTTTCCTCACTTCAAGATTTGATGCCAAAGATTTTAAGGGGGAGGGCATGTTATGACCCTTCATCCTAACCATCTATTTGTAGTTTGTTTATTTAATAAAAGGCTATAAACACATACACTTTGTAAGTCATCCCTCAAGCTCATTATAATAGTAGAATGTAATAGTATAATAGTAGTTCTTAATGCCACATTCTTGAGGAGTAGTAATTATTTAGTGATAGATCACATTAAATAGGAGCTTAGTCTAGTATGAAGGCATCCATGAATTATATTGAATTGAGCTTTCTCAAATGAGGTTGCCCCCTCAAAGAGCTAGTGATTATGCAATTTTACTATTGTAATTTAGTTCTATTTGTTTCATTTAATATATTGTTAATTTTTCATAGTTTATTTCATGTATTTGCAATTATATACTAATTTGTTTAGGAAGGATCCTCATAAGGGATTCACCAAGTAATATAATTAGATATTCATCATCTCAAGGTTTAGGGTGATTCTCAGTTAATCATCAATTAGGTTATGGACCAATTCAGACCAAGGATGATAAGCTAGTGCCATACAAAGCCATGATCGACACTCTTAAACAACAGATTGTTGATATATAGTTTGAACATGTACCAATGTCTAGTAATAGAATAGTATATACCATAACCACCGTTGTCTATTTGATCTATCATCTAGACAAGGCAAAAGAATACCAATTCCTTGTTGAAAATCTTATAGCGTCAACTCATGAACTTTCAACCATCATAATGATCTATAATATTTTTGGTCCCAACTCTATATTGTATTCAAACCTTTTTTCTACCTTAATTACCATATTATTCCACCCAACCTATCATGAAAATATTAAAAGGCCTTTACCCACCAAGACACATGTTATACCTTACTTAGACTAACCCTTTACTATCGTAGCTTTGATGGAACTCTATTTCATTATTTAAATTTGGTAGAATCAACATTATCATTATGGGAAGTTCATGAAGGAGTATGTGGATTCCACAATAGTGGGTCCATCCTACCCAAAAAAATCCTATGTACTAGCTATTATTGGCCAAATATAGATGTAGATGTAGATTCTTACATTAAAAGGTGTGATAAATGTCAAAGGCATGCCAATTTGATTCATTCCCCAGATAAAAAAAAACTAAAACCAATTCTTACACCATGGCTAATTACAACATGATGACTCTATCTCATTGGGAAGATAAACCCCACCTCATTAGATAGCCATAAACACATCCTCAATGCTACCAAATATTTCACTAAATAGTTTGAAGCTATACCCTTCACTTACGTGACTAGAAAACAAATTTATAAATTCATATTTAACCATCTCATATACCATTATGGTATCCCATCTGACATTATATCTGATAATGGAGGATCATTTAAGATTAAGGATGTTGAATCACTATGTGTTGAATATAACATTACTTAATATTTTTCTAATGCATATTACCCACAAGGTAATGACCAAGCAAAAGCATCCAACAAAACCATTGTCAACATCCTTTAAAAAAAATTCAATGATGTCGACTATGATTGGTACCTCTAAAAAATTTGTTCCCTTTGGGCATACCTCACTATTTACCATACCCCACAAGAGCCACTCCATATTCCCTAATATATGTCACTAAGGCCATTCTTCCTATTGAGGTTGAGTTACCTTTTTTATGCATCTCTTTGAAGCATATCCTAGATGATGACTATTATCAAGTATCTTACCTGCAATATTTGGATTGACTTGATGAAAAATTTATGGATGTAGTCAATAGCTTTGAAGCATAGTAGAACCAACTCCATGGCCACTATAATCAATGAATCAAGCATAGATAATTTGAGCTTGGTGAAATTTTTATCAAAGAAAACCAATAGAATACCACAACTAAGAAGAAACACAAGGGCAAGTTCAAACCCAATTAGATAGGCCCATACATAATCATTGTAAATTATGGCTCTAAAGGATATAGGCTTGCTACACTAGATAGGTATGAACTTGATGAGCTGATGAACATTATACACATCAAGTGTTATTATCAAAGTTCTTGCTAGAATCTAGATAATGCGAATGCAATGGAGATGTGATCACATGAGATGAAGAAAGTGCACACCACATAGATGCTAAAGCAATTTGAAATTATACAAGAAGCTAAATTACACAAGCCAAAATGGAGAAAACCAAAATTTGATTAACATGAGATGGCCAAAGTGAGGAATACAAATAGGAGAGTACGTAAGTAACTCCTCCACAAAAGGTGGACAAGGCACCCCAATAATAGACTGTAACTCCTCTATGAAAGGTGGTGACAAGGTGCTAAGAATAGAGAAGTAACTCCCATCAAAGGAGTTACTTATGACATTCTTATGACACCTATGACACACCTATGACACACACCTCCACATAAGCTAGCCTATCCCACAAATGTAGGAAAACTCCATGTAAGCATAAGAAATACAATTTCCCTAATTAAAAAATAGGAAAAAATAAAAACCTACACTAATACCCCCCCATAAGCATAGCTTAGGTGGGTAGTGTGGAAATATAAAATGGGTCTCAGCAACTAGGCCTGATGAGGTACCCATGTACAAATGCAATCTCCCATAAGATAGAGAAAAGGAGAAAAACCATAGGAAAAAATTCCCCCCCAAAAAGAGAGACATAAAAGAAAGAAGAGGCTAGTGGCCCCCCAAAGATGATACTGCTACAGATGTGGATTGCAACCCAAGAAGAGCTCATAGATGAATGAACTTGCTCTCAGTGAAAGGTTTGGTGAAGCTGTCTATAACTTACTCTAAAGACTGGCAAAATATCAAGTCAATGACCTGACTATGAATAAGCTCTTGAATGAAATGAATGTGAATCTCTATGTGCTTGGTTTGCTAGTGCTGAACCAGATTCCTACAAATCTAAATGGTACTCTAGTTGTCATAATAAATGATGGTGGGCTACTTGATAAGAATGCCAAACTCAAAAAGAATCCCCTGAAGCCAAATAACCTCAGTAGCTACATTAATAGCTCCCCTATACTCTACCTCTATGGATGATATAGCAATAGAATTCTACTTCTTGCTAGACCAATTGATAGGACCAAAACCTAGAGAGAAATTGTAACCAAAAGTGGACTTGCAAGTCTATGAATCATGAGCCCAGTCTAAATCTGCATATCCAACCAAGTCAACCTCTATGCCAAATCTATAATGAATCTTGTATCTATGTGAACCCTATATGTAATGCAAGATCCTCTTAGTTGATTTCCAATATAGCTCATGAGGTTCTTGCATGAATCTAGAGACAAGTCCCATTGTATATGATATGTCAGGCATGGTGTGAGTCAAGTAGATGAGACTACCAAAAATTTGTTGATACCGAGTGGCATCAACCAGTGGTGAAGAATAGTCAGCCTCAAGCTTGGCTCTTGATAGAAAGGGAGTTAGAGATAGCTTATAATTAGCCATGTGAAACTGAGCCAATAAGTCAAGAGCATACTTAGGCTATGCAAGATAAATCCCTAAATCTGAATGTGAGATCTCGATGCCAAGGAAGTAGTGCAACAAACCCAAGTATGTTATGTCAAATCTATCCTGGAAAGATGCCTTCACCACTATAATAGCTGATGAAGAACTCCCAGTGATCAAAAGGTCATCAACATATAGAACCAAAATTAGGAGCAAAACATTATATCACAAGAAGTAGACATTGGGATCAAAATAGCACCTAGTGAAACCCACTTTGAGAAGGAAGGAATTCATCTTGGCATACCAAGCCTGAGTGGCCTATTTGAGGCCATAGATAGATTTCCTAAGTCTGTATACTAAGGAAGAATCCTAAACAGATCTTGTCGGTTGATCCATGTAGATCTCCTCTAGGTCTCTATAAAGAAAGGCACTCTTCACATCCATATAGTGCACATCCCAACCATGTGATGTGGCAATAGCCAAGGTGAGTCGGATAGAAGTCATATTTGCAATAGGTGTAAAGGTCTCTAAGTAGTAAATGCCTGCCACTTGTGAGGAACCATTGGTGACCAATAGTTTTTTGTACTTATCAACTAACCCATCTACTATAAACTTCATCTGATATATCCACCTACATTGAACAATCTTTCTTCCCTTAGGAAGTGAAGTCAAGTCCCAAGTGTGATTTTTGATTAAGAAAGAGTATTATTCCTCCATAGCATTATCCCATTCTAGTACCCCTAATGCCTCTCAAAAAGTCTATGGATCTAAAATTGAAGCAAAGAAGGCATGTGGATCTCTCTAAAAATCCCCCATAGTATGTTTGTCATCTGCAAGATCTCCTACCCAAGTGCCAGCACTCTCAAGTGTCTGTCTAGCCCAAAGTGGCCCAGAAGTGGGTGAGTCAGGTGCTAACTCATCGTCCTCTAACTAACTAGAGGTGGATAACTCTACATCATTATCCTCACTGTCTGAGCTTGAAGAAGAAGAAGTTGTCTTTGGCTCAAGAATCTGATATGGCTGATCTAAATTTGATGAAGAATCATCATGAAGATGTAGATTTGATGAAGGAGAAGAAGTGTCAAGTGTTGAGTCTCTAGGACTCTCTTGAAAATGGACACTTCTCTCAATGAACAACTCATGAGTGACTAGATCTAGAAGGTGATATCCCTTAATACCATCTGGATATCCTACAAAGATGCAAGGCCTAAACTGTCATTCCATAGCTTTGCATTTCTTCTTTGGAATGTGGGCCATGGTTGGGGATCTAAAAACCCTAAGGTGGTCAACATCAGGTTTCCTTTTATGCTAAGCTTTAAAGGGTGTTATCCCTTTCAAAGCTTTGTGAGGAACCCTATTTTGAATGTAACAAGCACAATTTATGGCTTTGGCCCAGTACTGTGGTGCTAAGGATTTGGAGTGAATCATACAGCTACCCATCTCTTTTAAGAACCTATTTTTGCATTCTACAACCCCATTCTGTGAAGGACTGTAAGTGACTATGCACTATAAATCAATCCCCTCTATGGTGCAAAACTGCTCAAACCTGATGCTGACATACTCCCCTCCATTATTAGTTTAAAGAACCTTGATAGATTTCTCACTCTATTTCTCAACAAGAGCCTTAAAGTCTAGAAAATTTTTGAACCCTTCAGACTTTTGTTTGAGAAAATATATCCAAGTGTACCTAGAAAAATCATCAATGAAAGTGAGGATGTACTTAAACCTTGTGAAAGATGGTTTTGGAAAGGGTCCTGATACATCACTGTGGACTAACTCCAGAGGTTGTGAAGCCCTCCAAGCTTTGCCTTTGTCAAATTTTGCTTCGGGATGCTTCCTAAGGGAGCACCCCTCACAAAGTCCTTTTGAGAATTAGACACGAGGCAAGCCAATGATCATGTCATGTTTGCAAAGTTGTTCAAGGTAGCAGTAGTTAAGGTGGCCAAACTGCTCATGCCACAATTTTCTAACTCCACCTGAATGAGTCAGAAATGTTTTTGGAGAAGAATCTGGTGCAAAATGTGAGAGGGTGTATAACTTGACTTGGTGATCTACTCTACCCACTACCACTGTAGTATCACTATGTAATTCCCTAATAGCCACTGAATCTGGTGAAAACTCAACTCTCATACCCTGACCAATGTGAGTGATTTGGTATACTGATAGGAGATTGGTTTAAAGAGAAGGAACACTTAGAACATTATTGAATGTTCCTCCTTCCATTTCAACTAACCCTCTCCCTACAACAAAAATTGACGTGTCATCACCCAAACTAATTAAAGTCATGCTACAATGCTCTAAAGATGAAAACTCAACTAGTGAAGAGCCCATGTGGTGAGAAGCACTCAAATCAATGACCCATGATGATGTATAAGTTGTTTTAGCTATAAGGGCCTTGCCCTTTTCTTTCTCCTTACCCTTGCCTTTTGCCTTGGTAGAATCTTGGGTAGATTAATTCTGCTTGATGGACTCTAGAACACCTATGTTGTTCTTCTCTAGAAGATGAGTTAGGTGATCTATTTGTTTCTTCATGCATTTTTGTTCATCATGCCTTGTATTTTTACAATAGGCACAATAACCTTCTCCTTCTTAGGTTTAACATTGGAAGAGGAAGTATCAGTGTTGTTTTTGGCAGGATTGTTGTTTTCTTTCTTCTTCTCTTGGTCCTTGTTCTTTTTCTTCTTCTCCTTTGTTGAAGTCTTATCCTTACAATTTCCAAATATCAAAGCTTAGTGTTGAGTAGAATTCATTGTGACCATTTGAATTAGCTTATCTTTCTCCCTAGTCAAGTTGGCAATGAATGAATCCAAAGAAGGCATTTTCCATGTAGTGCCAAGGGCACTTTTTATGGCATGGAAAGTGGAGACAAAGATTGAATAGCTTGGACCTAACTTTGTGAGAATAGAAAGGATGAGTTCATCATCTTTCTTCTCTATCCTACATTCTTTCAATTTCAATCTAAGGGCCTTAAACTTAGTGAAGATGTCATGTAGGGTGTCAAATTTGCTAGGACTTAGACTTATGAGTTCATTTTTGAGCTCATGACCTCTCATCTCATCAAGCTTCCCAAATAAGAGTTCTAAGGTTCCCCATATGTATTTGGGAGTCTTGGAGGATTCTAAATGGAAGACAAGTTTTGGAGACACATACAAGCTCAGTAATCCATAGGCTTCATCACTACGGTTGTAAAACTTGACCTTTTCAGCATCAGTGTTGAGTTCTACTTCAATACCCATGGTGATCCTATACAACCCTTTGCTTCTAAGAATTATTGACATTTTAACCTTTCATTCATGATAGTTGAAGGGTGTTAAGGGTTTAAGTTGAAAATAATCCATTTTAAGCTAAATTTAGGTGATGTTGTGTTGATTACAAGTTGTGAAATTATGCAGAAAGGAGAATGAAAGCAAAGATTTGCAAGTTGTGAAAAGCAATAACACCCCCCCATGAAATGTTGAGCCTCTCCCAAATATGCAAGTGCATGCTCAAAATATGTCAGGCTCAGTCGAGAATGCATCTTAGAGCAATCAGTGCAAGACTATAAGCAAACAAGACGTCGGACTCAGCCGAAAAAGCATTGCAGGAGACCCAAATTTTTGGCACTTTATAAACTAGTTTTTTTTAACAAATAATAAGCCTACACTGTGGAGAATTTAATTACAAACACTTTTTCAAAAAATGGCACCCAAATCTGAGCTACCGTTTGCAAGATATTAAAGGTTCAATTTTCCCATAAACTAGTGTTTTTGCAAAAAAGAGCATTAAAACATTAAAAAAATCCCTATTTTGAGAGGGAAAGTGGCCTTCCAAACACTTGTTGGATTCAGCATGGAATGAAGAATCCAAAAGAGGTTTGTGTGAGGGGGATTTGGCCCCTTTCCAACTCGGGCCTCACCCTTTGTCTTCGTAGGTCGAAGATACAAGTTTGAAAAAAACTTCTAAACTACTTTTTTTAATGCTAATTTTAAATTTGATTTTAAATCAAACATTCAAATTATTGATATAGGTCAAAAAAAAAATTTAAAGTAGATTTACCAAATGAATCAGGGAGAGAGGGTGGGTGTTGGAAACTAGAAAGGGTCTGAAGGGTGGCAAGGTCGAATGGAAGAGTACCAATGTGGTAGTAGCACCACATAGTTAGCAACACACAATCAACAATGTACAACAGATAGTAATGCATAGTCAGCCATGCCAGAAGGACAATAATGCCTATTCAGCCATGCCAAAAGGATAGCAATGCCTATTCAGCCATGCTAAAAGGACAATAATTCCCAATCAGCCATGCTAGAAGGACAACAATGCCCAATCAACCACCCAAAATGACAATAATGCCTAGTCAGCCTCAATAGAAGGAAATGCACTGCTTAAGGACTGTGTGCTAGAAGCTGTACAGCTATATTTTACTTGATGGAGTCTTCCACATGTAGAAGCACTTCCAGGAAAGCTGTCCCAAGCTGAAAATGGCATCCAAGAGCAGAAACTAAATGAGCAGAGATGTCTTTTCCTATATAATGACCAAAAGAAAAGGAATTATACTACCTTTGCTAAAGCCACAATAGATCTAGACAAGATGTCTTGGCAAATTCTAACTCAAAAGTAATTTTTGAACAAGTTTCCATATGGATTTGCATGAGTTTTCAAAAAACTCTACCAAAATAATGGGGTTAAACAAAAAAACTACTAAGAAAGCAAAGTAAGAATTTCATAATAGCATAACTAGACACACAATTATTGGAGTGGCTCTAATACCATATCAGAGTTATTTTCAGAATCTAGATAATGCAAATGCAATGGAGACATGATCACATGAGATGAAGCAAGTGCACACCACATAGATGCTAAAGCAATTTGAAATTATACAAGAAGCTAAATTTCACAAAACAAAATGGAGAAAACTAAAATTTGATTAACATGAGATGGCCAAAGTGAGGAATATAAATAGGAGAGTATGTATCTCCTTCACAAAAGGTGGACAAGGCACCCCAAGAATAGACTGTAACTCCTCCATGAAAGGTGGTGACAAGGTGCTAAGAATAGAGAAGTAACTCCCATCAAGGGAGTTACTTATGACATTCTTATGACACCTATGACACATCTATGACACACATCTCCACATAAGCTAGCCTATCCCACAAATGTAGGAAAACTCCATGTAAGCATAAAAAATACAATTTCCCTAATTAAAAAATAGGAAAAAATAAAAACCTACACTAATAGTTACTTGACTTGAGAGACTTCAAATATTGTCTATGAGACCTATTTCTATTTTACCATATACCATTCTACCATACCTTTCATATTGACCAAAATTGTATTTTCCCTCCCTAACCAATCCCTTTGACCTTGGTTCCCTTCCATTGGTTCCATGGATACTTTAACCTAGAATATTTTGATCAAGTTTAAGCAGTTGATTCCAAATTTTAGATAACAAGCATTTTTGGAGTAGTATGATAGTGGTTTGATAGTTCCATCCTTCATTCCTTATTTCATTCCATTCATGTACTAATGATTATAACTGTCTTTGGGAAAATTAGAGTACCAACATCCTGATACTAATTATAACCACCTGTGGGAAATTTATTATAATTGACCTATGTTATTGTTTCCTAATTATAAATACCTATGGGAAAATTAGGACCAACATCTTTATAATGACTTAAACTACCACCTTACCATGTCTATGATGTAGTATTCCATTTACCTACTTTTCCTAGATTATGAACTTGTTGCTACCTATTCAAATTCCTCTCCTTTAAGGTGAGCTACAATGATTTGATGTCCCATACTGGGAATGTGTAGGTTGTATTTGATTCCCATTGAGCTTAGCTCAACCACCCTTTACCATGTTCTCACCATTTTATGATAAATTTCAAGTTTGAAAGATCTCACATTTTTGTGAGTTTTGACCTTTTAGTCTCTCATAATCCTCTATCAAGTTGAGAGTCTCTAAAAATTACAAAAAAATTTGTAAAATGATCTTTAAAAACCCAAAACTATTCCACATCAACCACTTCTTTTCCTTAAGGATTATGGGAGCCCTAGCTAATTCATAAGAGACCACTTATTATTTAATTTCCCCATCCCTACTAGCCTTACATCCCATGCTCTCATCATTTTTGAGACTATTCCCATATTCCTCTATAACATCAATCATGTTTTCCTTCTCATCATTTTCTTCTATCCCATATCTTAGGATAACTACATTTGGCCTAAGGTTTATGTTGGAACCTATATCCATAGAAATATGTAAACAACATCCACTTTCCTAGTGCATCTGAAGTCATTTCATCCACCCCCTTCATTTTCTTCTATTCCCCCATTTTTTTGTTTGATTCATTGTCTCCTATAGTCTAGGGGAAATTTTCATCATCCTAATTGTTCTTTATTTGTATTAACATTGTGATTAACCATTGTTTGTATTTGTTTCATGTTCTTTTATTTATTTTTGTTCAATCTTCATGTTTTTTTTTGTTTTTTTGTTTGTTTGTTTTCTTATTTTTTTGATTTCATGTTGTGACTCAACTTATTATATATGCATTCATTTGGTGATTTCATGTGCATTATACTTATGTCCATCCATATTCATACATCAACATTATCATCATGGTTTTTATCATTGGTGCATTTTTTATATTATTTATTGGATCACATGTCATTGCTTAGTCATATTCTAGCTAAGTTATCATGTTACAATCAATGCATCCATCGTACTTCTCATTGGCATCTAAAAAGTTATTGATCTACCCAAATCATGTCCCACATATAGAGTAATAAAATAATGAAATAATTTTAACCTTTTCTAGTTAGGATGTGAATCTTCATACTATCATGTTGCCTAAATTCATCTTTCTCTTCTGTATCATGTTTCCATCATATTCCCTTTATTAGGTCAATGATTATAACTACTTGTGGGAAAATCATTGTGTTTTAATCTATCTAGAGGTTAATGATTATAAACACCTATGGAAAAATCATTATCTTTATTATTCCTAATTAGGGTAAATTTTCATTGCAATAATTCTTACAACTTCCTTTGGAAAAACCATTATCATTATCCACCCAATTGGGGCATGTTTTTACCTTGCCAATGAATATAAATACCTATGGGTAAATCATTGTTTTACCTTTCATGATTATAACTGCCTTTGGGAAAATCATTATCTTGTTTCCCTAATCCTTTTTTTAGTGATTATAATCACCTTTGGGAAAATCATTACCTTTTTGTCCCACCTATGCCAATGATTATAACTACCTATAGGCAAATCATCATGTTTGTCTTTCCAACTAAGGCATCTCCATATGCCATGAATTATAATCACATATGGAAAAATCAGTCTTTTCCACTCCATTTTATCTTTTGGTCCCATCATTTCCTCCTTTTGAGGTTCTAATCACCTACCCCTTTTCTAATCACTCCCTTGAGGGAGCATCTATAGCTCATCCATTATCATTAAATTTGAAGGCATACATAACCTTTTCATTATTTGAGATGAAATTATTAGTCCTATAGATTGTAATTCCTTCCCAAATAGGGGTAAATTGTAGACACCTAAAACTAACCACAACTGGCTTCTAACCAGACATTAAACTGATTCCTACAAATGATTGCAAATTAAGCCTGAAAATCATTAAACATTCCAAATTTGTTTGTGCATCATTTATCAAAGCTCAAAATCATGTTGAAACATCCATATTTGGGATAGTATATCATATACAATAATAACCTTTCACATATTCACCATAATCACCTTACAGTATAACAAATGTCAATTTGGCCTATGGACTTATTAAGTGGGGCACTCGCGCATTTAAATAAAATCTTGAAAGAGTTTAAAGGCTAATCAAATCAATTAATAATCTAAATAAAATAAAATTCCTATTTGAATTAACTATTTGAAATTATTGAATATATAAAAAAGGAAATTCAAAAGTTCAAAATATCTTAGCCTTTCATCATTGGCTCTATGAGTTGTCAATCTCTTTGAAAATATCTTAAACTATATAATTTGAGATCCATGCCTATTAATTTCAAATCATATTTACTTGATAACTATTTAACTCTACTAGAGTTAGTTTCAACTCACCAAGGGTTAGTTTTAACCCATTATAATCCTAAACTCAACCTTGACTCACATTGGGATAGAGTTAAATTCATAAGGCTATAAATACAAGGCCATACCTCTTCATTTATAAGCTTAGATATTGTAGAGTTATTATCCAAGATTTCTTCCATAAGACTCATGAAATTAGTGTTATAATGCCCATATCTTAAGCCAAGCATTCAAAAATCCAAGGTGCCAAGGAGATAAGGAACCAAGAAACCTCTATTTATGAAGATTTATTAAATCACAAGTTGAGCAAGCCATTCAACAAAGCCTTTTAGAGATCCCAAGGAAGGTAAAAGAGTTGTGTCTCTTATGTGTTTACTACCTAATCTCTCTTTATTATCTATGATAGAGGTGTTAGGATTTAGTGTGCTTATTTCATTTGTTTATGAGACTAAAATGATACTAACCTCTCCTCTATATCAAATTCCTAGTTCACAGGTTGAAACATTTGTTAATAAGGTGTAGACTATTAAAATGAAGAATTATCTACAACCAATACCTTTATCATGTCAAAAATAAAAGTAAATTCAAATTTTCATAGGTTTTTCATAATTATAATTTGAGGAAAATGGTTCTCTCACACAAAACTCTAACCCATTCCATTCTTTCCTAGATAACAATTAGATTGTCAAGAATATACCAAACTATAATAAATCATGTTTTCTATGGTCTAACAAATGTGGGTAGAATGAGATGAAGATGATTGAAAATGGATTTAACAAGGATTTTATAAGATACATTTAACAATGTGATAGGATTCCACTAGGTAATGAGCTCTAGATCCTTAGCTTTAGGTATGAATATGATGTTACCTTGATTTAATATATCACCTAAAGAATATTTTTATAGGGATTCTGTACAAACATGAATTAAGTTTGTCCCAACATATTTCAATGTGGCTTTGTATAATTAAAATGGAAATCCATCAAGGCTAGGCTATAATTACTCATTAAATGGAGAACCTTTGTGAGTTATTGGAGTATAAACGATTCATCACAAAACCATTGATTTGTAACATTTAATTTGTGATGAACCACATTGAGACATTCCTACAGATCCTGATACCTTTCCACCATTTCCTCCTAAGTTCAAACATAAATATGTAGTGAGAAAATAAATATAAAGAGATGTATGAAAGAGAGTTTATCCTTGTTTGAGTTGAATTAATGGCCTTGATTTGGTATCGATCCTATTTAGTTCTGATGAATTAAAAAAAAAATGGAACAATTGTCTATGACTTTAAACTATTGAAATTGAGCATGTAATTTTGAACCTATGGTAACATGTCTATTTTATACCTTAATTTGGTGTTTAATCAAGGAGACAAGATTTTGTAAATGATTATCAAAAGAATAGTGCTCAAGTAGGGAGGAAATTTTCCAAAATTACTTGATAAAAACTTCCTCTCTTTGCTTTTTGACATGATCAATTTATTTCACATAGTGTAGAATAAATGTGGTGGTGTGTAGAATACCTTCATTCAAAAAAATTATCCAAATTTCACCATAAGGAAGATAGAGTACTATGTTTCAAATGTAGGAAACCAAATGGATGGTTCTAGCGTGGATTAAAAGAAAGTTCTTGAAAATAAAATGATTACATGGAACTTTAAAGTACCATGTAACCTAGTCCACTTTGATATATATGGAAGTATGATATTAGAAAACAAATTTAGAAAGGACATAGATAGACTGAACATGGGTAAAATATTTTTTTTTGACAACATATAATATTAAATCCATTTGATAATGTGGTCAACATCAATATGATAGTTAAACAACATAAACTAAGTTGTGTTATTAAATTAGTGTCTCTAAAGGAGATGGTAGATAAGACCCTATATATTTTTAAAATAATACCACCCTTTATGTTTTCCCATGCACCACTTGATGGCATGTCACCAACTTTATCATTCATATTTTCAACCATATTAAAATCCCTACACATGACCTAAATGGTAAGGGGTAAGTTTTCATTAAAATATCACCAAAATGAAGATCTGTCAAGACCATAATTAGGGGCATAAATGTTGAGAATGTCTAATGAATTTCCATTAATATCTAAAAGAATACAGAGTGTTTGATGTGATGGGTCCTCCCCCATGGAAATAATTGATGGAAGAAATTTAGGTGACACAAAAATTCTAGTGCCTCTATGTCCATCTTCATTAAAAGTAGATTATTAGGTGTCTTCCATTAAAATACACTTCATAGTGGTTTGTAGAAGAAACCCATACATTTTAAAGTCTTGTAGATAGATAAAATCATAAGAGACATTTTTCTGATAAGTAGCAAAAATATATAATTTATAGAAGGAATCTATGAGACCTTTAACATTCCAAGATAGAATATTCATTGGGAAATTTAATCCATTCAAATCTTCCCTATCCATCCTAAAATGCTTCTAAAATTGAAAAATAATAGCATTGGTTTGGAAGATAAAATTATCCAAGCCTAATGAAGTGGCATTTAGCCTTATGTTCTTCCCAAGGAAAGTCACCACCATATTAGGGTGGGTTGTGAAACCACTAATAGAGGAATCCACTTATTGAGGATATGTAAATGGTGATATAATCATTTGTATCATGATAATTATGATAAAAGAGGACTTGAAGGGCATGTAGGGACTAGATAAGAGGGCGGTGGGAGGTGAAAAAATTCTAAGGTAGTTTTATTACTAGATAAAAAGTTAAAGGAGAGGAGGGTTTTAGCCTCGGCTGTGATTTTTTGAGATAATAATAATCCATCCATCACCTTTATTTACCACCCTAGCATTCTCAATTTATGAAGGAGATATTGAGGGTTTTGACTGCCCTATAAATTAATAATTTTTGATATGATGATCAGGATCTTGCAATAAAAAAAAGTGTTAGATAGGTTGAAATAGACAAATTTATGTGCCAAAAATATTTTCTAATATGGATGTCTATAAACTCCTTTAACTCCTTGGATATAAACACCTCGATACATACCCATTTTTGAGGGCATAAAGAGTATATCTTTGAGGTTAATGGAAAATTACTTGCGTGATGGGTGTGACATTATTTATTAATAAATGACCATAGTGTAACTGGGAAGCTTGAAATCTCAATTCAGATGAACATATTAACAGAGGCTTGGTTAGGGACCTTAAAATATCAAGTCCATTATGATAAAATAAATAGTGTATTTATGAGAAACTAAGAGCTTCATTTTGCTTGATGGGCTTAGACTTAAGAAAACTATTTGAGTGAAAATAGATAAATATTTTGGTATGGTTTCAAACCCTAATGACATGGATGCCCTATGGATCCCATTGGTGGTGAAAGAAAGTATGGAGAGACTATTTCAAATGGGATATAACCAATGAAATAAGAAATAAGAGAGTGATTCTCATACCATTTACATTATACATCAACAACATTAAACTATAAATATACCTACAA
Source organism: Torreya grandis (assembly GCA_037957365.1). Taxonomy (NCBI): domain Eukaryota; kingdom Viridiplantae; phylum Streptophyta; class Pinopsida; order Cupressales; family Taxaceae; genus Torreya; species Torreya grandis. The sequence goes on from JARHVA010009171.1 coordinate 157,886, forward strand.
CTAAAAGGGAAGCTCAAAAGGGTTACCTTATCATATACTTTAGAGACAAATTTTTTAGCTTGCTTGGGTGCCATGCTCCTCACCTCTTACAACACTAGTTTTAGTTGAGTGTTGGGAATACATGATATAGGGCTAACTTGCCTAAAGGGTTGATCATCGAGTGAAATAAATGAGGAGACCTTGACAATATTGTAAAAATGGTATATTAGTCATGTAAATAGGCTAGCAAGGAAAAGGAATTTGAACATCGAAAACTCTAGGAGAGCTCGATAGAAAGCAATTATTTTATTGAATCATTACAATTTATTTCTATATTTTATCATGTTTAAAGAAATATATTATATTATATTTATTTCAAATTATCACTTATCTCATATTTAATTAGATATTCAATTTGATGTTTTAGATAAATTTTAAAAAATTTAAAAACAAGGTTATCGTTATATTTACTATTCTTACATTATTTATCTTTATTTTTAAATTAAATTTATTTATTATTTTACTAAATTTAAATGAAATGTGTGTAAAAAAAATTTCTCCATTTTGTATTTATAATATTTTTGTACATTTATTTGTAATACATTAATAATTTTTCTTTGATATTTAATTTTTATTTGCTTACAGTGTGTAACTTGATGTTATTTATAAAATACTAATTTAAATTTAATTTTATAATAACATTACTTAATTTTTATTATGGATTATACACTTTCGATATAGGTAGTTATCTTAACATTTATTATATACATAAAGTAGATACATTTGGTACGTTTTTCAAATATATAAATTAAGGATATGTTTATGCTCATGAAATTAGTATTATAGACTTTTTAATTAATCTACCATTTCAACCACTAGACATGTATTTTGAAAATGACATATACTTTATGGAATTGTTTTTAGTTTATTAAATACCCATCTTTATGGTTGTATTTTTTAAAGTATTTCACCACTTACTATGTCAATAGGTAGTCTACTATGGTAGTTGTGGGAATTAGGTGGAGATCACTAAGGGTTGAATGTGGGATAGGACTATAATTTATTTACATAATTAATTAATAACGTAAATTTGAAATCCATTTAACCAGCACAAATTAATTTCAACCTTGAATTTGACATCTTTTTGACCTTTACTTAATCTATATACTAAAATATATTTATATATGACAAACTAGCCTTGTAAACTTGAAAAATATCACTCATGTCTTAACCCTTCCATTCATGACCTTCTTACTTCCAAAAGGCTCATGTTTATCATATTAATTGCCTAAATGATTATCCTACAAAGTTTAATTCTAATATTCTAATTACCAATATTGCATGTATCTCACAATTTCCATAAAAGTTTATTTATATCCTACTCTAGTAATTACATATCCTCAACAACTTTTTGTCCTCCCAAACACTACCATCTCAACTAGGACACTAGCCTCGATGCTAGTGTACTAGATCTAATGCTAGTTTTTGAGATTGAAAAATAGTCAAATTTCCAAACATTTTGACATTTATGGGTTGTTATATAATAAAATTTTAACCCTACCATGTAATAATTTCAAAAAAATTATGTAGAGGAATGAGGAAAAATAACTTTGAATGACCTTTCCTTTTATAAAGCTTGAGATAATAGCCCTCTCAAAGTAAATTTTAAGATGGTTTGACAAATTAAAAATATTTCCAAGGAAAATAATTAGTTAGTATATTAACCTTTACACTTTTTGAGTAAAATACAACTTTTTAGACTCAAACTCTAAATGGAAGTCCTCTGTTTTCAAGACCTTTCTCTCTTTTAGGTCTATTTCTAATAGCCCTCCTAAGACACTTTTATTGATTATTTTTCAATCATACAGGGTTATATCTTAAAAAAATACCTTTTTAGATACCCAATAATGTTTTACAACTCTTTATCAAGTTTCAAGATCCAACTTACCACATAAGTGCACTAGCTGAAAATTTCTCTTTACCAATTAGGTGTCATAGGTCTAAAACTAAGTTTTAGATCATAAAAAATCCATAAGTTAAAATACTAAAAATAAGTTTTTTGATTCACCTTTAGGACCTATATCCCAAATCCCATGACAAATTTTAAATTTCAGTACAACCCCCAAGTACCCAAACCATGAAATTGTCTTTACCCTCCACTAGGTTTTTGACACAAGCCAAGATAGAGTACAACAAGGATTTTAAGACAAAAATGAGGTTTCAAGGACTTAATTTAATTTTAAAAGGTATTTTTGATGTCAATAATAAATTAGGGATATAAAAAACTATTTTTTATTGACTAAAACACTCAAAAAAGATAAAACTCACCTAGACAAGACTCCTAAAAACAATGTGGGAAGAATTGAAGGTTGTGATAAAAATTGAATATTTATTGTTATTTTGAGTATTAAAATAAATGTTTTTCAATTATTAACCTTTTTTAATACTTTCCCAATATTAAAAAAAACCTAAATAATACAAAAATGATCTTCTTCACCTCAATTTGTTGGAGACACATAGAATTGCATAAAAATTGAGTTCCTTTCTCTGTTGTGAGTGAAGATGATCACATTGTATTAATGTTTCAAGATATTAAATAATAATATTTTTAACACACTCATAATTATTACTTTTTCATTCAAACTCATTACACAATCTATTCTTTTGTATTGAAATTCAAAACTATTATAAGCATGCACATAATTCTTGTATGATTATCTTCTTTCTTTGAATTGTCTCCTCTCTCTCATTCTTGGAGCTTTAAATAATTATTATCATATATCATTATGATCCATTTGATATTTATCAAGACATTATATATTATTGAAAAAATACTATAGCTATTTCAATATTGTTCCAACGTAGGTCTTTGAATGAACTAAAATGTTTTTTGAATTAGATCATGGATCAAACATAACAAATGAAATGATCCAAGGTGATAAAAACATTTAAAACCAAATCAATACACTCTATATACCTAAAAAAAATAAAACCCATCTTTAACATTCACTAAAATTTTGTAAAAGACTCCAAAACTAAAGAAAACTATTCAAATATTTGAATTGGTTATTTTGGTTGGAAATTTCCAAATGAAGCCAAATTCAAATTTTATACTAATATAACCCATTAAAATGATTCAAATATGGACTCTAAGACATATTTTACCACTAGTATTAACTATGCAAACCAAAATTGATCAAAATAAATAAAAAAATAAACTAGGAGTGATGCTCTTGCATCATACTCTCAAGGGGTAAAAAAGTGGACTCATGAATTGATATTTATGAGGTATTCAATAGTATTTCCATGTTTATTCATCACTTATTCTATCATCCATGAGGCATATTCATGAGTATGGTGTTTCAACTTCACTAGATACTAAAAATACTAATTGTTTCTTATTTTATTCATAATCTTCTAGCTATATATGATCTCCAGCTCCTTAGTTGTTGGTTACTGATTGGTCCATTATTGGACTATTATAAATTATTATCCTTCTATTTTCTCACTATCATCACCTTATTTAAATGTATGTAAATATACTACATTTGAAATGGAAGAGATGCCCACTCCACTAGTTAACTCAATCTCATAGGCATTATTATCCAACTTCCTTATAAATTTGTAAGGAGATACCTTTTTCATATTGAGTTTATTATACTCACCTCTAGTAAATCTCTTCTTCCTTAGGTGAGCCAAAAACATGTCCAAAATTTCAAAACTAACTTCTCTTCATTTCAAGTCTACCTACTTCTTGTATTTTTTCATTCTTGTTTTTAACTATCTTTTCACTTATTCATGTACTTTTTGCATATCTACAACCAAATTCTCTACTTAACTACTTATTTTATCTATTTTTATCAAGTCTCTCAATTCAAAACCACCTCTTGGATGCATTTCATACATCACCTAGAATGGACTCATGCCAACACTCCTATTGGAGGATTCATTGTATACAAACTCTACCTATAGTAGTACTAAATCCCATTATTTGGGATTATATTTTGAAAGGAACATAAGAAATTTTCCTAAGATCATATTAACCACCTCAATTTATCCATATATCTTGGAGTTTTATGATGAACTAAAACTCATATTTGTTTCAAGTATTTTCCATAAGGTCCTCCAAAACTGACCTAAAATCTGGTGTCCCTATCATATATGTGCTTAGTGGGTGTCCATGTAGCCTAAAAACCTCCTTAAATAACAAATTTGATATGTATATAACATCATTTGGAGTTTTTCAAGGTATAAAGTGTGTCATTTTGGAAAACTTGTCCACTACTACAAAGATAGAGTCATTACCTCTTTGATTTATAGGCAACCCCATGACAAAGTCCTTACTAATAGAGTTTCATTGTCTAATTGAAATAGGTAATGGATGATACAAACCTGAATTTTTGATTTTACCCTTATAAATTTTAAAAACCTTATATATTTCTATATACCTTCTTACCTTAGCTTGAATTTTAGGCTAAAATTAATGCCTAGTGAGTTGATCCAATGTCTTGTCAAGTCCAAAGTGTCCTCTCATGGTCCCACAATCCTTATCTTTGATCAATTTCTCCCTTATTAAACTCTTTGGAACACATAATTGTATCCATTTAAACAATAATCCATGTTGTATAATGTAATCCAACCATGGTTTTTTAATCAAGGTAGTTGGATGCTTACAAGCCTTACAGGCCTCTTGAAAATCTTCATCACTCTCATACAACTCCTAAGGGATTAAATACCTACACTCTCAATATGAACTACATTGACTGGAAATTCCCTCCTACTTAAAGCATTTTCCACCTTATTACTCTAGAATTTATTATGATTGATAACAATAGTGAAATTATGAAAATATTCTATCCATTGCATGTGCCTCTAAGTGATCATGGGCTGAATGGTGATGAATAGTAGAGCATGGTTATCTATGAATATCACAAAATATTTAAGAATTAAATAATTCCTTCATTTCCTCAAGGCTTTCACCATTGCATAGAAGTCCAAATCATAATATGAGTACTTATTTTTATCATCATTTAGTTTTTCATTAAAGTAGGCTTTAGGTCTACCCTTATATCTTAAGACAACCCTAATGGATATTCTACTTGAATTCCACTTCACCTAAATTGTTTTGTTGAAGTTATGGAGTGATAGTGTGGGTTGGTTAGTAATCTTCTTCTTCAAAAAATGAAAGTTTATCTCAACTAAGTCAGTCCAAATAAACCTTTTATTATTTCCTCTAATAGTATTTATGATGGGAGAACAAATTCCACTAAAATTCCTAATGAATTTCTTATAAAATCTTGCAAGGCCATGAAAATTTATTATCTATATAGATAAATTAGGAGTTTACTCCATTATGGATTCCACTTTGTCCCTATCGATTTTTAAAACTCCTTGAGATATCACAAGATAAGGTACAATAATTATGTCCTCATAAGTACACATTTCTTGATATTTATTAGTAACTTATCCTCTTGTAATATTATCATAACCAAATTCAAATGATGGAGATGTTCTTATTTACTATGACTACAAATACAAATATCATCCAAATAAACTACAAAAAACTTATTTATAAAAGGGCTTAAAGACTTCATTAATGAACCTCATGTATTTACTAGGTGCATTATTGAGGCCAAATGGCATGACAAGCCATTCATACAACCATTAATTAGTCTTTAAGGTTGTTTTCCATTCATATCCATCCCTGATTCTAATTTGGTAGTATCCACTTTTGAGGTCAATCTTGGAGAAATATTTTGACCTGGTAAAACAATCCATCAAGTATTCAATCCTTGGTAAAGGAAACTTGTATATTATAGTAATTTTTTTTATGGCCCTAGAATCTAACATTCTCCACTCTCATTATTTATTGAGAACTAACATTATTGGCACTTCACATGGGATAAGGCTCTTTTTAAATAGTGACTTGTCTAAAGTTTCTTGAACTTGCTTTTTAATCTCAACATTTTCCTATGGTGTCATCTTATATTCAACCTTATTAGGAAAGATTGGTCCTAGGATGAAGTAAATATGATGAATTATTTTTCTCATGGGTGAAATATCACTAGGTAGTTCATCTACAATGATATCATCATAGTCATTTAGCAACTCTTAGACTTCTTAAGGTAACTCATTCACCTTAATGTCTTTTATGACTATTCTATGCTTGATTACTATCAACCATTTTGACCAAAAGTTAGAATGGGTCAACCCCCTATAGTTAAAAACTTGAATAGGGGCTTATTATATTCTGATAAGGTGTGTTATAGTTTATTTAATGCCTTGGTCATGGTCTAATTGGTCCTTATATGATTTTATGTCATTTAGAGGTCACTTTAGAGTCATGTATGAAAGTGGCATGGTTTATAAGGTGTATAAGTATTCTAGTTTTACTTAAAAGTAAAAAATTTCATATTATCTATTAGGAATGTCAATCTATCTTAATTTTTTAGGTTCCCTAACTGAAATCAAGAAAACAACTGAAAAGAAAGAGTTTTGGCACTTGTACAGCCTACGAGAAAAATGCCACATGGGAGAATATTTTGGGATGTCTCTTCAGCTTCCTCTAACTCATTTCCATTATTTACATTATTTTTAAGTGTAAAAATTTGTCAAAAACTATTTTGATACTTCATCACCCTTCTAGACATTCAAAACTAGTCAACAAGTTTATGCTTGGTACAGTCAATAGAAGAAGTTTTAGGTCAAATTCCTTTTTGGGGTGATATTACACACATTTAAATTAATTTTCATAAAAATATTTAAATTATTTTTCATGTGTGATTTATGAAACATAATTTACAATTTGACTATGTTTTTCTTCTTGTTAAACTTAACTAAGACCTCACATAGTCACCAAGCAGAAAAACATAGTTAACTTGGAAATAGATTCGCTATGGATCAAAGTGTCACCATGAGAGATAATGTCACATGGGATAATATTTTGGGATGTATATTAATATTCCTTACTCTAATTTTCATGCTTTAAATTCTTTTTAAGTGAAAAAAATGGTCAAAAACCATTCTACTCCTTCATTGCCCTTCTTGACATGTAGAACTAGTCAATAAGTTTATGTTTAGTATGGCCAGTAGAAGAATTTTCACATACAAAAATTTGGGGGGTAATATTACACATATTTAAATTAATTTTAATAAAAATATTTCAATTATTTTTCACTTATTCCTTATTAGCCATCCTCTACAAGTTGACTATGTTTTTTTGCTTGTTAAACCCCATACCCTGAAAGTTTCCTTCTCATATGGATAGTTGTATACAATATAGATAATTAAATTTAATCCATATGACATGGGAATATTTATAAAATTATTACCATTCTTGGTTTCATGTTTACATTTTTTTTTATAGGCAAAACATCTCAAGTTATAGGAAAGTGTCACCATGTGAGGTCTCATTCAAGTTTCACTACTTGCAGAATGCTTCTTTCTCTAAAGGGATTAAAATTATTGTGATATGATGTGATTTATATATTTAATTTAATGGTAACATCCTTCCTTAAAATCTTACCTTCCAATATCAACATCATGAAGAACACACAGTCATATATGGGAACACAGTCAGCTTATACTTGTTTCCAACTATAGTCATGGTGTGTGGGGCATTGAAAATGTTCATGGGAGAAATATAAATATTTTAAAGATGATTAAAATATCATTTAAGCATTAAAAATAAATTTATGCCATCTAAATATCATAAAATTTACTATGGTGATAGTCAATATCATACGCATACAGAGTTAGCTCATGGAATGAACATCTTTAGGTGCTAAAAGGGATATTGATCATGTGTATTTTAAGCCTTAAATATAGTATAACTCCCCATGAGGTGGAGATGTTTAATTTGAGGAATTAATATATATTTTTATTTATCAATATCAACATATGTCATATGCACATCATACATTCTTCCACCTTGATCTTATTTGCTATTGTATATGCATCTGTAGACTCTCACAAAGACTTGAGATGATTTTAAAGAGATTTTATAACATGTTTCTAATCATCAATAAGGTTGGAATAATATTTATATATATTTAGAACCAAATATAATTTCATTTACCATGATTAATTCTCATTGTCTCACTCACTACATGCATACATGTAAATGCACACCTACAAGGGGCTTGTACAAGGGTCTCAGAATCTAGTATGGAGGTGAATAACATGTATTGATATAATAATGAGTGTTTTATATGAAAAATGTATATTTAACACCATTTTTTAATAAATATATTGGCAAGTAAAGTTAAAAATTCATCTTCAAGAGTTGATGACTCTGTTTAGGGATATTTTCCCTAAAACACAAAAAATAAGGTCCTTAGTATTTTTGAAGATGTCATATGGTAATGTCATGTGGAGTTTTGATCACCCAAATGCATATATTTTATATCCTCCACATAGGATAATATATTTTTAAAATTATTAATACATAGGATTAGTGGAATATTTTTTAAGGTATCCAATATGCACTTTTGTTTATTGAGGTTTGATAGTGACATCTACAAAATTTTAACTCTAAATGACCTCCCATTCTAAAGTTACAAATGAGGTATGTATTAATGTTGGGTGATATTATTGAGTTGAAGAGAACATTTTTATCCTAAATTTCATGAAATAATGTTTCAATGTAGGGTTTAATTTTTGTGTTTTGAGTCCCATCCACACCTACAGTCGTCTCTTGCCTAAGATGTTAACATACAATTGACTATGGAGTTATGCAAATGAATAGTATAATATTAAGCATGTAAAAATACAAACATAGGGAAAATATGAGTTAAAAATTATCCCAAATATCTAGAATGATCTCAAGGGTATATGACACAAGTTTCAAGGCTAATCAATACCTACAAACCCCTCCATAGTCAACTATAGTTGACTATGCTGGACAGAGAGGAAAAAAAGTAGGGTCCTTGATGTTCAAATGGATTTAATGTGAGGATTATGGATTAAAATGACTATATTATTACCTTAGAATATTCAAAAAGGTCTTTTGAATTTTTTTCTAGGTCTAAATCATATAAATATACATATAGGTGCCTCTTCCAAACACACATATATAATCAATAGTCTAGTTAAGTTGAAAGGCAAAGAATGTGTGAGGAGTTTGTCCATGTTTGTGAGGTAACTATAATGAAAAAATCTTAAAATTTATTTTAAAAACTTTTAAATAATCCCACAATATGTAAGTAATGTAGAATAAGGACTCTCACAAAACAACCTATAGTCAGCATATAGGACCCTGCACATAGTCCACTTTCTCAAGGGTCTATCTTGGATATTGAAGAAGTTAATGGATATAATTGTATTATAAAGAGTTTAAAATCATCATATAAGGTATAAATAACTTGTATAATCCTCTCCAATATTAATTTTACATAAGACATCAGGGGAATTACCCTCTATTTTTCTCAGACAAAGGGTACTTCCTTAGGATGCAAACCCTATAGTTTTTAAAATTGAATGTAAGAGAATTAACTAGGGGTTGGTTTAAAATTGAAATAAGGTATGATTATATGTTATAATACATTATAAACCATGTAAAATCATGCACATAGGTCAGAACACAATGGGGTGGCCCAAATAAACAAAAGTGTTGGTAGACCAATTAGGTCTCAATGAGGCTTAAAGTCTAATGAAGGGGTCAATTTCACCTCTAGTGTTAGTTAGACATTAAAAATCCTTTAAAAAATTTTATAAGGAGTAATAAGGTATGTTTAATCCCTTGTTATGTGGAAAAGTCAACAAGAAATCCATTGTTGGGCATAAAACCACATCAAGCCTATGCAAATTGAAGAACAAAGCTCAAGTGGCAATTTGGATTGCTCATATATTCTTGGATACTCTTCATAGGAGATCAAAGAGATTGGAAAATTTGATAGGATCCTGAGCTATAACTTTTTTGAACTGGTTTGCATGTTCAATGTCAAAACTCTATGAATAAAAGATAAGGGTGAAAAGAGTTTTAAACCCTCCAAAACCTTGATTATTAACATGATTCACAAAATAAGGAAGGAAATTAATCATAATGGACTAAAATTCAATAATAAATGGTTGGAATTTATATAGGACTCTTCAAGGCTCCTCCCCATCAACTTCAGTATTTTCCTACTTGTATGAATAAGGGGGAATTTGGATTTGTTTGACTATTTTTTATGCTTTTAAATATATAGGAAGAATAAGAGATGAAATTAAATTTAGGAGAAGGATTGGGAATTTATATAACCTCTTGTGTCCATTTATTTCATCATAAATTATCTTAAGTGTTTCTACAGGTGCCTTCACTTCAACTATTCAAAATTGACAAAGTGAACAAGCTAGTGAGAGGGTGAAAACTTCAAGTGTGAAGCTTCTTAAGGAATACATAAGTAGATAAGGATATGGGAGATATTTAAATGTTTCATTAAATATTTTATATGGATTTTCATGGAAAAATAAATACAAATTTGAGGTAAAGTGTGAGGGTGAGTGAAAAGGGAGTTAGTTGGACTGTAGGTAGTGATAACTCATGTACAAAAGAATCCATATGATTAAGAAAGAAACCAATGCATCGTGGAGAATTTATAAAACCCCTCTCATTCATTTTAACCATCACTTCCACCCATAGTAATTTTTGGGATGTTCTAAAAGGTCCAAATGATTAAGGTAATTTTATTGTGCAGAATGAGGAATCTTATGCCACATTTCATGAATTTCATGACTTGAAAAGACATTTGGCCTATGAGATTTTGCATGGTATATATTATACATAATTATCATAAATTTTTAACTCCTCCACTAAATGTAACACATTTACTAGTGATATTTCAACTTCATTCTCTTCTCCTCTCTCTAATTATATAAGTATTGGGCACTTTGGCTATTATAAACTAATTCCACTCTATGTGTGGCAAAGCCCTGCTGGAATGAAATTGTATTTTGCCTTTGAAAAATAAATGAAATTTTTTATTTGAGTTTAAGAACATTTTTATAACAGTGAATAGTTATATATGGTGATTAAAAGTGATAATCTTTTATCCTTTCTTCCCTTATCCTCTTGCGTTATGCAAGAGTTCATATTCCAGTAGGTTATACAAAGTGTTTTCAAGTGTATGAGTCTATCTTTTAAGTGAATAATTATATTTTGTGTCTAAAACTATCCTATGGTTCATTTACCTTGGATATCCTTCATGCATCTCACCTCCATATTGAAATACTCATGTTAGAATCCTTTAGGAAATAGAATCTAGTTTGTATGCCCTGTTTCTTAGTAAAATAAAGTATGATGGTCATATGGAAATCATCTTGGTGTATCACCCCTTTAGATTAGGTTCATTTCATGTAAACTCCCAATTATTTTCCCCACAATAAATTACTAGTTTAGGTGATAAACATTTCAAAATACATTTAGGGAGATATCCCTTAAATATAGAGGCTCATTTCCACTATAGGTACACCCACATACCTAGAAGTGTTCCCATGTTTCCATAATCTAGAAGAGGATTTAACACCCTCTTATATGATGAAATATTTGGTGAGAATCATTATGGCATTCCTGGAGGGTCCAAGTTCCAAGAGAGTGGGAATATTTTTGGTGTGTCTTTCCTTTAATAAGCTTTTAGAAGCAAATAAGATAGCACCAATGGTAAGTCCAAATGAAAACTTATAGTTGTAAACAACCCAGGTATATCTCATTGAACATTTTTATCACTATTTACATGTCATATAACATATGAGTTTTATATGAATAGCTATGGTGAATACCCCTATCATGAACATCCTTATCAGCCTTGATATGAAGCACATTTTACTCCTCAATAGTCCTATTAAAATGCCTACTAATCTATGAGCCATGGAGTCCATATGGTCCTCTATTTACCCCTCCATATAGACACCATTTTATTTAACATCCCTCTGAGGAAGGCTACTTGAATCCAATCAATAAATGCCTTCCTACCAACCCCAATATGATTCCTACTAGCCATACCATGATGCCTATCAACCTCAAGAGGATTCCTATGAGTCTAAATAAAGATACCAAGATTCAAGATGTGAATTCTTAAAAACTAAAATATAAAAACAAAAATATAGTCTTGATCCCATCTTCATTATCATGATGTTTAATGAGAACCAAGTAGCTTCAAACAGATTAGCTATCGACACCTTAAGAGAGAATGACACCATGAGAGAGAATGGAACATGGGATAATATTTTGATATGTCTCTTTAGATTAATAAGACTAATTTACATCCTTTAAATTCCTTTTAAGTGTAAAAAATGGTCAAAAACCATTCTACTCCTTCATCACCCTTATAGACATGTAAAACCAATCAGCATGTTTATGCTTAGTATGGCCAATAAAAGAAGTTTTAGGTAAAATAACTTTAGGGATTAATATTAAACATAGTTAATTTAATTTTAATAAAAAAATTTAAATAATTGGTCAGTTATGATTTATGAACCAACATTTACAAGTTGACTATTTTTTTTGCTTATTAAACCCCATAACCTACAAATTTTCTTCTCATATGGACAAGTGCATATAATATACATAATTAAATAGAATATAGAGGAGATGGGAATATTTATAAAAATTTTACCATGCTTGGTTTAATGTTTAAAAGTGTTTTTATATGCCAAGCATCTCAAGTTGTATGAAAGTGTCACCATGTGAGGTCTCATTTAAGTTTCACTACTTGCAAAATATTTCTTTCTCTGCAAGGGATTAAAATTATTACGATATGATATGATTCATTTATTTAATTTCATGATAACCTCATTCCTTCCAATCTTACCTTACAATATCAACATCATAAAGAACACATAGTCATAAATGGGAACATAGTCAGCTTATACATGTTTCTAACTATAGTCATGGTGTGTGGGGTCTTGAAAACATTCATGGGAGATATATAAATAATTTTAAGATGTTGAATATATCATTTAAGTTTAAAAAATTAATTTATCCCCTCCAAATATCATAAAAGGGACTGTGGTGATAGTCAATATCATATGCATAGAGAGTGAGCTCATGGAATGAGCATCTGCATGTGCTAAAAGGGAGATTGATCATGTGTATTTGAAGCCTTCAATCTAGTATAACTACCCATGAGGTGTATATGTTTCATTTTATTAATTAATAGATATTTTTAGTTATTAATATCAATATATGTCATATGCACATCATACATTCTTCCATCTATACCTTATTTACTACTGTATATTCATCTGTAGACTCTCAAAAAGACTTGATATCATTTTTAAAATATTTTCTAACATGTTTTGAAGTATCCATATGGTTTAAATAATATTTAAATATATTTATAACCAAATATAATTTCACTTACCATGCTTAATGATCATAGTCTCACTCACTACATGTATACATGTAAATGCACACCTATAAGGGCTTGCACAGGGGTCTCAAAATGTGGTCTAGATGTGTATAGCATGTCTTGATATATTCACGATAATTTTAGAGGTATAAGGTAGATTTAACATCACGTTTCAATCAATATTTTGGAAAGTAAAGTTAAAAATTCATCTTCAAGATTTGACGACTATGTTTAGGGAAATTTTCACTAAAACACAAAAAATAGGGTCCTTATTATTTTTGAAGATGTCATACGGTAATGTCATGGGGAGTTTTGATCACCCAAATACATATATTTTATATCAACTACATAGTATAATACATTTTAAAAGTTACTAAGACATAGGATTAGTGGAAGATAGTTTTTTAAGGGATCCAATATGCACTTTTGTTTATTGAGGTTTGACAGTGACATTTACAAAATTTTAACTCTAGATGACCTCACATCCCAAAGTTGCAAATGAGGGATGTATTAATGTTGGGTGACATTATTAAGTTTATGATCACATTTTTATCCTATATGTCATGAAATAATGTTTCAATGTAGGGTTGAATTATTGTGTTTTGACTCCCATCAATGCCTACAGTTGTCTCTTGCCTGAGATGTTGACATATAGTTGACTATGGAGTTTTACAAATCAATAGTATGATATCAAGCATGTAAAACTACAAACATAGGGACACATATGAGTTAAAAATTATCCCCAATATTTAATATTATATCAATGCTATAGTATATAATTTTCAAGGCTAATCAACACCTAAAGGCCTTTCTAAAATCAACTATAGCTAACTATGGTGGGCAAAGAGCAAAAGAAGTAGGGTCCTTAATGTTGGAATGGATTGAATGTGAGGATTATGGATTAAAATTAAATATAATTACCTTATAATATTCAATAAGGTCTTGTGCATTATTTTCTAGGTCCTAATCATATAAATGCACCTATAGGTGCCTCTTCTTAACACACATATACAATCAACAGTCCAGTCAAGTTGAAAGGAAAAGAATGTGTGAGGATTTTAGCCATGTTTATGAGGTAATTAAAATGGAAACACATTTAAATGTATGTTAAACAATATAAAATAATCCCATAACATGTAAGTATTATAAAATAGGGACTCTAACAAAACAACCTATAGTCAATATATAGGACCCTACACATAGTTCACTTTCCCAAGGATCTGTCTGTAATATCCCATGTTTCCCTTGAAATCTAAAACTGAATATTATTGAATTGATTTTCTGTATTTTACCCTTTTTGATATTTTTCATGAATAAAGACATGATTTTGGAGATAAATTCAAATAGATAAATAAACCACAATATAATCTCTTATTTATTCACCCAAATGATTACAATAGATGTCCTCTGTCATGCATATAAAAGAATATTAAAATACGACCTTAAAACCTTGAGTATTCTACAAACTGGGAATAAAACATGATCTGGTATGTCTTAGCCTACTATGTCAAAAACACAGTCACTAATGTCAGTTATACTACCACTGTCAGTTACTTGGTGTCGTTAACCTATCGACATCAGTATGGGGGTTGGCTGATGTCAGCCGCTATTAGTCTCTACCTGTCGATGTCGGTCTCTGTGATTCCTACTGAAGCATATAGATTTGCACATATCTATACAGACTTCATATAGCTATCAATATAATATAGCACAACCTATACGCTGAACACCTGATCTCAAGATATACGGCTCGAATACAGAAGATCTTTATCTATGTAATATCTGAATCAAAACCCAAATCAAAAAAATAATAAAATAAATCCCTGTAAATACCTGTGATAACTACTGTGTGAAGTTATCTCTCAACCTAGTAATAAATCAGCTATCTCATAGCCTCTAAACTACACACACTGAAGAGGGCACATTCTTCAATGCAGATAGAATACTAGAACCCTTGGCTCAGTCTTCTCAAGAAAATCCTTAGCAAAAATTGTCTTCAATCAATAATACATAATTTTTTGACTCTTCCTCCTATGAGAAACCCTTATATCCTCTAAAAAAGTGTGCTTGCCCTAATTAGGGTTTCATAATTAAGAATTAGGGTTTCATAATTAAAAATAGGCCAAATAATTAATATTTGATTAAATCAATCAAATATTAATATCTCCCTCAATACATGTCAGATCATTGACCTATCTAAAGCTGGTGAACCAAGGAGTGATTCTGCACATGATCATATCAAAATAGGTGTGCTCCACTGCATGTCAAAAGTCCCTAAATAATAAGATCTCAAGTGAATGTGTCTAAAAGAGCTTGAATGAAAGCCAACTATAGGAATTCTGCTAATCGAAGCCAAGCCAAGCTCCATCAAGACCCTCTATCCATCCTCTCAGCCTACGAGGGTCTCATAATAGGCTAATCATCAAGTCTGAAGATGTCAACCGAAAAGGGGACATGACAATCTGCCCCTCTTGAAATTGCTTATCCCCAAGCAATCGTGGAATAATGAACCACTCGATCCACCTGTATCCCAAATGTAGTCATGATCTACACTGCGGTCAATCAATGCACACTCCTACAATAGAATAAAGAAGAATCCATAATCAAACTGGCAAATGTAACTCAACCAAACTTCAAGATCACAAATACTAAGTACACATTCCACCATGCTATGCATAAGGCACACTCTAACTCTGCAACAACTCCCAAATGGAACTACGCCAAGTGTGGAGAATCCACACACTGTACCTCTATAGTGATCAACATATCTCATCAACTCCTACTCTAAGTCATGCACTACCAAACTATCAACCCCAACACCTATCACCATGCCATGTCTATCACAACTCTCATCCCATGGCATCAAATCATCCCTCATGTCCCTCATGTCACCAAATCCAATCTCTAATAAACTGCCCTAGGTGTGTCGATACTGTACACTGTGTAGCTTGCAACTGCCAATTCTATCTATAAAAGATGGTGCCAATCCATTCCATAATGGATGGTAAGAAATAGGTGCTAATCTATACCTACGTGAAATCAAATCTTTAATCTCTAGATTATAAGAAGAATAATGAGCACACCCCATCGTATAATGCCAGTAAGAACCCCTAAACTTTGCTACTAGATCACCATCATTGAATTGGGGATCAACAGATGGCTCCAATCTCTAACTCCAAGTGGTTGTAGGTTGGATAGGACCCTGTGCCTTCAACTCAACAAACCCCACCTCAAAATCCTTATGAGGTAGCATAGTAGAAAGGATCACTATAATCTCCCCACCCAATCTACTAATAGCACTAGTACCACGGATGAGAACACCTTATGTGAGTCCAGATAAACACCTGCACTATCTAGCAAATACTACATGAACAGCTTAGTGTAGTAAAAATTATATGAGGAAGCATCAACATACTCCCTCGTACACCACAATTGATCCCTCTGTAAAGGTGGCACAACCAACTATACCAAACTATCATCTGTGTGAGAAGAATCAATCTAGAGACTCGACTCCACTAGTATCCCAAACTCATCAGGACCAGGTACTCCCAAATCTTGAACATGTGTGTCAGGCCCAACAACATGTTCCTTAGCAACAACTGTAGGAACTTACTCACCACCAACTAAGTGATCACGGTTGGCTACCAACTATAAGTAATCCTATCTCAGAACCCTGACAGATTCACGTAAGGCATGAACCTCCACCAAAGAAAGGTAACCACCACTAGACTCATCTATCATAGAAGCACCCCAACTAGTAATGGTCAAAAGTTGATGATTGGTATCAAAATTCTCAAGAGTGGTAGTGATATCTCTCTCGTCTACTCTTTACTGGCTGGTCACATGGTGACCCTGCACTATGGGCCTCCTATGAGCCATCTCAAATACGTTGTCCATGCTATGAGAGAAAACTGAATCAAGTAAACTCCCCTCAAGATCGCCATCACTCAGTGTACTAACATCTGAGTACACCTCCACACTATGAATGCAAGCATCAGCCTCATCCTCAACTAACTCTGAAGAGGCTACTCTTGAAACTATCTCATCATCACCATCTCCTATCTCTCGAGAGTCGTGGGACATGATGTTGTTGTCCTCAAACAAATCAGTAACAACATCATGCCGTTGAAAAATGTCTCCAATTGTAGAAACCATAGTAGAGACCTCTTGTTTCTCCCTTTTGTTTTGTGATGTGGCCCCTTTAAAAATGGATGTCATACACCGTGCTAATTTGTCTTTGAATGTGGGGTCTAAAATAAATTCATTCATCATCCTTTGGTTTTCAACCAACATATTCAAACTTTGTTTCAGCTTCTTCATATCCTTGTCCCACTGTTTATAATTACTTAAAGTAATCATGGTTACTTAGCTGATTTAATGACCAATCTACCCAATAGGATGGCAGAATTTAGCTCTGATACCACTGTAATATCCCCTATTTCCCTTGAAATTTGAAACTGAATATTATTGAATTGCTTTTTTGTATTTTACCCTTTTTGATATTTTTCATGAATAAAGATACGATTTTGGAGATAAATTCAAATAGATAAATAAACCACAGTATGATCTCTTATTTATTCACCCAGATGATTACAATAGATGTCCTCTATCATACATATAAAAGAATATTAAAATACGGACTTAAAACCCTGAGTATTCTACAAACTGGGAATAAAACTTGATCTGGTACGTCTCAGCCTATTGTGTCAAAAACATAATGGCCAATGTCAGTTATACTACCACCATAGGTTACCTAGTGTCGTTAACCTACTAATGTTAGTATGGGGGTTGGCTGATGTTGGCCACTATCAGTCTATGCCTACCGATGTCGGTCTCTATGCTTCCCGTTGAATCGTATAGATTTGCATAGATCTGTACAGACTTCATATGACTGCCAATATAATATAGCACAACCTATATGCTGAACACCTGATCTCAAGATATACAGCTCTAATACAGAAGATCTTTATCTATGCAATATCTGAATCAAAACCCAAATCAAAAAACTTATAAAATAAATCCTTGTAAATACTTGTGATAACTTGTGTGAAGTTATCTCTTAATCTAGCAATAAATTAGTTGATATCTCATAGCCTCTAAATTTCACACACTAAAGAGGGCACATTCTTCAATGCAGATAGAATACTGGAACCCTTGGCTCAGTCTTCTCAAGAAAATCCTTAGCAAAAATTGTCTTCAATCAATAATCCATAATTTTTTGACTCTCCCTCCTATGAGAAACCCTTATATCCTCCAAAAAAGTGTGCTTTCCCTAATTAGGGTTTCATAATTAAGAATTAGGGTTTCATAATTAAAAATAGGCCAAATAATTAATATTTGATTAAATCAATCAAATATTAATATCTCCCTCAATACATGTCGGATCCTCGACCCGTCTAAAGCTGGTGAACTAGGGAGTGATTCCACACATGATCATACCAAAATAGGTGTGCTCTGTTGTGTGTCAAAAGTCCCTAAATAATAGGAGCTCAGGTGAACATGTCTAAAAGAGCTTGAATGAAAGCCAATTGTATGAATTCTGCTAATCAAAGCCAAGCCAAGCTCCATCAAGAGCCTCTATCCATCCTCTCAGCCTATGAGGGTCACATAATAGGCTAATCATCAAGTCTGAAGATGTCAACCAAAAAGGGGACATGACACTGTCTTTGATATTGAAGAAGTTAAGGGATATAATGACATGATAAAGAGTTAAAAATAATCATATAAGGTATCCATCATGTTTATATTCCTCTTCGATATTAATTTTACCTAGGACATTAGGGGAAGTACCCTTTATTTTGTCTCAAATAGAGGGTACTTCCTTAGGATGCAAACCCTACAATTTTGTAAATTGAAGGTAAAAGGATGAACTAGGGGTTAGTTTAGCCTTGAAAGAAGGTATGGAGAGATTTTATAATACATGATAAACCATTTAAAATCATTCACATGGGTAAAAACATAATGGAGTGGCCCAATCAAAAAAAGGTGTTGGCAGACCAAGTAGGTCTTAATGAGGCCTAAAGTACAATGAAGGGGTTAATTTCATATCTAATGTTAGTTATAAATTCAAAAGTCCTTGAAATTTTTTATAATTAGTAATAAGTTATTTCTAATCCCTTTTTATGTATAAAAGTCCACAATAAATCCATTATTGGGCTTAAAACCACATCAGGCATGTGGCAATTGAAGAACAAAGCTCAAGTGACAATATAGATTATTCATATATTCTTGGATACTCTACATGGGAGATCAAAAATCTTGGAAAAATTGGCTAGGATCATAAGCTACTAATTTTTTAAAATGGTTTCCATGTTCAATGTCAAAAATCTATGAATAAAAGATAAGGGTGAAAAGAGTTCTAAACTCTCAAAAACCTTGATTCTTAACTTGATTGGAAAAACAAGGTAGGAGATGCATCCTAATCAAAGAAAATGAAATAATAAGTGGTTGGAGGTTATAGAAGACTCTTCAGGGCTCCTCCCCATAAACTTTAGTGATAACCTACTTATATGGATAAAGGGGAATTTAGATTTATTTGACTATTTTTGATGTTATTCAAGCTCTAGGAAGAATCAAGAGATGAAATAAACTTTATGAGAAGAATTGGGACTTTAGATAACCCATTTTTTCCATTTATTTCATCATAAATATCGTAAATGTTTCTACATGTGCCTTCACTTCAGCCATTCAAAACTGCCAAAGTGAACAAGCTAGTGAGAGGGTGAAAACTTCAAGTGTGAAGATTTTTAAGGACTACCTAATTAGTCTAAGGACATAAGAGGTATTTACATGTGTGGTTAACTCATATATATGGATTCTCATATAAAAATAAATCCAAATTTGAGGCCAAGTGTGAGGGGTGAGTGGAAGAGGAGTCACTTAGACTGTAGGTAGTGATAGTTCATGTGTAGAAGAATCCAAATGATTAGGGAAGCAACCAATGTATGGTGAAGAATTTATATAACACCTTAACTTAATTTCAATCATCATTTATACCCTATTCATTTATGGTATATTATAAAAGGTTGAAATGATGAATGTAATTTTATTATGCAAAATGAGGAATCATATGCCACATTTCATGAGTTTCATAACTTGAAAGGGCATTTGTTCTATGAGACTTTACATGGTATATATTATACATAATTATCCTATATGTGTAACTCCTCCACTCATCATAACACATGTCCTAGTGACTATTCAATTCATTCTCTTCTCTCCTCTCTCTAATTACATAAGTATTGGCCACTTTGGCTATTATAAACTAATTCCACTCCATGTATGATGAAGCCCTACTAGAATGAAATTGTATTTTGCCTTTGAAAAATAAATGAAAGTTTTTATTTGAGTTCAAGAACATTTTTATAATTTTTAAAAGTCATGTATTGTGATGAAAACTGATAATATTTTATCCTTTCTTCCCTTATCCTCTTACGTTATGCAAGAATTCCTATTCTAGTAGATCATATGAATGTTTTCAAGTGTATGGGTATGTATTTTAAGTATATAATCAGCCTTTGTGTCTAAAAATATCATATGGTTCATTTACCTTAAATAGCCTTCATCCATCTTACCTCCATATTGAAATACTCATGTTAGAATCCTTTAGGACATAGAATCAAGTTTGTATG
The DNA here is from genome assembly GCA_037957365.1 of Torreya grandis. NCBI lineage: Eukaryota > Viridiplantae > Streptophyta > Pinopsida > Cupressales > Taxaceae > Torreya > Torreya grandis. The sequence goes on from JARHVA010009171.1 coordinate 178,824, forward strand.
CCTTGTTTCTTAGTACAATAAAGTATGATGGTCATATGGAAATCATATTGGTGTATCACCCCTTTAGAGTAGTTTAATTTCATCAAAACTCCTAATTCTTTTCCCCATAATAAATTACTAGTTTAGGTGATAAGAATTTCAAAATACATTTAGGGAGATATCCCTTAAATATAAATACTCACTTCCACTATAGGCACACCCACATACCTGGAAGTGTTCCCATCTTTCCAAAATCTAGAAGAGGATTTAAAACCCTCTTCTATGGTGAATGATTTGGTGACAATAGTTATGGCATGCCTGGTGGGGCCAAATACCAAGATAATGGGAAGATTTTTGGTGTGTCTTTTCTCTAATCAACTTTTGGAAGCAAGTAAGATAACACCAATGGCAAGTCCAAATGAAAAATTCTAGTTGTAAATAACCCAGGCATATCTCATTCAAGATTTTGATCACTTTTTACATGTCATATAACATATGAGGTTGATATGAATATATATGTTGAATAACTCTATCATGAACCTCCCTATCATCCTTGATATGAAGCACATTTTACTCCTCAATAGTCCAATTAAAATTCCTACTAGTTCTATGAGCCATGGCAGCCCTATGGTCCTCCATTTACCTCTCCATTTAGACACCATGTTGTTAAACATCCCTATGAGGAAGACTACTAGGAATCCTATTAAGAAATTAATTCCTATTAACCTCAATATTATTCCTAATAGCCATACTATGATGCCTATCAACCTCAAGAGGATTCTTATGAGTCTAAATAAAGATACCTAGATTCAATATGTGGATTCCTAAAAACTCAAATATAAAAATCTAAAACTATTATTGATCCCCATCATTAACCTCTCCCTCCTTCATTATTATATCTTATATCAAGTATTTGTTGGTATCCATGTCATAATTACTAGTTAATGAAGATGATATAAGAGCATGGGATGATGAGTATGATGTCCTCCCTAATCATTTCATAGAATGGTTAAGAGGTGATACACAAATTTGTATGTAGATGTTGGAGATGTTTGAAGAGCAATAATGAACTCAATGGGCAATCAAAGAACAAATAGACTTGGAAAATAAGTGTCTTCAATGTTTAATATATAAAATAAGTATGTGGGAAGACAAGGAACCTAAAAATGAACATTTTTTTGTTGAAGAGTTTCAAGAAATCTATTCACAAGATGTAACTCTTTCTGATGTAGGTGTTCTTCCTTATAATCAACATAGAAAATCACTTCCCCATGAGCTTAGTAGTACAGTCCTCTTTCTTAAATCCATTAACAAGCCCTATACTACCCCTCATACTCTAATTTCCATTCATAATCCATCCACCACACCCCATTATCCATAGCCATATCATGAGCCTATCCATCAACCTTCCACCTAACCCATTCTTGAATAAGATCCCATCTTGAGAGAAACAATTGAAGAGGAAAGAGCCTAAGTCATAGCTGATCAAGAAGATATCATGAGTGAATATGAGGATGAAATCAACATAAGAACTCCCATTAATGAACACAAATGTAACCCTACTTTCTTGAATGAATAAAAACATATTAAATATTTCCTTGAAAGTGTCCATGAGGAATGTGGCAAAGACTTGAAAAGGGAGGTATGTGAATAAGACTCCATATCTAATCATGAAGTTGTGGATAATCATCTCAAACATTAAGTAGAGTGTTTTATTAAAGATGAAAGTGAAGATCATGCCACTCCTCAAGAGGCTAAAGTCCTAGAAGTGTCTCTTGAGACCAAGGTGAAAGGGATAGTCTTTGAATATGAATCAATAACTCAACCTAATTTTGAACCACCCTCAGATGCAATGGAGCACAAAGAAGATCAACTTGATGACCTCATATATCAAGAAGAGAAAATTGAAGAGATAGTGGTTCTAGATTACAAGGAGGATAAAGATGATTGGAAACTAAAAATAAACCTACTTAAAGAGATTTAAGATCTTTGACAAGTTGAGGATCAAATACATGACAAGGTGGAGAAAGAGTCTTCCATGGAGTAAAATGACTAAGATTGGGTAGACTATGTAGAGTTTCTTGATGAGCTTGAAGAACTTACAACTGAAAAGAACCCCAATCCTATTAACATCACCATGAAAACCAAAAAGGTATGCCTTGTTGAGCCACTATTGGAGTTCATAGTTGAGAATTGTTATAAAAAGTTTGAGGTTGTTAAGCTATAAGAGCAGTTCATTTCCATAGCTAATTTATTTGAAGCTACATGGTTTTCATTGAACATCATGCTAATGCAGTTGGAAAACACTGTGAAAGAGATGGATTCATAAATTCCAAGGGTTAAAATGATACATGACTAAAAAATCCTCCATTCCATGAAGCAAAATTGGTTTCAAAATTCCCCTTTGATCTAGGAGGAAGTGTCCATTTCAAGTTAGTTAGTGTTTAAGTTTTTTGGTTTGTATGTTTGTGTTTCAAAAGTGCTCATGAAGCACATGTGTGTTTCTTGTCTTGTGTCCTATTTTTTTCTATTTTTGAGTGATTTATAAAAGTTAATTATGTGTCAAACTAGTTTACATGTGACTCTATATCCCAATGGATGGGATTAGGCAACTGTTCTTGGCATAGCAAGCATACCACCCTTGGGAAATCACTAAGAATGTTGACCATTTTGACAACAAGTCAAAATGGGTCAACCCACTATAGTCGAAAAATTGAATAAGTTTTTATCATATTTTCATCTTGTGTGTTATATTTTATTTATTTTCATTTCATATATTTTAATCCTTGGTCATGGTCTAATTGGTCCTTATATCATTTTATGTCACTTAAGGGTCATTATAGATTCATATATGAAAGTGGAACATTTTAAAATGAATTCAAGTATTATGATTTTAATTTAAACATCAAACAAATTATATTACCTATTAGGAATGTTAGTCCTTCAAAAAATTGTATTTTTCCTTATTGAAAATGAAGAAAATAATTGAAAAGAAGGTGTTTTCACACTTGTACGGCCTATGAACGAGAAGAGCACATGGGATAATATTTTGGGATGTATCTTAAGATTTATTAGACTCATTTACATTATTTAAATTATTTTTAAGTGTAAAAAATGGTCAAAAACCATTCTACTCCTTCACCACCTTTTTAGACATGCAGACCCAGTCAACATGTTTATGCTTAGTTTGGCCAGTAGAAGAAGTTTCAGGTCAAACTAATTTTATGCGTAATATTACACATAGTTAAATTAATTGTAATAAAAATATTTCAAGGATTGGTCACATATTATTTATGAACCATCCTTTAAAAGTTTATTATGTTTTTCTGCTTGTTAAAGCCCATACCCTGCAAGTTTTCTTCTCATATAAATAGGTGCATATAATATAGATAATTAAATTAAATAAAAATGACATGATAATATTTATAAAATGTTTTAAAATGTTTTTATATGCCAATCATATCAAGTTGTAGGAAAGTGTCACCATGTGACGTCTCATTCAAGTTTCACTACTTCCAGAATGTTTCTTTCTCTACAAGGGATTCAAATTATTGTGATATTATTTTATTAATTTATTTAATTTCATGATAAATTCATTCCTTCTAATCTTACCTTTCAATATCAATATCATGAAAAATACATAGTTGCGTATGGGAACATAGTCAGCTTATGCTTGTTTTTAACTACAATCATGATGTGTGGGGTATTAAAAATGTTCATGGGAGATATATAAAGAGTTTTGATATGTTTAAAATTTAATTTGATAATTAAAAATAAACTTATCCCCTCTAAATAACACAAAAGGGACTATGGTGATAGTCAATATCATATGCATACACAATCAGATCATGGAATGAACATCTACAGGTGATAAAAGGGAGATTGATCACATGTATCTAAAACCTTAAATATGGTATGACACCCCATGAGGTAGATAATTTTAATTTTATGAATTTATATATATATTTGGTTATTAATAGAAATATATGTGATATGCAGATCCTACATTCTGCCATCTTTACCTTATTTGCTACTGTATATGCATCTACATACTCTCACAAACACATGAGGTGTTTTTAAAGAGATGTTATAACATGTTTTGAAGTCTCCATAAGGTTTTAATAATATTTAAATATCTTTAGAACAAAATATAATTTCAATTTCCATGTTTAATGCTCACATTCTCACTCATTGCCTACATACATGTAAATGCACACCTACAAGTAGCTTGCATATGGGTCTAAGAATGTGGTCTAGAGGTGTATAACATGTCTTGAGATACCCATGAGGGTTATAGAGGTTAAATTGAGATTTAACACCATGTTTCAATCAATAGGTTGTCATTTAAAGTTAAATATTCATCTTCAATAGTTGATGACTATGTTTAGGGACATTTTCCCTAAAATAAAAAAATAGAGTCTTTAGTGTTTTTGAAGATGTTATATGGTAATGTCATGTGGAGTTTTGATCACCCAAATGCATATATCTTATATCCTCCACATAGTATAATATATTTTAGAAATGAGGAATACATGGGATCATTGGAAGATAGTTTTTGAAGGGCTCTAATATGCACTTTTGTTCATTGAGGTTTGATAGTGACATCTACAGAATTTGAAATATAAATGACCTCACATCCCGAAGTTGAAAATGAGGCATGTATTCATGTTGGGTGACATTGTTTATTTTATGATCACATTTTTATCCTAAATCACATGAATTTTTTTTAATATATTCTTGAAGTATTGTGTTTTGAGTCCCATCAACACCAACAAGTGTCTCTTCCCTGAGATGTTGACATACAATTGACTATGGAGTTCTACAAATCCATAGTATGATCTCAAGCATGTAAAAATACAAACATAGGGACAAATATGAGTTAAAATTATTACCAAATATCTTATATTATATCAAGGGTATATGACACAAGTTTTAAGTCTAATCAACACCTAAGGCCCCCTATACAATCAACTATTGCTGACTATGGTGGGCAGAGAGCAAAAAATAGTTGGATAATTGATGATGGTGTGGATTAAATGTGAGGAATATGTAATAAAATGAATATATAATGGCATTATAATATTAAAAATGGTATTTTTAATTTCTCTCTAAGTCTAAATAATGTAAATACATGTAAAGGTCCCTCTTTCAAACACATAGATACAATCAATAGTCTAGTCAAGGTGAAAGGCAAAGCATATGTGAGGAGTTTGGAAAGGTTTTTGAGGTAAGTATCCTTGAAAAACATTAATATTTATGTTATACACTATAAAATACTCCCACAACATGTAAGTAATGTAGAATAGGGGCTCTAACCAAGCCACCTACAATCAATATATAGGACCATGTAGAAAGTCCATTTTCCCAAGGGTTTGTCTTGGATACTAAAGAATTTAAGGGGTATAATGGTATAATAAAGAGTTTAAAATAATAATATAAGGTATTACTCACTTGTATAAGCCTATATAATAGTCATTTTTCCTAAGACATTAAGGGAAGTACCCTCTATTTTATCTCAAATAGAAGGTACTTCCCAAGGATGCAAACCCTATAGTTTTGAAAATTAAAGGTAATAAGATGAATTAATGGTTGGTTAAACCTTGAAATAAGGCATGGAGAGATGTGATAAGACATGTAAAATCATGTAAATGTGTTAGAACACAATGGGGTGGCTTGAACAGACAAAAGTGCAGACAAACTAATTAGGTCTCAACTAGGACTAAAGTCCAATGAAGGGGATAATTTAATCTCTAGTGTTAGTTATATATTAAAAATTCTTTGAAAACTTTTATAAGGAGGAATAATATATGTCTAATCCATTGGTATGTATAAAATTCCACATGAAAGCCATTTTTGGACTTAAAACTACATCATGTATGTGCAAATTGAAGAACCAAGCTTGAGTTAGCAATTTGGATTGATATGACTACATGAGAGGTCAAGGAGCTTAGACAATATTGATAGGGTCATGAGGTACTACTTTCTGGAATTGGTTTTCAAGTTCAATGTCAAAACTCTATGAACAAAGGCCAAGGGTGAAAAGAATTTTAAACCCTCCAAAACATTGATTCTTGACCTAATTGGGAAAACAAGGAAGGAGATGAATCCTAATATACCATAATGTAATTTCAAGTGGTTTGAGTTTTAATAGGGATGTCTAGGTCTCCTCTCCATAAACTTTAGTGTTTCCTTACTTGTACAAACAAGGTGGAATTTGGATTTATTTGACTATTTTTAATGTTTCTCAGGTTCTAGGAAGAATCAAGAGATGAAATCAACTTTTGTGATAAGTATTGGAAATTTATTTAACCCCTCGTGTCCATTTATTTCATCATAAAATATCCTAAGTGTTTTTATAGGTGCCTTCACTTCAGCTAGTCAAAACTACCAAAGTGAACAAGCTAGTGAGAGGGTGAAAACTTCAAGTGTGAAACTTTTTAAGGACTACCTAAGTATTATAAGGCTATGGGAGGTATTCAAATGTGTCATTCTATCCAATTTATGTATTTTCATGGAAAAATAAAGACAAATTTGAGGCCAAGTGTGAAGGGTGAGTGAAAGAGGACTTACTTGGATTGTAATCAATGATAGCTCATCTGTCGAAGAATCCATATGACTAGGGATGAAAAAAATACATGGTGGAGAATTTATAAAACCCATCCCCTTAATTATAATCATCACTTATATCGATAATAAATTTTGGTATGTTCCAAAAGGGCCAAATTATGAAGGCTTTTTTATTATACAGATTGAGGAATCCTATGCCATATTTCATGAGTTTCATGACTTAGAAGGACATTTGGCCTATAATACATTACATGGTATATATTATACTTCATTATACTAGATTTTTAATTCCTCCTCTGAGCATGAAACTTGTCCTAGTGACTTTTAAAATTCATTCTCTTCTCTTCTCTCTCCAATTTTATAAGTATTGGCCATACTGGCTATTGTAAACTAACTCCACTCCATATATGGAGAAGCCCTCCTATAATGACATTGTATTTTTCATTTTAAAAATAAATTAAAGTTTTTATTTGATTTTAATAACATTTTTATAAGTGTTTAAATATATGTATGGTGATGTATGCATTGAAATTATATCCTTTCTTCCCTTACCCTCTCATGTTTACGCAAGAGTTCCTATTGTATTAAGTCATATGAAGTGTTTTCAAGTGTATGTGTATATATTTATGTGTATAATGAGCTTTAGTGTCTAAAAATATTCTATGGTTAACTTACCTTGGATATCCTTCATGTATCTCACCTCCATATTGAAATACTTATGTTAGAATCCTTTAGGACATAGGAGCTAGTTTGTATGCCTTATTTCTTAGTGCAAGAAGTATGATGGTCATATGTAAATAATATTAGTGTATCAACCCATTATATTAGGTTCATTTCATGTAAAATCTTAACTCTTTTCCCCATAGACAAGTACTATTGTAGGTGATATGAATTTCAAGATACATTCAAGGAGATAGCCCTTAAATCTGGAGTCTCACTTCCATTATAGGTACACCCACATACCTGGAAGTGTTCCCATGTTTCAAAAATATGAAAGAGGCTTGAACAGTCTTTTTTAGGGTTCAATATTATGTGATAATAATTACCATTACAAATCCTAATTATTATTCTTTCATTGCATTCACAACTCCTTTTCATTTACTAGCATCACACTTGAACCAATCTTTTGTTCACTATCTTCCTCTTTCATATGTAGAAAGGTATGTTTTATACCATCCTTCCCCAAGGTGTAAACAATTATCCTTCCATCATGTGTTAATTTTCAGTCATATTTCTAAGTCCTTCCAAGTAGAACATGACACACATCCATTGGAATGATGTGATAAATAAATTTATCTATATAACTTCCAATTTGAAAGTCTAGCCAACATTTTTCATTGACCAATACTTTTTTCCATTTTTTTATCTATGAAACCTTGTATGGAGTTAGATGGGGTAGTGTTTTCAGTCTCATTTTTTCAACCATTTCAATTGAAACTAGGTTATCTATGTTACCTGAATCAATGACCACTTTGTATCACTTGACTTGATACTTACATGAGGTCTTCAAAACAATCTTCCTTTGTGTAGGATCATTCTGCTTAGGTGTCTTGATTAGCACTCTCTTAATATGTAGGGATTCACCTATTTTTATATCTTCCACATGAGATGGAGAGTTAACACTCTCCTATTCTATTACTTAAACAACCTAATTTCTATTTTCAATCCTAAAATTTCTTGCTTGTTGATCCTCTAGACACTCTAAAACCCTATGTCCAAAAAATTTATTACATTTAAATAACTTACCTATGAAACCACTAGATCCTCTTCCTCTTGATGCATATCCACCTCTCAAACATGGCCTCCTACTTCTAAATTCACCTCTAGGATTAGAATCCTATTATTTTGAAGTGATTGATTCTCCATGGTTTCTCTATGAGGTAGTTCTACCTCATTACTAACCCTTTCCTCTATATCCTCTACCTATATCTCTATTCTAATATGTTTTTCTTCTATTAAGAATTTTTTAATCCTTTAATGCAAACTAATAACACCCTTAAAGTATTATAGGACTTACCAAACTTATTTCATCTTTTATATTGTATCTCAACCCATTGAAATACCTAGCTATCTTCTCCAGATATTCTTCCACATGACCTGACCTGATGGTCAACTTATAAAAATCCTTGGTTTATTCATTAACACCTATTTCCTTTTGCATCAAATTATGCAACTTATTAAACAAATTAGTATGATAATCACTTGGCAAGAAATTTGTTTTTAGTTTGGCTACCATTATATCGAAAGATTTGATCTTAGCCTTACCTTTATTTCTCCTTTCATTCTATATGGAATCTCACCAAAGGGATCTATGTCATTTTAGCTTAATTTTAGATAATTTAACCTTGTTCTCATCAAGTAAATTCTCATATTCAAAATAAAATAAAATCTAGTTATGTTATCTAATTAATGATAAATTTACCATCAAGGTTGACTGCATAATTTGGAATTTATTTTTTGGGTTTAGACCCCTATCCCATGACTAATTTTAGTAGTCTATCTATTCCTTCTTCTTCATACACCTTAATTAATTCCTTTATTTCCTCTTGTAATTCCTATGGTTTTTATTCTCTATTAGTTTCATCCCCTATTAGTAATATTCTTCTTTGATTTTTCTCTACTACTATCAACCTTGTATCAAAACTTACTCTAAGATTCCTTAACTTTTCTAGGATTGCATCTCCCATTTGGATACCTACTATTACACCTCATTTAGGTTTCCTTCTAGGTGGAATTATATCTTCTCAAATTATTTGACCAATAATATATCAATTCACCCTTGTTTTTTAAGAGTTTTAACCTTATTTAAGCCTCCTTTACATACTAAACCTACTCTGATACCAAAATGATGTAGAGGAATAAGGAAAAACAACTTTGAATGACTTTTCCTTTTGCAAGGCTTGAGATATTAACCTTCTGAAATAAAATTTTAGGATGGTTTGAAAATTTAAATAGATTTCCAAGCTAAATAATGATGTGTTATATTACCCTTTATCCTCTTTGAACAACATAAAAAATTTCATACTCAAACTCTAAATTAAAGCCTTCTTTTTTCAGGACCTTTCTCTCTTTTAGGTTTATTTCTTGTAGCCCTCTTAGGACACTTTTATTGATGTTTTTTCAATAATACAGGGTTAAAAATTTAAAAAAATGACTTCTCATATACCCATCAAAGGTTTCAAATTGTCTAGTAAGTTTCAAGATCCAACTCACCACGTAAGTGCACTAATTCAAACTTTCTCTTTGCCAATTAGGCCTCTTAGGCCTAAAATTGAGTTTTATTTATTAAAAATTCCACACATTCTAATAATACAAGTGTTTGATTCACTTTTAGGACCTAACACCCAAATCCCATGCCTAATTTGAAATTTTGGTATAATCCCCAAGTACTTAAACCATGAAATGGTCTTAACTCTTCACTAGGTTTTTGACATATGACGAGAGAGTAGAAGAAGGATTTCAAGAGAGAAAAGGGGTTTCAAGGACTAAATTGAATTATAAAAAGTATATTAAATATCAATAAAAAATTATGTATAGAAAAAACTCTTATTTATTGACTAAAATATTAAAAAATGACAAAAATCACTTGGACAGGACTCCCAAAACCATTGTATAGGAATGTGTGGGTAGAATTGAAGGTTGTGATCAAGATTGAATATTTATTGTGATTTTAAGTTTTCAAAAAAAAAAATTTAAACTATTAACCTTTTTTAATACTTTCTAATAGTAAAATAAACCTAAATAATGAAAAAACTATCTTCTTCACCTCATCTTGTTGGAGACACCCAAAATTGCATAAAAACCAAGTTCCTCACTTTGTTCTACCTGAAGATGATCACATTTACTTAATATACCAAGAGATTTAATAATATTATTTTAAAAACACTCATAAATATTAATTTTTTATTCAAACATGTTCTATAAGTTATTATTTTGTATTTAACTTCAAAACTATAATAAGCATGCACATAATTCTTGTATGATTATATTCTTTCTTCGAGATAACTCCTCTCTCTCTCTCTCTCATTCTTGGAGTTTGAAATAATTATTATCATATATAATTATAATCCATTTAATAATTATAAAAACATATACTCTTCTTTAAAATACTCTAATTATTTTGAGGGTGCTCCAGCATAGGTCTTTGAATGAGCCAAAATGTATTTTGGACTAGACCATGGATCAAAAATAACAAATGAAATGATCCAAGCTGATCAAAACACTATAATTAACATTAATATCATATGGACACCTAAACAAAAAAAATACATATTTAACATTCACCCAATTTTTTTAAAAGAATCCAAAACTAAAAAAAACTATTCAAAATTTTGAATTGGTCATTTTGGCAAGAAAATGCCAAATTAAGCCAAATTCAAATTTTAGACCATTCTAACCCCTATAAATTATTTCAAATATGAATTCTAAGATATATGTGACCACTAAGACTAACTACTAAAACCAAAAAATTTCAAAAAAAAATGAAAATGGAACTAAGAGTGATGCTCCTACATCAAATGTGTGGTATAAATACAAAATAAAAGGTCATTCATTATCTTTTGGCAATTACCAAGCAAACACCTATCAAGATCACAATACACTATTAAAAATCATTTTCAAAATTGAGATATAGTACCCTATTCTTATGTGTTTAAATATATGTCATATAAGAAGTTTTCTTACAGGTTTGAAACATTTAAACATCAGCCCATGAGCAATAATTATCAAATTACAAGATATGTCACTACATGCACTTGAATATAGCATATTACATAATTGTTCACACACAAGCCCATAAAAAGGTGAGTACTAAATCATTCTAATGCCCTATTAAAACTATATGTTTATGTATTAAGGCTCATTGACATAGGGGTATTTGAGGTTAGCTTGAATTTATTTAAGTCCACTAACCCCATTTTTGTAAGGTGACATGCCCAAGTCATGAGGACTTAAGGTTTTAATTAAAAGACTGATATCTAGAACCTATGCATGTAATATAAGTTGACAATATACAATTAAATAGTGAACCCTAGTGGGTATATTTTTTTATTTAATAAAATTAAATGTATTATTTACTAGGAGTAAGTGTAAGATTCTAGATAAAAGTGTTAACGATAATTTCCAAATGCTGACAATAGTGTCCAGGCTGATAGAGAGTAAATATTTAGAATATGATGAATCATTGTGGAGAATCATCATGTCTTATATTATACTTACATATTCTAATCCCCTTTCACATAAATAAATAATCTAATTATTATTTCATATTCATGTTTATACATTCAAATTATTATTTATCATTTTACTTTCTATATCTAGCATACTTCATAATTTAGCACTATATCAGAATGTTATTAATTTGAACTATTTAATTGGCCTTATTTTATAATAAATTATCCATATGTTTATTAGGTTATTATCCCCCTAAAACTTACCAAAACATAAAATGGTCAAACACTTGGTGATCCCAACCTCCAAATTTTCTTGTGCAACCTTATCTTGCTTTTAAATACTTCCAAATTTTTAGGGTTTTAGATTCTTGTTATTGTTTTTTGAATATAAATTTTATTCCATTGTTTTTATAATATTTGTTTTAATTTAAATTATAAAAATTAGTGGAAATTATCATTTTTCAACTATAAATAAAGAGACATTAATTAATCATTTAAACAAAAAACAAGAATTAATTGATGTATTTTTATATCATATGAGATGAAATTAGTAAACATGTTAAGGCCAATGCATCTACCTCTAGTGATGGTGAATATTTAGGTGGTACTACTATATACATCTAATTGATCAAAAAATTGAATTTTACATCTAGTGGGGGCACAAGATAAGTCTTCAATCCATTGTTCCCCAAAGAAAAAACAAATCTTGATACATCCTCTATGGAAAAAATTAATGTATTAAAATAATTACTAATTTTAGTGCTTGTTTAAAAATTATTTGGATTGATGAAGCCTAATTGGATATATAAATTATAGGATATAGAAATGATAGGGCATAAGGGTGAATATCAGATCTACAGAGGCTAATTAATGTGTTAAACTCAAATGTACTATATACTAAATTTATTAAACTAAGTTAGGTTATTTAATGGAAAGTATAAATATGCTACATAAATAAATGACATAAATGAGAGTACTTATATAGTTATAATGTTAATGTAGTTTTGGATGTATTAGAGGTAAAAATTAGGTAAGAAGATAATTTTAGATCAATCACTAATTTTTGGACCTAGTGCCTTTGGCTCTCTAGATAGTTGCATCAGTCTAGGAGGGTTATTTTGATGCTACTATATGGGATCACTTATAGTGTCCAATATAGAATATCACCTAAAATAGGATGAAACCACCTTTATGCTTTTAGGTTTTGCTTCACTTTCACTCTAGTGCATTTAGATCTAGGTCATGGACTCTCACTCATGGTTAAATGGAAAACCCCTATATTTCCATATTCAATGTGACCTTGGGGAAAAATGGGTTAGTGTGCACATGATGTGGATTTGAATTAAAATTAACTCATTATCAAATGGCACTAACTACATATCCAATAATCTATAAGAGTGTTTCACACTCATGTAGTCATCTCCTATGTTTTGGATTATACATGAATCATGCAATGTGTGTAAAGCAAGTATAATAATAAAATAGCTTGTAACCTAGAAAATATGACCCTATGACTTCTCCTTTAGTGATTCAATCCTATGGCCAACATTTTCCTTTCATTGATATTATATGGTATAATACAAAATATTTTGGTATCTTGAGTGCTTACTGAGTACTCTTTTGGTCTGATTACTAGATGGTCAATGAATGAGGGTCGAGATTATATTTATACCAATCCTATTAGGAGATAACTCACATTAAAGTACATAGTATGACCATTTTAATATGTTTAATTTTTAAATTAGATGACTGTATGGAGTTATGCATTTGCATTGGGGTAAGACAATAACATTACTACTACTATTTCTCCTAAACATTAATGTCTAGGGAGAAGGAGAACATGCACAAGATTAAAATTTGTATATGTTAAAGGCAAGTATATTTTAATCATTCTAGGCAAGATGATATGTATGTTTCATTAATATAAAGCTAATTATAGTAATATATAGGCTAAGGGGCATGAAATAGAGAATATGTGAGGATTACATAAGCAAAGCATGTGTATAACTAAGAGGAACAAATAAGGTCTGAGTTTTCCTAGTGTATAAGATGAAGGTGATACATAATCAAAAATATCATGTAAAATGAACCCCTCCTTTAATTTAGTAATGAAATTTCTAGTTTAAAGGAAATGAATAAGTACCTGGGTGTGTATGCACACCTTATCTTTGCTTAAGTTAAATTTGAGTGCTTTATTAGAGTTTAATTTGAGTTCTTTGCTAGTGAATGACCTACAAATAATATCATGTTACAATTTATAATTAATTCATATAATCTGGGTTAAAATTACTTGAAATAGATTAAAATTGAAAGACCAAGGTTTAAGAGTACACAATGTAACTACCTTGCCTATTGAAAAGTTGTTTTTAAAAAAATGTACCATTATAAGGATATAAAATTGATATTAGGATAAATATAGATATTTCCTTAAAGTGCATATATCCAATGAGATATAGAGAAAGAGGTTGGAAGGCACATTCCCCCATCTTTAGAACAAAATTGAGTTACCACCTAGCAGTTAAGTTTAGCTTAACCTTGTAATCCAATGATACTTAGAACTTAGTGAGTTTGGATGATCAAGTCCAAACTAAATGTTTTTAAAGATTTATTGATTTAACCACATCGGCCATAAAAAAATGCTAATGAGCTACTGTAGTATAATGACTTTCTAAAGTCCTTAAAAATATATGGGGTATTAGTATGTGCAATAGTTTTAGAATCTATGACTGGTTTGGAATTTATGATATTAAGAACATGTTGTATATCAAATTCACCTTAGATATGTCTCATGATGAAAATATGTATAATAATGGTACCATATATGTAATTCTTCCATAACTATGAATTTGAATCTTATCACTATTTATTTTGGCTAATTCAAAAAGTTTTATAAGTGTGGAGGACATGATTTGAAAGCATGCCCTCACTATATATGGATAAATATCAAACTGATATAAGAATGAATGTGGAGGACATGTTTCCAAAACATGCCCCCACTATAAACTACAAATGTTGAATACTAAGTAGGTTTGGATAATAAGCTTCCATGTCATGCCACCATTGAATCTAAAAACTATGAATGTTTGAAATTCATGTCCATATGACATGCCACCAATGAATTTAAAAAATAATATAAGTACTAAATACTAAACAATGTGGAGAACATACTTTCAAATCTTGCCTACATTTTAATATGGAAACTATGAACATGTGGACTCCATGTCCATATGACATGACCCAACTAAATATGATAACTATGTAAAGTATAGAGAACATGATTCCCAAGCATGACCCCACTAATGTGCCCCTATTGAGGTGAGGGTAAAATAGTACCTTGAAGTTAACTAACCTCAAAAGGGTAAGACAACTATAAAATCTGAGAATGTAATCATGTAATATATAAAAGGAAACATGTCTATATAAATGTGTCATTGAAGCACATAGAACCAATGTGATCACATGTAGGAAAAATATGGATGATAAATAACACATCAAAATCTAAATACTAATAATACAATTTCAATAATAAAACAAAAACACACACATAATAACACTCAAAATTATGTCAAAAAACAATGGTCTAAAGAGATCACAAACAAGGGGCATGTTAAAATGTCTTAAAATTGAATAGACATTACCTATTTAAATGTTCATAAAATTAAGTAATGACATATTAAAATTTCCATACAACAATAAATAACATATTCAAATGTCTAATAAGGCAAACATATGGCATTCAAATGTCAATGATAGTATACATAGGCATGGGGCCACATATAATAGAGTGTATTCAAATGCTCGAAAAAGCTAGAAAATAATGAGGTAAAACACTCAAAGAAGTGTATAAAGGAAAATCATAAGCAACTAGTAGTAACATGTCATAGTGTCCCATGGATCAAATGTGTTAGAAAAAAATTCAAGTACATAGCATATCAAATACCATGTGCAAGATATAAACATGGATAAAGCATGTATAAGTACATATGTAAGCTCAAACATGATAGTGTAGAGTGATAATCAAATCATATAACATGTGTGTATAAAAATCATAGAAGATGGATGACCCCAACATTTAGGTGACATGCATAAAAGGAAAGCCCAACAACCATAAGTGTATCATTATATGTGTATACCTATATATGTGTATGTAGGATTAGATGATATTTTATCCCTCAAAAAGTAAATAACACATATATTTCAAGGAACCAATAAAATATTTAAGTTCTGAAAAATATTTTTGTATTTTTTTTGGTATTTTTGGAAGAGACAAGATCATCCTATGATCTCATCAAAAGGGTGATCATATGTATCTCCCCACTTAAAACCCACTACTAGAAACTAGTGGTATTATAAAGTATCATGTATAGGTGTAATATATGTCATTTTAGTGTGTATGATGTTTGACCTATGTATAATAGGACTCTGGGGTCTTGAAGTACTAATAGAAGGAATAGGGGTTCTTAGAACCCATCTATGTTTACTATGTCTTATTTTAGAATAACAATAGTAGAAACATGTTTAGGTTCTTTAAATATCTTAATATGATGTATAGAATATGAGGATTCCATGAAACCCACCATTTATTTTTGATGTAAAGGTCTCTCAAGTACTAGCCACCTAAAAAATAAGATTACTTGTTGTTTACCCTTTTATGGTGGATTATCCTTAATAAGATTGATAATTAACTACTTGGGTATGAATTTATCTTATTTAAGAGGATGCTCATATGGAATACTAGAAATTTAAATTATTGGATTGATATGAATGTACTTAATACACCCATGTAATATAGTAGGTACTACTTGAAGAGTGTGTATCAAAGGTCATTTCAACATGTTAAAGACACATATATAAGGTATAACTAAGAAAGTAGTAACCACATGTGCAGGACCAACCTATAAAGGTAGATCAATCTCACTAATAATCTTCTTAGAGGTTTCATTGAATGATCAAAGTAATCTAGTAATGGGGTGTAAATCATGTTGAGTATAACTCAAATGAGTAAGTAATATCATGGTGCAATCATTTTTTCTTGTAGTATTATCAATCACAACATTACATATAGGGTTTTTATCAAGGTATGCTTGAATGAATAAAGAATGAATATTAGAGTTATCATTCTTAATTTCATTATCATCAAAGGAAATAAAAGGTCTTTGAACCATAGGAGGTATATGTCTCATGTAATTACTAATGACCCCATCTAGTTGGTATCCATAATATGATAGAGGAGGATATACATTATTTTCCATTTGGAATTATATTTCTTTCTTAGAATGGTATATCAAAGTATTTTTAAATATATTTTGTGTATGGTGATCACTAGGTTGCTGAATTGGATTCCTTTGGAGGATCGTCAAATGTCATATTTTGGTCATCTATGAGGTCCTGGGTCTTATGATTTGATGTAAAAAATCTATTCATATAATGCTTGAGGCCTTGGTGATAGTCATAATAATCAATTACATCATATCTTTTACGTAGATTTATATTTAAACCAACCTTTATAATAGGAGGGAGGGATATAATATGACACTATAATAAGTGTTTGAGTAATGAAGTAAGAGGCTCAGGTGAATGTGTAAATTATCTCATTGGTGCATTAGCTATGACAATTCAATTAGATTAGTATGCAAATATGTTAACCATAGATGTTGTTTCATTTTTAGGATCAATAAGATTAACCTTATCACTTGGTTTGATTGTAAATTTTGTACTAGATGTAGATGCAATTGGTGTGTTTATTAGATAATTGAGCTTATTCAATGAAATAAACTTCATTTCATAGTCTTGTACAACATGGCATAAGTCATTGAAATATTGAAACTTTTTGAAAAAAATAGACTCATTTAAAGGAATAAGAAAACTTTTCTTGAATATGTCTTATAACTCTTTGTCTATTATAGGATTGGTCATTTTGGCTAGCATTGTCTTATATCTCAAGACATATTCATTGATTGGTTTATTGGTTCCTTATTTTATCTTTGTAATTTGATTATAGGAAACCTTTTTAGTAATATTAATATAAAAGTGTGCCAAAAACTAATCTGTAAGAGGTTTGAATGCTTTCAAAGATTGGGGAGGTAAGTCATAAAACCACCTCAAAGCATAGTCCTTGAGGTTCTTTGGAAATAATTTGGTAAAAATTTTATCATTGGAATTAGAATCAAGGAATTTCATGTATAAATTTCAAATATGTTGTTTAGGATCATGCTTGCCAACATAAAATGTGAACTTAGGCGCAATAAATCTAATTAAAAAAGGCTGTAAAGAGATCTCACATGAAAAAGGTTTATGCAACACCTCTTGTGAATCTATAATATTTGAATCCTTTGAAGCCTTATATTTAGTGTTTATAACCTTATCCTACAAGGTGTTTATGACTCCAAGGAATGATTAAACTGTAGGCCTAGTTGGATTTTGATTAACAATCTGAGTAGTCACCAAAGGGGATGGAAACATACTTTGAGTTTTAATAGGCATTACAATAGGTATTTGCATGGAATTGATGGGTAAGTTCATAATATATGTATCAATAGTAAGTTTAGGGAACAAAGGATAAAACACATAATATTTTCCACCATTAGATGTATTGAGTTGTAATGTGTTCAAGGGGAGGGATGTATCCATTAAATTTTATGCATTTTTATCTTCATGTATAGTTTTTAATATTGATCAATATCTGGAGGATTTTTTCTAATTCTCTCATAAAACATTGAAATTTGATGCACTAATTCTTTTTCTACTTGGTTATTTTCATTGGTTTCTAAATTTTCATTACCATAATCTTCTTCTATGATAACAATATAAGGGTTTTTTTGTATCAACATGGGTATCATCATGATCCAAGGTATGATATCCCTCATTGGTATGAGACATTTTAGATGGGTTAAGGGTAATCTCAATATGATCAATAGACACACCCACAAATCTAGGGTTGTGCCTAGGTTACATGTGAAA
>JARHVA010009171.1:202500-262500 GCA_037957365.1 Torreya grandis
ATTTTATTCTTTTTAGATAAGGTTACTAACACAATACATTTCACTTACCTCAAAAATGGAGGGATATTATTGGTGGAATGTCATAGATACATGATTACAAACACATATAATGGCAAATTTTTCAAAATTTGATATAATTTACATGATTTATATATACACATGCTTCGTGATATTATCTTCTTAACACTAATTTTCATAGATTTGGGATAGATTTTTTAATATTTGTGTTAGATTTTATTCATATTTTAATGAGAATAAGTTATATTTTTATAGATACTTCAGCTTGATACACATTAGAGGTGCATATGCCATGAAAATTCATAAAATTATAGATACATATTCAGATTATATAAATATTTATGGACTGAACTCACTAAGATGAACTGATTAATCTTTATCTATCTATATAATTTGGCTCCCGTGAGTAGTGTGGTTGATATAAATATTTATGGACCGAACTCTGACTACCTTGGTTGAAGGTTATAAATCATCATGTGTATATCTCAAGAGGGGGGTAATGATTGATATTTATAAGGGGGTATTGTGTGTTATTTTGCATTATTTAGTGTCTCTTTTGCACATTCTCATTTTCTGCATTATGTTGATTCCTATAGTTACTATACATTTAGATGTATTTTTAGTTATCTCTAACATAATATTTATGAGCATGAATTGTTATTGTAAATAGGGTTAACTGTATTTTCTTTGTTTATTTTTGCACTTATTTTATGTCTTATCTTAGTAATGTTGACTTCACTTGAGAGCTACCTATGAATAAAAATTTATTTTACACTAGTGGTTCTTCTTAGAAAAAAGAAACTATGCTTCTTGGCATGTTTACATGGAACACTTTCTCACAAAAAAGGGAAATAATCATATTCCATTACTATATGGATAAATTATTAATCCCAAATATAATGACAACTACAATAAGTGAGATACCACTTGTGATAAGGTTCGTGGTACCTTGGTATTACATGTTTCATGGGATCTACATCACCATGTGTCCTAGCACTAATTGGAGCATCCTTAAATTTATTTTTGGGGATCCTATTGAGATTTATATCACTCCTCATCTTCCCATAATCTCTTCAAAGACTATTTTACTCTCTCCTCTTTCTCTTATTTCTTTTAATGACACATCCATGGTGGATACTAACCTTCCTTCTATCAATCCACCACTACAAGATGAGTTATTTCTAGACCTTAGCTATCCAATTATAGATTCTAATTATATTCACATGTAACATGTTTTTCTTATAGATTCATTAGATATTCTTACTTCATAGAAATATCCTATTTATAGTGGTAGCACACCTTGTGAGAACATCAATGACTCTTTTCTTCCTATGGATATTCAATCTATAGATCCATGTACTTTATCTATAGTCTCTTCTTAAGCTTAAATGTTTTTAAGATATGTTCTCCACTTCACATGGACATTCCTTCAGTGAATGTACCATGTCATTATAATTCACTAGACTCACCTTTAATTGATTATACTTCTAATCTTTAGCACATATCTAATATTGATGACTCTTCTTCTAGTATAAATGACTATAATAGTGATGGGGACACACCTTCACCATCTCCTTCTCACCTTCCAAATATTTAAGAGTAAGTTCATGATCCACCTACCTTTAATAGAATTATAACATTATAGGGTGTAGGTATATTGATCCAGGACTTATCATATATTAAGTAGTATATTCCATAAGTATAAAGCATTACATAATATATTTTGGCCTCTATTTCTATTGAACCATCATCACATAGATAAGTTGGATCATATATTATGTATTAGGGGCATAATTCCTATTATATGAACCACAACTTGGTTGAATATCCATCAAGAACTTGGTGGACACATTTATTATTCTAGGGTGATTCACTCTTCACTTCACCTACTTCTGATAGGTTCACATCAGTGACATTATATTTAATATTTGTAAATGATCTTGTGAGACCTATCCAACACTTATATTTTAGACCCTACTAAGATATTTTTATATTAGTGCCACTTTCATATTATATTATACAATTTATAGAATTCCAATATACCATTTCTATTATTCCTTTGACAAAGGGAAGAAACATTGTTTAATGCAGATGAAGCTTCTTCAGTCTTCCTATAAAGGATCTCATCAACAAAAATTGTCATTATTTGAGCTCTACTATAGGTATATTTAGCATCTACTATGGTTACTTATTAGTTATTCTCTCTATGTGCCTTGTTTACTCTCACTTGTAGATGTATTCTCAATTATTCCCAATGCCCTTTGAGTATGCATGATTTATCAATTTCCTTTCTTTTAGGGGATGCATTTTTTCCTACAAGTTGTCTCCTTTTCTCTAATATGGGAGTTTTACTATGCTTGGATACCTCATTAGGCTTCGATATTGGTGCCTGATTCTTATACCCACCTAAGCTATGATTTAGGGGGAGTTAGTGTAGGCTATTTACCATGAGACCATACCATATGACCAAGGAGCTAAGAAATTTTGTGAGTGATCCCCCTTTTTATATTGATGTGATTGATGTGTGGGTGACATCACCTAAAAAATACCATTATTTTTAAAATGAATAGTGTCAAAATTAATGGGATTAAATTTGATGTCCCCATGGCCATCATTAATGTTTTGAAGGTCTCATATAATTTTCAAACTTTTTAGGTAGAGTTACACTCGGCCCTTATAGTCAAAAAATTTATTCCTCTTACCATCAATATTTTGGGCTAAATAAGAAGTGATAAATCCAAATGTTAGGATTATGGACAATAAATGGAGTTAAATATCTTAATGTTAGAATTTTATATTATGTGTGTAGTTTTAAGTCCCTACTTGTTGAATGTGTGAGATGTAGGTATAGTCAAAAGTCTCAATGTCATACTTTTGGATTGCATGTGAAGTTAGAAGTATTGAAATGTCAAATTTGAATTTTATAGATGTAGATAAGATGTTTGGTGATAGGGATGAGAACTGTTATTATAGGTAATCACATTAGTAGGTATGAAATTTATACCAAGTCATGAAAACACCAGAACTAGTATGAATCTACATAAAAGTCCAAAGATCCATCAAAGATCTCCAAAAACCAAAAAAATAAAAAAAGGATTTTCCCTTAGAGAACCTAACTATATGGATTTGTGAAAAATCATTGAAAAAGCCTTGAAATCTTCTAAAATAGATAAAATCAATTGTCACAAAATTAGGTCATGTTTACAGTTAAACATAGGGTTTTAACACCTTTGAATTTTATGTCATTATCCAATTTTTTATTTTGGACTCCATATGAATAGTTTGCATGAATTTTCATGAAATCCCACCAAACTTTTAAAATTGTTGAAAATCAAGAAAGCCAACAATAATGCATGTAAGAAATATATCAAGTATTTCATAAATGGGAAAGCGGCCTTTAAATCAGAGCTCTGATACCATGTTGGATTGATCCAAGATGTATAAATGTCTAAAATTGTAAGAAAATTCTATGATTGAGAGAGAAATAGCCACACCAAAACTTTCATCAAATGCATAAAAATAGTCATTCATCGATTAGCCAAAAATTACAAAGGATTTACATTATATAGTAAGAAATTAGCCATGAAAGAGGCAATAACTTAACTCACTATTAGAAAATACATTAATTGTATTTTCCCCTAATGACCTTAATAACCCTAAGAAACTTGACTAACAACTATTTATTTAAAACTACAAGTGATAAAATCCTAAAACAAAATAAAAGGTCAATTGTTATCATAAAGTAATTACCAAACAAACACCTATCAATATCTCACTACACTACTAAAAATGATTTACATAAATGCTCTATTCTTCCCTATTTCCAAATTAGCCATAGGATCAATAAATTTACCAGTTTGAATCATTAAAATAACATCCCATGAGTTTTGTTTGTCAAGTTAAAATATATATCACTAATACACTCACATATAACATGTTACATAATTATTCACACACAAAAATGCATAAGCAGGATAACTACATTGATTCGAGGCCCTCTTCAGAGTATATAGATATGTAGGTAGTAATCATTTATAGATGGGTATTTTAGGTCAACTTGTCTTTACTTATCCCACAAAATCCATTTATAAGGTGTCATACCCAAGTTAGAAGACTGAGGGTTTTGAAAAAAATATGGATATCTAGAACCTATGCACATGGTCTGAGTTGATCATTTATAAGGGGAGAGTGAAACCTAACATGTGTAATTGGGCATTTCAAAAAGTAAATGTATTTTATACTATACAAAAGTATTGGGTTTAGGATAGAAGCATCAATGGTAGTGTCTAGATCTTTGGGATAGTGTTTAGGCTAACATAGAGTAAATATTCAAAATCTAATGAATCATTATGGAACATCATCATATTTTATCTTGTAATTATGTCTGTTAGATCCTCTTTTTCATTATTAAATAAGCTAAGTATTGTTTATTATTTGTGTTTATACATTCAAATTACTACTTGGTATTATAATTTCTACATTTAGCATAATTTCATAAATCAACATTGTATAAGAATATTATGCATCTAAATTATTTAATTAACCTTATTTTAGAATATATTATCCATTTATTTGATTAATGTATTCTCCACCTACCTCTTTCCAAAACATAAAAGGTTTAAACAATTAGGTTTTATTCTTTTTGCTTTGAAAATTTAATAAAAAAATCACAATATCTTAGAGATACAATAGAGTTTGGAACCTATGTTTTTTCCCATATTATTTTTTAGATCAACACATTAGTGAAGGTATATCTATGTTGTTTTTCATTTTTCAAAGGGAAATTCATGATAAAAATGTTGATATTGATCTCTCTTAGAATTATTTATATAGATATATTCATCATATCTTACTATTTGAATACAAACTATCTCAATTATTTAAGTTATACAATAGTAAAAATGGCCAATTTTTATTTTTTATTTACATATAAGGTAAAAATTAAGAAAATATAAAACAAATACTTTGAAAATTTATAAAAATTGAATTCAAAATATTTTGACTAAATCTAGATAACTAATGTCAATATTATATCATGATCTAGTTCCAACCCTTAGTAGTACCTATTGCACATGTATTGATTATAATCACCTCTTCCTATTTATTTGAATTGAAAAAATGTGAAATATAAATATTTTTCAACATTCTCAAATTTTAATACTATATTTATAAAAAAAAAACGTATTTTATTATAATTTTTTTTTTCTAGATTTCTATTGGTTAGAGGACAATGAGAAGACTAATTTCATTATTAAATTCAAGTAAATTTTAGACCAAAAATGGGGAAATTTTCTCCATAAAATTAATCAATATTTTATATTATTATTTATAAATTTTATTAAAAAATCACTATAGGAAGCATTCATTGAATTTATATAATTATTATCATATGGAATCAAATATTTAAAAAATATTGGCCAATATGCATTAATAATATTGCCTCACTAATGCATTACAAATTTAATATTATTACCTTTATGAATTGAATGGAAGATAATGATCACTATAACTAATATTTACTTCATCTTCATATTTTTCCTAGCATTTATATTTGACATGTGGAAAAATATGGCTAAGTGAAAAAAATTTGATCTCCACCTCAACCTTCCTTGAGACCATTTTCACTATTGGAAAATGTCATATCATTTGTAAATGAAATGGTTATTTGAGACTTAATTTTTTTGGATGAAACTTATAATAATATCCATCCATGTGTCAAAATCATTATGTTTATATCTCATGTAGTTAATTTTCAAGGCCATTTTGTATCCTTGTTTTGAGTGGATGCATTGGATTATACAACAAAAATTTTATCACAAATTTCTATTCATAGTATCCATCAACATCATAGTCACATGTCTTGAACTTTGACTTCAAATGTGTGAACATAAAGTGATATGCCATATGATTGCATCACACTAAATAGAGTTCCTCATTATTTCAAATACCTTTTAATTGAGGTTGCAAGTCCCATGGAATATCAACTCCATTTTAATCTCTGCTTGGTCTCCACATCTTTCTAATTTACATTCGTTATAAACCTTTGTTTCCTTTCATGTCTGTTATATCTAAAATAATCAAGAAACATGGTCTCTTATTTTAGTGTAACAATAGAATCATTGAGTGGATTTCATGATTTTGAATTAATTTTAAGGAGGTCATGAATGGATTGATAAATAAATTCCACATCAACATCTCCACATGTCCTCTCAACATCTTTGAAAAATAAATAAGAGTGACCACATTTTAAAATTAAATCAATATGGTGGTTATATCTCACAAAGATAATTATAGTGGTCAATTTACACCATTTATATCAAAGGACATGTTGTATTATACAATCCAAGTTATATATTCAATGTATATTTCAAATTACAATGTGGATCACAGTAATGCAGTGACATGTCTTCACATTTGAATTAAAATGTGTACACTTGGATTTAAACATTTTAGGCTATGATTTCCTTGATTTTAATGTAGATATTTAGAGTTTGTTATATATTTTATGTGAGGACATAGTTCTTATGGAATGTAAAATCTACCATGATCTCTTCTTAATATTTATATATTTCTAATTTACATTTTATGATAAGCTTTGTCAATTTTCATGTTTACTAAGACAAACATGTATGATACATGTGACTCCTCTAAAATGACCCTAAAAAATCAATTATGACAGTCATTTCATTTAGATTACATGTATAATAATGAATAGGTTCCACTACATACAACTTGGTTTTTGATGACATACCATAATCCCCATAACCATATTTACGTACATGCAAAACACTTAGAATATTTTATGGGAAAGATTATTTCCTTAGGAAATATACATGAAATTTAGAATGTATCAATATTTAGTCCATAGCGATAAGATCTAAACTATATGGAGGTAGATGTTGGACCCTCAGATCATTAAGTAAAAAATTATTATAAACATGACATCCACATAGGCATGAAGGAATCATTTTGTGTAGTGGTTAGACATTTGAAATTTTGGAATTAGTTAGAGGGTGCAATGCATAACTTGTGCTAGCTAGTAGATGGCTAATTATCTCTTAGATTTTCAAGGCATATTCTAGGATTGGTGAGACTTGACGATTATAGTGTAGAGATCACAAGGTTATGGAACTAGTGGTTATCATGGACAAGTTCCATCTTAGCACTCAGTGCACACATTCAACCCTAGTGAAGATGCTCCTAAAATATATTTAAGGATATCAAATTAGTTATAGAAGGAGATATGAATAATTATAGTAGATCCCTAGTGAAATGAATTTATATACATTGCTTCAATATCCTTTAGACTTAGGAATAGTATGGAATCCATAAAGGATCCATTTGTATGTACCCAAGCTCACCTATGATCCCCTAGGTTATTTAGTGTTATAATCTAAACATTCACTCTATTTTGAACTATAACTAATGTTGAAGATTGTTGCATTAACACATAATGTGTGTGGTTTACGCATCTTCTTTCCTTAATAATGGAATGTGTAATGTTGGTAATTTTGTATTTGAAATATAAATATGTTAATTAGCATTTGTGAAACTTTTCTCATTCACTTCATTAATGGAGTCCTTATAATAAATGGTGACATCATCATAAATATATATAGATAATGAGTATAGATTTTATGCCAAGTGTTCCTACCCTTGTTAGGAATGTGTGTCTAGTATGAGTAGTTTGAGTGAAAGTGGATTTTTGACCATTCAAGTGCCCATATAATACTATACTTAGTCCATGAAAGGCTTGAACCCACATGAAACTAGGCTTAGTCCATGAAAGGCCTACACCTATGGATCTACGTAAATATTTATTTGAATTGATCAAATCCCATAATTGAAGACTCATGCTATGACATGACTATCCCAATGTGGGCCCTGATCCATTCCCAATATTGCTCTAGGTGAGTGTATAAGGCATGTGCCTTATGTGGATTGATGACATCATAGATGAGTGTTAAAATTTTGAGTTCAAATGGAGTATCACACACTTGTACCTAGTATTAATAAACCAAAAATTGACTAAGACAACATTCATATTTTTTACAACAATAGTCACCTTCCAAATAAGACCACCTAGGTGTCCTTATCCTATATAAGATACTCACATATACATAAGTATGGGTATAAGTCAAGGTATATTATCTATACCTTTTTCATACTTTGGATGCCTAGGTTAATAATGATATTTTTAAAAATATGAATTTATTTATTTTTCCTAAGTTTAGGAATTATGACATTTTTTTATAAACCATGATTCATAACATATAAGTAACATTGTTCTATTATACTCAATCAATGATGTTATTTTATCAAGTTAACACATGGGAATTATACCTTTAATATCCTATAAATTGTAATAAGAATTTAATGAATTTTGGGTAAGTAAAGAGCCATTTATATTAGTATCCCTATTTATATCATTATACCATGATCTATAAGTTTTTAATGGTCCTCGTACTATGTGCTCCCACTTATCATTTTACATAGAACAATTTACCACTATGATTTAATTAAGTTATCAATATATTTTTCAAGGATCCATGTATTCACATAAGTGAGAATCATATCACTAATAACTACTACTTAGCTTGTTCTTATAGTAACTATTGGGATTCTAGATTTGTACCTTAGTTGAGAAGGGGATTGTTCAGATCTTCCTACTCAAATATAGTCCAACATGGGACTGATCTTAGGTTGTAGGTATCCTAATAATGGATTAGACCTCCAAATAAGGCCAGATTCATTATGGATCTATCACCTACACTAAACCTAAACTAGCACTTGCTTGGAAAAGGGAGAGAGATTTGACAAAACTTATAAAAACATGTAAAATAGTGATGCACTGATGATTTGAGTACTCCAATTCACACAAAACACATTATAAGACACTATTAAGACTAAATAACATCAATTTCACGTAAATAGTATTGAAACAAGGCATTAAGCAGTTATCAAAATAGTAAGAGAGGTATATATCCACTTTTAAACTAGAAAATAAAATATATATTGCACTTGCAATGACCTGTGAGAACTATTAAGCACTTCTTAAAGGTGAAAACCTCATACATAATCAAGGAACATATAATAACATAATAATAGTGCATGAATTCATAGAACACACTTCAATTTGGCTTAGAAAAGGAAGAAATTCAATTTTTATTACATCGAAAAGGCATTGTAGTACAAATTCTGGTAGAGTTTAGTCATACCAAAAAGGGGATGAAGGATCAATATCAAGGCTTAGAAGCATGCATTTATAGAAAAGATAAAGAGAGAGAGCCATGCATTAGAAAAGGTCCAACCACTTTCAATAGATTAAAAATCTTGAGGATGATGACTCTAATTTTATCAACAAGGAACTAACTCTATAAAAGAATTAAATGTTCATTGCTCTTATCTAACTACCAAATCTTTTCTTGGAATCATGTCATTATTTACTTGATATGTTGATGAAGATCATGTCTTAGAACTAGCTAAAATGTGTCACATCTACATTAAGTGACCACTAGAACCTAAAAATATGAACCATGATGAGGTGAGATATAGGTCCACTATATGTGAAAACCAATCTTAGACCATTAATTTTCACATAGTCATGATATCTATGAAAGTTTTCAAACTAACCGACTTTACATCACATTCACTAGTTTATCTTCTCCTTCAATATTAGATCTAAAGGAGCTATCTTACCTATATGTAACTTTATTGGTGATGCTTGGTCTCTAAAATGTGACCCCAGTTCAACTCTAGTTTAGCTTTGAACTTAGCTCCTTGACATTTGATTTGTCTAGATTCAAAATAACCTATTTGAATTTCATTTAAAATATCTCGATCTTGTTTTTGATTATTAGTTATTGATACCCAACTAGGCTCATATACATCATGTATGCTAACTTATTGACCCTACCTCAATCCATTGATCTATCTCTGCACATATGTCTATGATCCATCAAATTTTTGACAACTAAATTCACTTATGACACTTGTCATGCATGCATTTTCTCTTTTGTATATTTTGACTCTTTGACCTTTGCTTGTTATTAGATTTGAATGCCTAATCAAATCATAACCATTGATCTACTAAGACCTACTATTTGAAAGCTAATGACTACTTCATGATCTTAAAATTGATGTCATCATTCCCATCAAATGATGTTCATATGGCCATCATTAACAGTCACATGAACATCCATTCTACACTCAATAGGATCTCTCTTGCTTCTTTTCTTAAAGTTGACATCTTTTCAACCATCATTTAACATTCTATGAAACATGAATAATGTCCCACAAATCATGAAATTTAATCTCATATGGATTTTTGCAGTGTCTTTAATTTGACTCTCATGTGAACATATTATGTTGTAGATCCCACTTTGAAGGCCTATAAATTGAACCACAAGAATCACATAGGCATAAAAATTATTGGATATGTTCTTGATGTCAAAGGGAATAAAGCCTTTTGATCCACTGGTCTCAAAATCCTTTTGAATGAAGATATAAAATTCTCAAGTTAACTAGTCTAAATGCTTTTTCATGATGTTATGGTGATGGTCGAGCTAAAATGGATAAGTATAGAAAACTTTAGTGAAATATGATTGAAGAGCCAACTTTGCACATGCATAACTTCCTTTGCACTTTAGTAGATGATCTAGGACTTGGTGCGTAGACACCTAGGACCAAAATGGGCAAACCCATGTGATCATTTTCTCTATAAACTATCACATATGTGAGAGATAATGTTAGAAAAGTGCCCATTTAGATTTGTTGATCTCTTATGAAAATGTCTCATAGAAAAACATGCAGAAAGTGATTGAAGAGGCAAATTTAGACCTCAATACATTTTGATGTGCTTTGGAGTAGGACTTAATATTTAGCACATATGATCTTGGCATAAATGGGAAGAAACCCATATGACCAATTTTATATGATTCATCCACATATATAAGATATGGCCTTTGTAAATTTCCTATTTATACTTTCTATTAGTGGACCCAAATGTCAAGATGAACATGTAATGAAGAACCGAATGGATCCCTTGCATTCCCATACTCATTATAAGTAGTCCTGACCTCCTATAGGGCATATTTAACTTGTGGAATTATTCCTTATGACATTGATAACTTATAATTTAATCTCACTCAAGTGTTTTAAGGTTTTTGTATTCTATATGGTCTCATTTGTGTCCACTTGTTCAATCTAGAACCCTATTCTCATTGAGTCATTGAAACATGCATATTTGAAAAGCAATGGTCTATTGTGTGCTTTAATTTTATACTTGTGGGGTCATCTTGGACTTTTGAATTCAAATAGATATTCCCTATAGCTTGAATAAGACATTTACACAACTATCTAGATCACAATCCCCATGGGTTATTAGACACCAAAATTACATCACACACATGCATAACTACCTATGTCGAAACCCACCTCAATCCTTTTTTAATGATTAGCCTTCTTAACCCATGTTTTCACCCCTCACACATTTAATTAATTTAAAATATTTAATTAAGTTAATTAAAAACTACTTATGCCATGTTACTTGGCCACCTCATGATAAGACTAATTCTTACCCTCTAAATCACCTCAGGACTTAGTCCCCTAATCCTAACTACCCATGACTTATTCTCACCCCTAACATAAATTACTAACTAATTATGTCCTTCTTAACCTCATATTTCTACTATTCCTAATAGATACCACACTTGACAAGAGAAGGAACAAAAAATAGGCTAAATATAGCCTTTTTACCTATTCTCATGCCACCAAAATTGGTCAACCCATGACCAATGTCAGTGGGATCACCGATGTTGGTTAATTAAGCCAAATTCTAAGCTAATATATAGGTGAGTAGAAATTAAAAAAATCAATCATTTGTGTATAGGCTTTGGCATTTGACTTTCTACATCTAGGCTTACCATTACTCTGCATAAATTAGTCCATATTAGGAATTGATATTATGTAAAGAGCTTGGATTATTATAAACCATTAAGACACATTTGTCTTTCCTATTCACCTATTGCTTCAACATGTCTCATCAGAGTCATCTATTTGGCACTCATGGTTCATCCATTTCACTAGCTAAGTATATCTCTATGTTTTATAATTCCTTTAAATAGTCATTTTAAAACTACTTTAAATTATACTATTTATCATTTTATGAACATCCCAACTCTCCCTGTGAAGGATTTGAAAAACTCCTTCAACTATTTCCCTCTAATCCAAACATACCAACCCTTTATCTAGACCTACCTAAGCCTTACCCACTCCCTTACAACTCTTCCCAACCTCATAAACCTAACCAACATCTACCTCCTAGCTTAGAAAAGTGTCATGTAACCTCCCTAAGAACCTACTTCCCCTACTGGCATCAGTCACATAATCGACATTTATCATATTAACTTACCAACATCAGCAACCTAACTGATGTCAAAAACTATGTATTTCCACAAACTTCTCTAAGCGTACCTAAGCAACCTCTAAAAACACTAATAACTCACATTACCTATACTGTGTCACTCCTTGATGCACTTAGAATGCAAGAGCGGTATTAATATCTCTCTTTTACTCACTCTTTCATTTTGTTATTCATTACCATTTTGTTTCAAAAAGTGGACTATCATCCCTAAGGAAGTTTGAGACTTACAAGAACAAGTGAGTAGCTTGGCACCCCACTCATATATCTAATAACAAATATGTTTAGTGGTAGTACTTTCTTATTCATAGGTAGTCCTCCCTAGCCAAAGATGAGTGCTCAACATTGTTTAGATATGATGCATAACCAATTCAAGTTCTCTCTAATCTCTAATCCCTACCCTTCATCTTTGTTTCTCCTTAAACATCAAATAGATTCAAAATTTAGTGAAACATTTTTTCCATGCTTGGTGGGACCCTAGAGTTTTATTTGAGTTCACTGCTTGTTTTAATCATTCATATAGGTGCATTATAGTGAAAATTTCATTCCTTTCACGTTTTTCCTCACTTTTTATTCAAAATGAAATATTCAACATTTTATTTTTTGTTTAAAGGCAACAAACTAAAATTTCTTCTTCCTTGCCACTCTTCTCTTTGTTTTGATTCTAAAATAAATTTATCATGTTTCATGCAAGTTAAAAATAATCTATTCTTTATCTCTTTCTTCCATTCACATTAGGATAGTTAAATTCATTCTCTTTTCCTATTTCATCATTATTTTCATTTGAATAAAAAAACTTCGGATTTGGGTTTAAAACTTATTACACTTCATTATTTACTTATTGCATAATAGCTCACCTTATTAATTTAAACATTATGAATGAATCATAGTACACCCATGTTACACTACCAAATCACACTCATAAAAAAAACATCTAAAATCACTTGAGACAAGTCCCATTGGGATTTCATCACCTGGTGGATCACCTTACCCTACCCGACTATCTTACTTGGATTTCACCACCAAGGGGAGAATCCACTCCATTTTCTAGCAAAGTATAAACTCTAGACAGAAGGTATATTTTGGCTAAGCAGTCTAGCTTGGCTTTAGGTACATGAAGTGTACGGAGAAATATCTTATAACAAGCCATGTACTTGGTCTAACATATATTTCCTCTTGAGAACCAAAACTAACCTGGAACTAGCTCTAGATTTCTTTCTAGTACTTTCGGTAACCAAACTCTCATCTCACTATCATGATTAAGGCATAAGCTAATGTGAGACTAAAATTAATCTCTAGGAATTCATAATTAGTGGATGTACATTATTTTTCTAGTTTTTTATTACCTTCTATATGTTGGAGTTGATAAGGACAGTTTTCTATTGATTTACAAAATCAACACCATTCATAATACTCAGGTTGTATAACCTATTATATCAAAAAAATTGAGTGTTCATCCTTATTATATAGACCTCTTACATCATTTTTTTACTAGATTTTGCCTCTAGGTTTCCAAAATATTGGATTTTTCATCTCTTGGGACTCCACAATGACTGACATTAGTTAAATCCATCGACATCGATAGAATTTAACCTACTAACATTGGTCAAGTGACTGACGTGCATGACTATGTATTTGGTTATTTTTAGTTTGATAAAAAAAAGATAAAAAAACCTACTTACCTACACCCAAACCTAGTTTTTCCTCACTTTATCACTAATACATAATTTTAAGACTGTTTATACTTCTTCTTACACGGTATTGATGTGAATCCAAGACAAGTATTTGTTGATTATGCAAGTCAGCAACCACTACCACCTTCCCCTCTTGTTGTTGATTATGTCATGGATCATACTTAAGATACAGAGTATACTCCCAACCCTAACCAAACTCCCATTATTCCTAAAAGAGATCAAGATTTTGCTATATTTCTTGATCACAATGTGGCGGCCCTTTAACATTACCTTGCCATGAGCCAAACTCATAATTCTTTGGGTGACCCACTATATGGTATGCCAACTTCTCTAATGGAAAAAACTTTAGTTTTTTATTTCTCCACTATGTTACCCATGTTTACTCAAAACATTACTTCAAAAAGTAACCCAACCATAAATAATGTCCAAAGTTCAGCTTCACCAACTACCCAATCCCACCTAAACCTTGTTGTGATTTCCCTACCTTTACAACCACATGTAGTTTAGTCAAGTCTAACTCCATTTCAGAATTTGGTAGTACCCATCCCATCTACTCTCACACCTATAATTACATGATTTATGACTCAACCTTCACCTACTATAACCATGTCAACAACCCAACCTATAATAATAACACTCAACCAAAGCATTGTCTCTAACCTAGTGGGACACACCCTTTTCATTTCTGCCCCCAGCCTATGACTCACTACCCCTATGTTTCAGCAACACAACCATAGAAACCTATGACATATGCTACCTATACTTATTATTAGGCTCCTTATGTCTTAGGGGATATCTCCCAAACCAATCCTCCTCCAAACCTCATTAAGATGTTGATGGACAAGATGTCTAATCTAGAGACATCTGTGTGAATTTCAAATAATGTGTTATCTTATGATCAGATATGTAATGATCCCATTCATCTATGCCTATTTTCCCTTATCTAAGCCAATAGGAACTCCCAAAATTTACTCACTTTTAGAGTAAAGAGGACCCACAATAGCATTTATGAGCATTTATACATGCTTGTTATTTAATAGGGAACGATGATGCGTTACTACTTTGCACCTTCCCCTATGTCTGTCTCAGGTGCTTCCATAGATTGGTATAGCTCTATAACTTGGCACTCCCTTTTCTCATTTACCAACTTGCATAATTATTCCTATACCATTTCTCTATCAACATTTCTAAAAATGTTTCTATTTCAGACCTTTATTATATTAAACAATTTGATGATGACTCTATCATAGATTTTGTCACTCACTAGAGAGGCTTACTCAATAAATTCTCCTTCTCTTTACCCAAAATTGAGCTTATTTAGTTATTATCAAGGGAATGTGCTAATAAAATTTCATCCACACTCTGAGTAAAAACTTTCCTCACATTTGATGAAGCCTTTACAATGGCATAGAAACTTGAGATCTAGGCTATAAACAAAGATAGAGTCAAGTTGCATAGTAAGAATGCCAACTCTAAATAAAATGACTCCTCTTCTTCTAAACCTCCTCCTTCTAACCAAAACTTTAAAGGCTCTGCTAATGTGGTGGTCATTAAATAAACTTCTTCCGCAACCATAAACCAACCTAATTATTTGACCTCACAAAATCTGACCAAGCAATTCCAACAATAGTACGAACAAAGATGATACACTCTCATTAGGGAGTCATATACTTCCATTTTGTAAAAACTATTGCAATAAGGAGTCATAACCCTTCCTCAAATCAAGCCTCTTATACAGTTTGATCCCTCTCATCCTATTCCTACTTGGTACAAGAAGGATGAGTTTTATGGCTACCATCAAGTCAAAGGCCACAATTCTAATTACTATAAAACATTCAAGAACATAATTCAAGACATGCTTGATAGGGGTTATCTCATCTTGGATAACCCTAATGTGCTTGATAATCAAAATATGGATGTGTTTAAATAGACTTTTCCTAACTAGTCACCCAATAAAAATATTGTTCAGATCACAACTAATAACTCATGTGATCATAATATCGAGATGGTTAATATGGTCTTTCATTTACCTCCAATCTAACCTATCCCACAATAGGGGGTACCCATTTTACCTACTTCTCCCCCACAATCAGTGGAGTTTGTTTTCCCCATCTTTTCTCCTTGGTTAGAAGATCCTAATTCACCCATTCTAGTCCCATTTGAGGAACAACCTACTTTACCTCTCTTTTTGCCACAAGAGGAGCCTATATTTCTAGTTCCTTTTTCACCCATTTTACCTATCCTCTTACCACTTGAGGGCCATGCCTTACCCATTCCTCAACTACATGTTAAGGGGAGCATCATTCCTATGCTATACCCTCTTGAATAACATTATTTTCCTACCTCTCCTCTACAAATGGAAGGTAGTACCCCATCCACTTCTCCTTCATACCTAGAGGAGCTAGTGTTATCCACCCCTACATTAGATGAGAGACCTATTGTGCCTATTATAATTTAACCAATTTTACCACCTTTTTTTACCTATGGAAGATCATACTTTACCTGTTCCTCACCCACATGTTGAGGGAGAAATTATACCTATGTTCTACCCCCTTAAGGAACCTTATTCACCTACCTCTCCTCCACTCATAGAAGACCATGCCTCTTCTCCCATTTCTATTAAAGAAGACCATGTTGTGGTTCTTTCTCATCTTTTTTTATAACTAAACAAGGTAAAAAATTTATTCAGATCAACCGAAAAAAACAATTATAGCTCTTTATCATGGTCAATTAAATGACTCAACTCCTGTAAGAACTCAAGCAACAACATCCTTTGATCTATGACACACTAGTTAGACCCCTATTCAGAAGCCCATTTAGCAAGATGATCCACAACTCCATTCCATTCCCTAGGAATATACTTGAAAACCACAAAATCCAAGGACATGCTGAGCTGGAGAGCCTGTCGGGAAATCCCCACCAGCTGTCAGTCCACATTCTAAATATTCTGACTATTAAGTAGGTTAATCACAACTTGAGAATCTGCTTCACAAATAACTTGCTTCCATCCATACTGGTAGCACAATTGCATCACTTTCAAGATGGCCATCACTTCCATTATGTTATTAGTATGATAGCCTTTGAAAACAAAAAAAAACAAATTGAATCTCACCTTCACTATTATGGCCCACTCCCCTAATTCCAACCGCTCCTGGGTTACCTTTAGGGGAGCTGTCAGTATTTACTTTGAGTATCCCAATTGGAGGAGGCATCTAATGTCCACTCCGTTTAGCTGGCTGAGACCCCTGCCTAGTGTTCTACATAGGCTGAGTGGGTAGCACACCCCTGGAGTTTGCTGAGTGCATGCCCAAGAGTCTAGAATACACTGTGTTGTCCTCCACTCCCATATCATTTGTTGTAAATCCCTTTGCCAGTAGGGTTTCAGCCAGTGAACTAAAAACTCTTAGCTAGAGGGCACTCTAATCTTGCTGAGTCTCCCAGAAGATGTGCCTATTTCTTTCAAGCCATATATTCCACAGTATAAAAGCTGGCCCAGCTACCCAAGCTTTTTATAGGATCGATGCCTTGGAGAGCATATTACCTAAGTGATTTCAAAATTTAGAAAGCAAGGCCACATGCCACCACAGATAGCCCCACACATTCCACCAAGAGTGCCATATCTGCTTAGCAAAGGGGCAGAGGAAGAATAGATGCACCCCATTTTCCTCACTTTGCTAGTAAAGGATGCATTTAGATGGACCCTGGAACCCACGTTTGCAGAGGTTGTCCCGGGTAAGGCATCTGTTATAAACTAAAGTCCACATGAAAAAATTACATTTGGGCCAAGATAGGCTACTCCAAATTTTCTTCCACCATAGGAAATTAACTTCACCATACATTGCTTTCACTAGATTGCTATATCCTACGGACACCGAATATTGACTGGTAGAGTCACCTCCCCACACCAGAGCATCAGGCCCTTGTAGGAAGCTACAACCATGAGAGGCAAGGATCATAACTAGCTCCTGTCATTCCTCCCTAGAGCCTCTTGGAGGCCAATCAAAGTAATTTTTCCATCTATACCCAATGGTTGTGCCTAAATTGAATTCTTCCTTGTACTAAGCAACTGAATTCCAGCTAGCTTCCTGAAAGGCATCACATAATGGTTGTAGGTGTGGATGAGAGGATAGCAGTGAGGGAAAGCTTGGAATCTTCCCAAAATAGAGTCTCTACTCCACTATGGCATATCCAGAACAAGCTACGCTTGACTAATTGTCCCCCCAGTTTGAGAGTCTGCCAGAACATGGACCCTCCCCTCTCTAAGGGTAACCTACAAATATCAGTAGAATCAACCCCCAAAATGAATTTGAATGATAGAATATGAGCCCATAACTAATCCTAATTGGAGCACCACCTCTAGTATAACTTAGCAGCAAGGGCTTGGCTGGCCAGAATAGCTGATCGTAGCCCAAGCCCTCCATCTCTTTTTGGCCTACACATCGTATCCCATTTGATAAGACTCCACTTGGTGCTCTGCAAGTTGCCATTCCAAAGAAACTATCGTAAGAGGGCATAAAAATCCTTAAGGAAGTATATGGGGGTAGCTTGCACCATACATCGATAGATAGGTAGTGCCTGAATCACAGATTGCAGGAGTGTGACTCTTCCTACTGTAGAGAGCCATATGTGGGTCCAATGTCCAACCCTCTATTTGAGTTTCTCAAGAACATTCTACCAGAATAACCTTGGTTGCCTTCTTACTACAATCAGGATCCCCAAATAGATGACTGGGAGAGCTTGAATTTGGAATCTCAAGGTGGCTGCAATCCTCCTTTAAATAGGCTCAGGAGTGTTAAAGAAGAAAATGGAAGATTTATGGTCATTTATCTTCTACCTAGAATCATCCAGATACACATCAAGTGTGCTTCAAAAATCCTCCACCTCCCTAATTCTCGCTCTCCCAGTAAGGATAGTATCATCAACAAACTGCAGGTGGGAAGTGGTTATCTCCTCTCCCCAATTCCATCCCTGCACCCTATTTTGGGACACCTAGGCCCTGATAATCCTACCAAGACCTTCTACCATAATTATAAAAAGATAAGGGGAGAGGGGATCACCTTGGCAGAGGCCTCTAGAAGCACCGAACAGCTCAGAGGGCTGCCCATTGATAAGGACTGAATATGAAGGTGTAGTGATGCAGCTCATCACCCACTAGATCCAATCCTGATGAAAACCAAAGGCCAGCAGCACTTTTTGTAAGAATCTCCAGCTGGTCCTATCATAATCCTTTGCTAAGTCAAGCTTGACAAACATGGCTTTTTCCTATGAGGTACTCATGGAGTGGATAGTTTCTGAGGCAATCACTACCTCATCCAGAATCTATTTGATAGCAACAAAGCCCCCTTGTTCCTTCGAAATGATGTTAGGGAGATAGACTTTTAACCTTTCCACAATGAGCTTGGTAATGATCTTATAGACCACATTGCAGAGTGCAATAGGCCTAAAATGGTTTAGTTGATTCACTTGATCCTTCTTCAGAATTAGAACAAGAAAGGTAGCTTTCAGAGCTCTCAACATTTCCTTGTTGGCAAAGGATTCCTAGACCACATTCAAGAGATCCTGGTTGATTATATCCCAGAATTCCTGATAGAATTCCATAGGGAATCCATCTGGCCCTGGAGCTTTGCCTCTATTCATGCTGAAAACCACTTTTTCTAGTTTTGCCATAACAATCGGCCGAAAAAGAGCCTCATTCATACCAGCGATCACCAAAGAGGGTATACAAGATAGCACTGTGTGTTCGGCCTCCACAACAGGAGGTGGGCTAGCAGAGAACAAGGCCGAATAGAAATTGACAGCTTCACTAGAAATAGATTGGGAATTACTCATATGAGTCCCATCCACACCGATCAGGGAGGTGATGAAATTTTTGTTCCACTTGGCTTGGACCGACTTATGGAAGAATTCCATGTTCCTATTGCCTTCCCAGAGCTAGTCTATCTGAACCTTTTGCTTCCATAAAATTTCCTCACGAAGTTCCCATTCGGCTAGCTCATTGCTCGCAAGAGACTCTTTTGAGCAGAGATCTTCAGAAAAGCCATTGTCCCTGATTTGCCAAGTGACCCTGTCAAGGCATTCTTGCACCCTCTTCTTCATGGCGTGAAGGTTACCAAAGATATTGATATTCTAATATTTCAGCTTCCTTTTGACATTCTATAGTTTTTTGGTGAAAGAGTACATAGCTGTACCATATTTGGGTCCTCCCTATTTCCACCATTATGCCATCAAGTCCTAAAGGGATGCCTCTCGAAGCCACATAAGCTAGAATTTAAATGGAGCCTTCCTTGGTCCATAGATATGACTAGTAGCCAACTTGATCGGCCAATGGTCAGACCCTCTCCAATCAAGAATTTCTAATTCCAAGGAGGTGGAGCTTGACCTCCAGTAACAAGAGACAAGAAACTTGTCAAGCCACTCAGCTATAGCATCATCCCCAATTCTCCTATTGGTCCAAGTGAAAATTCTGTTAACAGCTTTGACATCTGACAAGCAAAGGTGGTCAATATTTTGCTGAAGGATCTCTAAAGAAAGTCCCAACCTGGGTAGCCCTCCTCTCTTCTCTTCCAAGCTAAGAACCATGTTAAAGTCCCCTATTATAATCCATGATAGGAAGGGCTAATAGCTCCTAACAAACCTGATGTGATCCCATAACTTTTACTACCTAGGAGGGTCCATAGGAGCATAAACATTAGTTAAAAGAATAAGTTCCCTGGATTCCAAAGAGGAGGCTGTCATTGAGAGGGCTGAGGTATCTAATATCTAGTGGTGAGGTGTTATTTTGTCTAAATTCCAACAAATGGCAAGTCCCCCTGAGCTCCCCAGTGCACCCACACACTAGCTGTGACTGTAATACCAAATACTCAACTTATAAGCAAACCAAGACTCAATTGAAAGTTTAGTCTCCTGAACATAGAGGACGTCAGGAGAATGATTCAACACTAACTAATGCATAGCTTTTATTCTAAGGAGGCTATGCAAACCCCTCACATTCCATGAGAGAACAATCATTTAGTGGTTTGGGGAAAATGCTCATCCAGGGTGTTCACAACCCCCAATCCCACCAACAAGTCACCTGTGATCTTAAGTCTGTCCTGATCCTTTCTTTTGCCTTCTCTTGACAGAGTAGGGGCTGAAGCTTTTTTGAAAGGTTTTTACATGAGACCAAGCACTAAACTAGATCCTTTGTCCTTCTTGGAGTTCTCCATTTCCATGATCACATCCGCCCATTGAACTTCCTTGTCACATGGAGCTGGTAGACCTTTGGATGCACAATCCTGCCCTTCTTGGACAAGTTCCTG
This sequence comes from Torreya grandis, assembly GCA_037957365.1. Taxonomy (NCBI): domain Eukaryota; kingdom Viridiplantae; phylum Streptophyta; class Pinopsida; order Cupressales; family Taxaceae; genus Torreya; species Torreya grandis. The sequence continues at coordinate 223,932 of JARHVA010009171.1, forward strand.
AATCGAGTGATGCTCTGAGACTTGTGGGCCTTCATGGAAAGAAAAATGCACTACACCCTCAGTCTCTTCCCCCTAAAATGAATCCAAAATACCCTCCTCAATTGCCATGTCATCAAGCACTTTGAATCAGTTGAAACTCATCTCAGCTTGCCTGTTAAAATTTGTCCATTTCAACCCCTAGCCCTTCACACAGCATCTAACAAGAATGAAGCTATCCTTATCAGGACCCCTTAAGCTTGTTGTCCTGTGGTCTATACCTATGGATTGTAGCTGATTTTTCCCTTTTATGTCAGTGCCAAGACGGGTTTGAGTCATCCTGTACTGAGCCATCTGACCAGGTACTTTGCTATCATTATTTCCTCGATTCCTAAAAGGTTCCTCAGTTAAAGGTCCTCCATTAGAACCCTGAGGACATTGCCTATGTAGGTGCCCATAAGCATGGAAAATGTGACAATGGAATGGAATTGCCTCATAATCTAGCTACTAAATCTAGGAAGATGGTGCCATACAAATTTCCAAAGAATCAGGCAGGGGATTATTCAAATTAATGTCAACACAAATTTAGGCATAGGAAATTACCTTCCTTTCCAGTGTTTGGTGTGTTATAACTGTTGGCAAGCCAATCAAAGCCACAAACTAGTGTAGGACTTCTTTATTCTAGAATTCCAAGGGCAATCTCAACAATCAAACCCAAATTGGAACACAGGCTGGAAGGTCTTCCATTGAGTTAAATCCAGCATGCCAGGGTTTAAGGAAAAGCCCACTGCATTCGAAGAAGTAAGGCTCTTCTTCAAAAATCTTATTTCGATCAACCATAAAAGAAAAACTCACCATAAAGTAGTTGTTCCTAGCCAGCATGATCTCAAAGTCACCTTCTATCTACCACGATCGATGGATCCATACCTCCAGGGCTGAAAGAGAAATATGGATACCCAAGAATTTACATATTAGAGCATGAGTAGAGAGATAATCCACCTCATCCTTCATAGCCTCTGGCTCAATCACCAAGACTGGGTGATCTTGAGGACACTGGAAATAGCCATTCACCCTTTTAATCTTCGTGCCCTCATTCACAAAAGATGCCTCCCCTCCCTGCAAAGACCCCCCCAGCAGAGGCCATTCCTCCCCGAGGTCTGCAACTTGGCCGCCCAAGCTTCACCCGCTGCTCATAGCCATCTCCCCTTTGTGTCAGTTCTTTCTCATCTTTAGCCTAAGGTATTAAAGGTTAATAATTTCCCTCTTTCTTAATCACCTAAGTCTTCTAAAGAAGCAATTATAAGGCCTAAGTCAACATTATCTAAAACCTTTTCATGGTTAATGGAAAATCTAGAATTTATCAACTCCATGAAGCTAGATCATGCAACATTTTGAGACTGACTTAAAACTCCTTATCCTACACAATAGGTGTCATCCTCTACTACCAATCCTCTCACTACCCTTTACGCCAATATCTTTGACAAATTTAGAGATTCTTCACTAAAATCACTAGAAGCTTGTCCTTCTACATTAGAGTCCTCACCCTCATAGGTGTCTACCACATTAAAGTAGATAAGGTCTTTAGGGATTCACTCAGTCTCTAATCTAATTCATCTATAGGTGAAATTAGATCTAACTTTCCAAACACAAGATAGAATTACATGGCCTAAACTAAGGAAGAATGTTAAGCTTCCTAGATCTCATCGATCCTTCCCTCTTGTACCCTCAACTTTGCCTTCAATTTTGGGACCACATCCCTCTACATTATTTGGGGTATCACTGATCCAAGTGAAATCAAAGGCTAAGTTACCTCCACTAATACCTTTACCACCTATTAGGCATTTCACATATAACATCATGACACCTACCACCAAGAAAGTGTCAATAAAACATGTGGCTCCACTACCACCTAAAAATGTGCTACACAAAATCACCCCTATGACTCCTAAACCAAAGAAGGTGTCCACCCCCATTACAATAACAAGTGCTAGCCCACTCATAGGCTCTCAAGTCTTTTTCATATGCTAGTTGTTGCAATCCTCTATAATAATTCTTCCTCCCATTAAGCCTTATAACCCTATTAGACCAAAACCATCTTGGTTTGATGATACACAAGTGTGTCTATATCATCATTCACCTCGACATGATACTAAGAGTTTCAAATCTCTCATGACAGTCATTTGATAAAACTTTGATATCGACACCCTCTTTGTTGATACTCCCATTCACCTCACTACTATTCCATCTATGGCATCCACAATGCCTCATACTATTCCACCTAAATTCAAACCCAAAGATGTTGTCATACCCCATTTGCCACCTCCTTCACCTATGTTTTAGATCAACATGGTTAATGTGACCATATGATCACAAAATCAAAAGGATAAAGGTAATTTAAAAGACACTACCCCTTGGGATCATCTATTATCCAAAGACACTCCTCCTCTAAATCCTAAGATTTCCATCTTGGGTGTCTCAAAACCAACATCTTCAAAAGTTATTCAAAACTCGATGGTGAAAAAACATCACCAAACCCCTCTAAAAATTTTCTTGTATGAATTAATCCAAAACTCACCCTAACACTGTCAAGCTTTGATTAGTTCCTAACAAGTAGTTGAGGTAGAACCTAATTATCCCTAGACTTATATAGCTTTGGTTAGCTCCCTTAACACCATCTCCCTGATTTCCTTTAGTGATTTCAAAAATTACACTTTAACACCCTAAACATCAAGATTTTGTCCTTTCTATCACCACATATATCAATCAAACTCATGTCAAAAGAGTCATGATCAATGGAGGAACTAATATTAATATTAACTCCACCCATGCTAGCCCTTCCTACCAATTACATGTCTCAAACTGACATGGTGCTTTGCTCCTTTAATGATACCACAACTACTATGGTGGGTACTATTATCTTACATATTTGAGTGGGTCCTTACATAATTATTAAGCTTTTATATGTTGTATAAAGAGATTTATAATACAACATACTTCTTGGATGACCTTGGATACATGCCATGGCATGTGTACCCTCAACTTTGCACCACTGCATCAAGTTTGAGCACAATGGGAAAGTGCATGTTATTCTCATGGACCCACCTACTTTCAAAACATGTAACATGACTTATAGCCCCAATGATGTTCTCATTCCATTAAATACATCATCTCCTCCATATTTTACTTTTGAAGCTTCCACAAGTACCACTACCCTAGTTATACACATATTGATAACATAAATACCTAAAAAAGACCCCATGGAGGAAAATTTCAAGTGTTTATCGCTCAAAGAGTATCATTTATTGACACTTAACATGTTCCATACTCCATGAGAGTATGGAAATCTTCATATGTACCTTAATTATGATCCATTTATTAGGATGGTCATCCTGTATGGTCCCCCTAACCTTTGAACTAATTTCACATATGGGTGAATTAATTGAGCTCTCTTTATTGACAATCCATCCTCTTCACCACAACCATTTACTTGTGACTTCTCTTTCCTGGGAAAGCCTAGCTTCATTCACACCTATCTTTATAAGTGTGCATGGAAAGGATTTGGTTTAGGTCATTATGATTAGGGTGTTCATATTCCCATTGAATATCCCACAAATAAAACTATTGAAAATGCCAAAAATTGGCATGGAGTGGATTTTGATGAACCAACTAAACTCAAAAAAGATTCTCATATACTAATTATCAAAGAGCCAGTTTCTCCTTCCCCATCCTCTTTTCCACCATCACCTACCAGATCAGATGTACCTATACCTACTAGTTTTTTAAAAATAAATGCCATCCATTTGGGCCCCCTCACCTATCATCAAGGTAAGGAAATAAGGTCTTTTCCTCTCATTCATCCTGAAATGATAGATGAATACTTTCCCACTATCAACACTATCTAATGTCAAGATGATGATGTTATTCTCACATACATGGGTTCAAATTATTCCTATATCAAATTATCACTCCCATCCAAAACATAATCTATGTTAAATGAATCAACCATTAACATCAATTTGCCCTCTCACAATAACCCCTACATCCTTAAGATTGACCAATCTTTGGATTTTTTCAAGCAAGAAAATTATGCCACACTTCTTAATAGCCATAAAAAATCCTTTGCTTGGTCTTATAATGGCATGCTTGGTATTAACCCCTCATTTTCACCCATAACATTATCACCAAATGAGATGCTAAACCTATTAAGTAGAACCTTCACAAAATACATCCTTGTATTACTCTCCTTGTCAAAGAAGAGCTTTAATGCCCCATTTTTGTTAACTTTATCCAACACATCAAATACCTATAATGGGTTTCCAATATTTTTCTTATCACAAAAGTGATAGGAGGAATCCACTTCTACACCAACTACCATGACCTAAACCTCACTTGTCTAAAAGATAACTTCCCTTTGTGAAGTATCGACCAACTTGTTGATCTAACTACTAGCCATGAGATGTTATCACTTATGTATGAGTTCTCAAGTTACAAGCAAATCTTGGTTTCCCCTAAAGATCAACATAAGATACCTTTCATTACCCCATGGGGGACTTTCTATTATCAGGTCATGACCTTTACTCTAAAGAATGCGGGTGCTACCTACCAATGTGCCATGACTTACATCTTCCAGGATCTCCTACACAAAATTATGGAGGACTATGTGGATGACATACTCAAAAAGTCTAAAATTTGTCAAGATCACTTGATGATTCTCAAAATCATATTCACTCATCTCTTCCAATATAATGTTTGACTAAACCCAAAGAAATGCATCTTTGGTGTCCTTTTTGGTAAGCTATTAGGCTTTATCATTTCTCTCCATGGTATTTAAGTCAACCTTACTTAACTTTGAGAAATATTAGACATGATCTACCTACTAATATCAAATAACTCTACAACCTACAAGACAAGTTTCAGTCAATCCATTGCTTCATCTCCAAATTGTTAGATCATTTCCAACCCTTTCACCATCTCCTCAAAAAATATATCTCCTTCTATTGGAATAAAGATTTCTAGGAAACCTTTGATGTCCTCAAACATTATCTCCTTTCCCCACAATTTCTTATTTCACCTAAGGAAAACTAGCATTTCTACCTTTACATATTTATAACAGACCATTATTTGGGTGTTATGATTACACATCAAGATGATCACCATCAAGAACAAGAAGTTTACTACATAAGCTGCACACTTATTGATTATGAAACTCAATATACCCATACCAAAAAGCTATCTCACATTAGTCTTTACAGCTTCCAAGCTCCATCATTACCTCTTAAATCATAAAACATACATCATCACCCATACTTATCCCATCAAATATATGCATTTCAAGCCATATCATAACTAATATGTAGCTTAGTGTCTCATTCTCCTTATTGAATTTGACTTGTAATTTATTCAACAAAAGTCTATTAAAGGGAAAATGATCACTGACCAATTAGCTGCCATCACTTTACCTAAAAACCAACCTTCAAAACTCAAATTCCTTGACAAATCTATCATAATTCTCTCCATTGATGACATCTCCAATCAAATTATGATGTTAATTGATGGGTCTAAATGTCAACATGATGGGGGTGTGGGGGTCATCCTCATCCCTCTTGATGGTGAGCCTATGCCTTTGTCATTTAAACTATATTTTGAATGTACTAAAAATATGACTGAATATGAAGCTTTGATCTTAGGACTTCAAATGGATATTTTCTTGGGTTACAAATCAATAACCATTTTTTGTGACTCCCAGCTAGTGGTTAATCAAGTTAATGGTTCTTATCTATGTAAAAATGAAATTCTATAATGATATAAACATTGTGTAGATATGTTATTGGAATCATTCATCTCCTACCTCTTGTAAACTATTCCTCAATCTACAAACAAGTTTACAAACACAATGGCTTCTCTTGCTTCACACATACCCTCTTCACCCTCTTCCTCAAAAATCTATGTCACTATACATCGCTTAACATTTCCATCCTATGTATCAACTAACATCCTTTTTATAGGAAATGTAACTAAAAATCCACATGACTTATGGTATAAGCAACTCATATATTACCTCTCATTTTATATCACCCCTTTTAACCTCTCTAATAATGGGAGATGTAACTTCATGAAATGTGCTACTAAATACACTATGCTAGGGGGACTTCTTTACAAATGAGGTTTTGATGGTCTCCTCCTTAGATGCCTCACTAGTATTGAGATCCCCTTCACCATTAAGAAATTCCATGATGGGATTTGTGGTGTACACTTTAATGGTAATGTATATTCCAAACATATCCTTTGACTTAGCTATGATTAGCCAACACTTCATCAAGATTGTAGTGATTAATTTTGGCATTGGGTCAAATGTCAACAACATGCTAACCTCCTTCACATTCCAAGCTATGCCTTATAGGTCACCAAAGACTTCTAACCCTTCACCTAGTGGGGTTTGGGTCTAATTAGTGAGATTAACCCTCATTCATCTCTCTGTCACCATTCCATCATTACTGCTACTAAATAATTCACCAAGTGGGTCGAGGCCATTCCTCTCATCTCCACTATGGCTGAATTTTTTTTGACTCTATCAACTATCACATCATATATCATTTTTGTGTCCCCCATAAAACTATAATAGACAATGGAAAATCTTTCAAGACAATACTATTCAAAATCTTTGTGACACTTTTAAAATCAAATTAAGCTTCTCATCACTATACTATCCACAAGAAAATAGATAGGTAGAAGATTCTAACAAAATCTTAACCAAAATCCTCATGAAGCTAGTAAATGATACTGGAAAGGATTGGTGCACACACATTCCCTTTACTTTATGGGCTTACCACACTAGCATTTGAACCCTTATAAGTGCTATGCCTTTTTCCTTAGTCTATGGGATGGAAGTTATTTTTCCTCTTGAGGTATAGATTCCTTCTCTTTTCATTTCTCTACAAGACATACTAATGATGAATTTCACCAAAAATGTTTGGCTCAACTTCAGTTGTTTGATGAACGTCATCTCATAGCCCATAACCACCTCCACATCTATCAATAGCATATCAAATATACTTACAATAAAAATATGAAGGAGTGATATTTAAATATCAAAGATCTCATCTTAAAGGAAAATCAACATGTGACAAACATGGAGAAAAGCAAATGGGGTAAGTTTGCTCCTAATTGGCTTGGACCCTACATCATAACTCATAAGTGTGGCTCAAGAACTTATCACTTGTCTTCTCTCGAAGGAAGGCCAAAAATTGAACCTTTAAATTATTTGCACCTATGACCATTCATTTATTAATCAAGTGATGCTTTACCTCATGTTTAATTTGAGCTCATCCCTTGAGTAACCCTATTGCATTCATATCCATTCCTCTTAACCATTATTCCTACACACTTAGTTAACCTATGAAGTGCTATGGTTTTTCCCTCAAAGTGGAAAAACTCTAAGCCTCTATAGTCCTATCCATGACTAAACTAAAAAAATGGGATACATAGACAAGTTATAATCTCTTAGGTAATGATTCTCAACATAAACTACTCCCTTGAAGGATAGCTATGTAAATTCTATTTGATATTATAAATAGACTACTCCATTAAATGGCATCTATTAAAAATCAAAAATAAAATCTTAAACCACTTCCTTGAAGGATGGCTAAGCAAAGATTTGTTATCATGGGAAATAATGACTTAGAAGCTTATCATATTGATCAAATTCATAGGACCTCAACACAAACAAAATCCCATTGTAGGTTTCCCACATTTATCAGATTACACAACAACAAAAAAAATCTTTAAGTTATGGACTTGTCCATAGTCACTCGATGGGTCACCCACAGTATACCATCCCCACTAAGAAGTTTATGCTACCTAAACACTCTCATTCCTTCTACCATTTTCCCCTCATACTCTTTCAAGGGACTTTGAACTCGCTTGACACAAGGTGAGTGCGATGCTTCTCTCATAAACAAATGGTCAAATGATGTAAATCATGAAAGAGTATCATACTCCTAAGCTTATTTATGTTTTGATTATGGTTTTTTCCAATACACGAGCATCATGCGTCTTTCTTTCCCATCCTAATCATATGTCAATTTCTTGTCTGAGATCGCATCTCATGTCAAGATTCAAACACCTTCTCACCTTTCTACCAATATTTTTTGATTATTATAGTTATGTGTTTAATAAATAATATCACTCAAATATACATCTCAAGAAAAGATACTCAAATAAACACCCCAAACCATACTAAAATTAACAAATCATTTGCCATTAATCTATTTTATATAATCCCATGTGAAATAAACCAAACATGCAACAATAGTTTCTCTAAAAAATAATAAATAAGAAAACTATCAAGCCTACACCATTTATTTTAAACATATACTATAAAAAATATGTAAAAGTTATGAAATAAAAACTCATACCCAAACCCATTCCTTTTAATCATACACCATCACAAATATGGAAAAATGCTAAAATGAAGCTAACTAATCCACTATGCATATATACCGTCACACATATGGTAAATGATAGTCTAACTCAACTAACATGCTCAACATTAACATAACATAAACATCCACATAATTATAATAACTTCAACATCATCACCATCACATAAACACATCTCAAAATGACAAACTCTCTCTCTCTCTCTCTCTCTCTCTCTCTCTCTCTCTCTCTCTCTCTCTCTCTCTCTCTCTCTCTCTCTCTCTCTCTCTCTCTCTCTCTCTCTCTCTCACAAACACACACACACACACACACACATATACACAAATATATATATATATATATATATGAATGTACATCAATGGATCATATCAATATTATCTCTCTCTCAAAAGATAAATCTCTCATCTTTGGCTCATAGGTTGGTGTATATACAACATATATAACAACATCTAGCACTAAGAATATGTAAGGCTATAGTCATGGTCATGAAGAAGCAATATCATCACCACTCTTTACCTATCTATGTCTATGTGAGCTAGAAGCTATGGCACATGTCACTGATCTCTCTTACTCTCTAAACTCAAAATACCTCAAAATTTGTGGGAAATCCTTGATTTATCTCTCATATTATTCAATCTCATCTAAAGCAATGTTGTACCTAACTAGAGATATTATTTATGGGGGACCCATCAAACTGATTGTAGGAACCTGTACTATTCCCTATGGTAGAGGAGGAGTAGCCTATCTTACTGATCTCAAACTATCCCTTTTTGATGTTAGTGTATTAAACTAACCCTATAATTCCTTGACTTAGCCCTGTAATGTCTTGACCTACCCTTGAAATGTCATAATCTACCCTTATAAGACCAACACCTATGCCTATGTTGCATCTCAAGCCTATAGTATTACATCTTGGGTCTATAATATTTCATCATGGGCCTATATGGATACATTTCTCTCTCTCATCACTTCTTGTAAATATGGTGGTGGCCTCTTAACCTGAACCATGGGATATAAACCTCTCCACCATACAAGATAAGCCATTATGCATCTAGGATCTACCACACACATACCTACTGATAGTTCCTCAAAATTTGGCCCATGTATCTCCTCGAAAAAATGTAGGGTTTCCTCTATATCATCCCTCCTATATAGAGGAAAGGTAGGAGGCACATCCTGTAATAAGCCAAACTATCTCCTGACTCATTCCATGGGTATCATCTCTAACTCTCTAGCTTGTCTCTCTCTAACCCATAACATGCTTGTAAACTAACAAGAAACTCTTCCTATCCTTTGAATACAAGGTATGTCAAGTAGGGACTCTAAACAATATATATGGTAATAAATCTATCATATGCCTTAATAATCAATGTCTTTCACTATGCCATCTACTCATGTCTGGTCTATAGCCTCTCTCCACTATCTGAACCTAATCATAAAATTGGTTGTAATCATGGTGGATATCCCCAGTGGCCATGTCACCATGATGTGATCATATGTCTAATAATGGAGTAAATGATTTATGCACAAACTATACCATTTTCATAGCCTCAAACCCCACATCTCTCTATATAACTATGCTAGAAAAGTTGGTCCCCATGCATACACTATCCAGTTTTCAACCATCTATGCCAAAACACATGTCAACATAATAATAAATCTCCCCCATCTATATTTGGTAGTGTATATACTATAATCCCTATAATCATTAGGATACTCAATCGATGTTGCTCCTCATCGATAGTGTACAGTTGCTCATATACAAAGCTGACCAAATGATAGGTCACCTCACTAACATGCTCCCTAAACAATATTTCCATATAAATATCATGCCCCTCTTTCAAACATGAGAAGAGATCCTCACCCTAGAGTGGTAACCATAAAATCTTATACATATCCTCTTATGTCACTGTCAACTCTCTAGGAGGCAAATAGAAGGTGTGGTGGTGTGATCCCAGCTCTCTATCAAAGTTATCATTAATCTAACATCACATGCAACCCAATAATATAATTTCACTCCTCCGAACCCTATGAATTCCATGTCCTCTCACTCATCCATGATGACATCCCTCCTCATCCTCATCAGCAACATAGGTAATCAATCTCATAATGTCAACTCCTACCTAGCTTGCATCCACACACAAACCTCAAGACACATACTTTCCAATATAAACCTCCACCCTTTTTTCCCCTTCTCACTAGGAGAACTACATTGGCCTGAGGCCCTCACTCAAGCTATGTAGGTAGCACTCAATCAACATGGAGTCTTTTGAGGTTAACTCAATTGTATACCCACCTAACTATCTAACCTATTAACCCACCTAAACCCTAGGCGTAATTGCCTATCTCTAAACCCTATGCCCAATTACCTATCTTTCAACTCTAGGCCCCATGGCCTATATCTCACAACCTTGACCCCATGACCTATATTTTAAGCCCTAGGTCCCATGACCTATTTTCAACCTACCTTTTCCTAACCAATTCCCTTAACAAATTTTTAATCATACCTCACCCTTTTTACCTGCACACTGGGAGAACTACATTGGCTTGAGGCCTTTGCTTAGGCTATGTAGGTAGCACTCAGTCGATACAGGGTCTTCTTATGCTAGCTTGACCATTAGGCTCATCGATGAACTCAACTAGGGATCCAAAAAGGGCCTTTTCTTTCTATTTGAGGTTTTTTCCTATGACCAATGTTGGTTAAGGTTGTTGATGTTAGTCCCAGATGTCAATCAACATTGGTTCTTTGTCGATTAATATTGGTGATCCTTATCGACATCAATGATTGGTTTGGCCCTAGGGATGAATAGCTCACCTTCTAAATTTAACTCTTTTTCCTAAAAACTACCCCTTACCCCTCCCAAATTCACCTAAACCTATCCTTGCTCCATTTATTACCCCTCTAGTTTCCCTCTTTCCCCCCAACCATAACAAATTATCCCAAATCATAAATTAACAATATTAAAATTAAAATTCAATCTTACCTCATCTCTCTATCTCCTCTAAGTTAGATTGGCTAGCACTTGTGGTGGTACACCTCCAATTGGGTCCCCTCCTACCTCTATCATCTCTATCCACACCAACACTCTCTTAATCACACTATAGCCCACCAAGTGCTCAATCTAACCCTCATTCTCACATTCTCAACCACTTATCTCTTGCCAACTCACCACAAACAAATAGACTAGAGCTATCTTATGCCCCATAACACTAAAAGATCTTTTTCTCCAATCAACTATCATAAATTAGTTTTGATAGGCCACTAAACCCCTTTTTCTTAGATTTGGTTGCTCACTGATGTTGGCAGTCTTGACCTAAGATGCCGATATTGACAATAATTCTTACTGACATCAGTGACATAACCAACATCATTAACCTTAAACTTAGAGTTTTTAACCCAACCGCCACCCTTTGGACTATATATTAAGTGTAGGGCAACTTGGAGATCACTTATATCTTCCTAACCATGACAACAAACCTTGTAGATCACATATATCTCCCTAACCACGATAAACAACCTTAGAGATCACTTAAATATCCACCCATGATGACTATAGCTAGAGATCATGAATATCTCCTTGACCATTAACCCTTTTTAACTAACCTTGCATATCCTATCTTGACCTCTTATGCTACCTCACTATAGTTGGTTATTATACACACACATATATATTAGGTGTTTTGGATCGTGACCAAGCTAGTCCTATCTCCTGTAACCTTTTGTATTTACTAAGAGCACTTCCTACCTTGGATACCTAGAACACATGGACCATTTAAGCTTCAAATTTGATCATTTTAACCTTATCAACTATCACTTACAAATTATGATTTGGTTTTTTCTATCTAAGTCCTCCTTGCCTTTACATGTTATTGATTGTGTCAACTATAACTCATAGTAGTATATGCAAAAGTAGTGATGTTACCATGTTCTCACTCAACATCCACCTAAACAATTAACTCTTTATCAAATTGATACCCAATTCTAGATTCTCCTTTATCATTTCTCATTTTGAGGGAGGGATAACTCATCTCATACCTGGAGCATCCAACTCTTATTTTTGTCTTACAACTTGTCAGTACAAATTATAAGACAAAAAGGGGTAAGTGTAGACAAAAAAATTATGTCATACATGTGTGTAACTCCTTATGTTGAAACCCCACTCAATCCCTTTTTAATGATTAGCCTTCATAACCCATGTTTTCACCCCTCACACATTTAATTAATTTAAAATATTTAAGTTAATTAAAAACTACTTATACCACCTTACTTGGCCACTTCATCCTAAGACTAATTCTTACCCTCTATGTCATCTCAAGACTCAATCCCCTAATCCTAACTACCCATGACATATTCTCACCCCTAAAATTAATTCCTAACTAACTACATCCTTCTTAACTTTGTATTTATACTATTTCCTAATGGATACCACACTTGGTAGGAAAAGGAATAGAAAATAGGTTAAGTATATCCATTTTACCTATTCGTATGTCACCAACGTCAATCAATCCATGACCAATGTCAGTGGGGTCACTGACATCAATTACTTAAGCCAAATTTCAAGCTAATATTCAAGTGAGTAGAAATAAAAAAAATTAGTCATTCATGGATAGGCTTTGGCATTTGACTTTCTACATCTAGGCTTACCATTACTCTACACAAATCAGTCCAAATTAAGAATTTATATTTTATACAGATCATGGATTCTTCTAAATTGATATCACATGCTTGTCTTTCCTATTCACTTATTTCTTCAACATGCCTCATTAGAGCCATCTATCCAACACTCACAGTTCATCCATTTCACTAGCTAAGTATATCTCTATGTTTTGTAATTATTTTAAATAGTCATTTTACAATTACTTTACATTATACTATTTTATAATGTTATGAATGTCCCAACTCTCACTGTGAAGGATTTGAAAAACTCCTTGACCTATTTCCCTCTACTCCAAACAAACCAACCCTCTGTCTAAACCCACCTGAGCCTTACCCACTCCCTTACAACTCTTCTTAACCTCACAAACCTGACCAACATCTACCTCCCAACTTATAAAAGTGTCCTAAAACTTCCCTGAGAACCTAATACACCTATCGACATTGGTCTCATAACTAATGTTATTCATATCTCCTTACCAATATCAACATTGTAACCAACATTGAAGACTATGTATTTACACCAACTTCTCTAAGTCTACCTAAAAACCTCCAAAAACACCAATAACTCACATTACCTACACTGTGTCACTCCCTACTATACTCAAATTGTAAGAATATTAAAATATCTCTTTCTTACTTTCTCTTTAATTTTGTTATTCATTACCATTTTGTTTCAAAAAGTGGACTATCATCCTTAAGGAAGTTTGACACTTCCAGGAACAAGCACGTAGCTTGACAGCCAACTCATATATCTACTAACAAATATTTATGGTGGTAGTGATTTCTTATTCATAGGTAGTCCTCCTTACCCAAAGAGGAGTGCTCAACATCATCTAGATAAAATGTGTAACTAATCTGGGTTCTCTCTAATCTCTAATCCCTACCATTCATCTCTATTTCTCCTTAAACATCAAATAGATTCAAAATTTAGTGAAACAAGTTGTTTCCTTTGGAACCTCTGCTAGACTTTTATTTGGGATAGTTTTCTTGAAAATGGATACTTTAAAAAACTTGAAATGGATTATTTTCTTGAGAAATGACCCTTCGAAGATTTCACTTTATACCTTACTATAGAAAGATCCTTCAAGACTTTGGAATGGTTCACTTTCTCAAGAAAAGAACCTTTGGGAAAATGTTTTGGCCACTCTACTTGGAAAATATATCATTTGGAATGAATGTTTTGGTCCACTTTATGAAGAAAATATCCTTTGAGAAAAGTGTTTTGGACATTTGGCTTCAAAAGTGACCTTAAGAACTTTTGCATTGGTCCATTCTCCTATGAAAATACCCTTTGGAAATTCTGGGGACAATTTCATTAAAGAGTTATCCTTAGAGAAATAATTTTGGATAATTTTGCCAAAATAAATAGGTTTTTGTCTTTTGCTTTGGACATTTTTTGTGAAATAATTCAATAGTTAGCCTGTAGAAACTTTGTCTCAAATAATTTATCAAAAATAATTCAACACTTAGCCTGAAAGAAAGAGTCCCAAAAGAATTATCTTAGATAAGGAAAGATCAAAAGAATTCAAGTAAAGACTTGGTTAGATTTTATTTGAAACTTCATTTGAAATGTTTCTTGATCCTTGAAGGCTTGGACACCATCAAACATTGTTTAAATACCTACTCTTTACAACAATAGAAAAGAAGATCCTACTCCTTCCATTGAAATATTAGACAAGGAATATTTTTTGTATGTAGACCAAAATTTGATCAACATCTTTAATGACTTTGTTGGGTAGCATGTTTACTATGCTTGAGAACTCAAACCATATACAAGACTCTAACTCATAATAGATTATACATGGACCAATTACATGACTGTAAGATAGTCTTCTAATTTGAAAAGATAAAAGAGTTTTAACAATAGGGAAATAAACAAACTAAAACATGGAAACTAACCTAAAAAATTAAAGGTAGCTAAACTACTAAACAAATGTACAAAGAGCAACACTTATTTGGGACAAAACAAAAGAAACTAATTAATGTGTTAGAAAACACTTAGAGAAAAATAAGAGAAACTAATTATGTATAAGGGACTTAACTTTCTTTAATAACAGTGCTTGATATGTATCCCATTGGTTGGGATATGAAGTTACTCACCATTCATGCTTTTAAGCTAGAAATAATTATGGCATGTGCAGTTGGAGATTATATATGAAACACTCTAGAGAGAAATAAATTTTGTGTGCTTTTCTAGCTTATCTCTATCCTCATCCCACTTGAGAACCAAATCTTGTTCTTGGAAATCTCTTAAACTATCTCCTTTATCAAAATATCTCTTTGTCATTGCTTGATGGGCCTCCATGGCCAACATGACCTGATGTCTTGTTTCTTCTAGTTCGATGAGCTCAGTATATCTTATTTCTATTGGCCTAATATCTAAGATCTCAAGCTGAGGCATCAATTCCAAAGTAATTAATTTAATAGAAATAGGCATTCTTTCTTCCTTATCATATACTAACTTGTATGGGGAATTGGAAATCGACCTCTTATAGGTGATTTTTGCAGCCCATAAAGCTAGATTCAATTTGAGATGCCATGATCTTTGATTTTCTTCTACATTCCTCTTGATGGTATTCAACAAATTATTATTGGTAGACACTGTAAGGCCATTACCTTATGGATAATAGTTTGATGAGGTACTAAGAAAAATACTATGTTGAACTGCCCACTAATTGATCTTAGATCATATAAAAGCCATAGCATTATCAAAAATTATAATCAAAAGGACCCCAAATCTGGTGATCAAACCTTCATAGAAGTCCAAAACACTAGTTCCATTATCTTCTTTTAATTCTACTACCTCTATCCATTGGTAAAATAAAATGTGGCAGTCAAGATCCACTTGTGTCCTAATCTTGAAGGGGGCTTGATAACACCAAAAAAGACCAACCCCCACTAGACAAAGGGTTGATTAACTACAATTGGTTGGAGAGGTAAATTTGTAAGCTTCACCTTTCCAAAAAACATGGCACACTCTCTACATTTCTTGATCCATGCATGACAATCACCAAAATAAACTTGGCCAACAATACCCACCTCTCATAATCTTATGGGTTATGATCCTAGCTAAATAATGTCCTCCACCATGTCCAACATGGAATTGCTCAAGTAACCTCTATATTTGACCCAATTCTATGGATCTTAGTGGTATACCATTGATATCCTTTTTAAATAATATATTATCAACAAAGAGAAAAGGAATTGATTTCAATATAAAATATCTCCTCTTTGAAGGAGTGAGATGAGAAGGATAAACACCAGTTTATAAATACCTTACCATATTATGGAAATAGCTAAAAGTTGAGGCCTAATCACTTACAAGTTCTTGATCATTTGACACCATAACCTATTCATTAAACTAATTTAAGCATTGGGATATATTTTCACAAAGTCCTTTTCCTCTCACCATCTTGGTGACCTTGATCTCAATGTCATATTCAATAAACCTACTTATCCAATTAGCTCTCTTGTCATTTATATCTTTATTTAGAAGAAATTATTTGAAACTTGGATGTACAACCATCAAATGTAGCTTATTATTAGACAAAATGTACTTAAACATTTTAAGAGACCTTATAATTGAAAGAACGTGCTTTTAAACAAAAGAATGTCTAGTTTCATATTCTTCTAAGTCTTGACTAAAGAAGACTATTGGTTTCTCTAAAGTCTCTTTCTTTTGCTACATGAGAATACCTAAATTTTTTCAATGTTAAAATAGTTGTATAAGAAGAAATATTTTGTAAATTTAGGGTTTATAAGTGTAGGATCACTTTCTATAGCTTTCTTGATCTCTTCAAAACTTCTCACTCCTTCTTTAGACCAACTAAAACATTTAATTTTATTTAACATGGTTGTAAGTGGCCTAGATAAAGTATCAAAATTTAAAATATATATCCTTATGAATTTAATCTTGCCTAGAAATATTTGCAAAGATTTGTTATGCTTAGGCAATAATATTACAATAATTGATTCTATTCTATCAGGGTCTATGCTTGTACCATTATTTTAAATGACATGTCTAAGAGGCCTACCTTCATGCACCAAATTTGACTTTTAGTAAAATTGGTTTAACCCCTATATTTATAAACTTATATAATTTTATACATGGGGTCTCATATTGTTCTATTCATCTTACTTATCTTTCCTCTAGCCTTGGTGTAAGCCCATTCTCCCTGTACTAGTCTAGTCAAATATATTCAAAGTTGGTCAACCTATTCAAACAAGGTCAAAAGATTAAATTATACCTAAAATATTCTAATGTGGTTACTTAGATGTTTTAAGATGTTCACAAGCCATTAATTTATCCTTTACTATGTTCCATATGTTAAATATGCCTTTTGGTAAAAATTTTAGCCATTTAATGACTTATATAGACTTTTAAGGAAGTATATTTGTCAAAAAGTTGGTTTTCAATGTGGAGGAAGTATATAGATGTGAAGATCAGTTATAGGTCAGTCCTAAAGGTATTTATGTGTAGAAATAAGTAGTTTCTCCTTGATGTAAGGCCCTTTTTAGCACTTGTATGGACTTGGTGAGCTCATCTTATGGTAAAAATATGAGTTATGTGCCTCTTCATCTCCCTAGTAATTTCCATACTTGGTGTGCTAAGATAATGCCAAAAATTTCATCTACAACTTCTATTTCTTCTCTCTTGTCCTTTCAAGCTAAGGAGAGTCAATTTTAAAGGTTTGGTGTGGGTCATACAATTTGAGTTGAAAGGAATGATCTTGGGGATTTAAAGTAATCTGAGTCTAATTAAAATATATGGAAAGAAGTTTGGATTCCATGCTTTCCCCTTTATGAACCATCACTTAGACTCTAGGCAACTTTTTATGCACTCTCATCTAGAAGGGGTCTACTATTGAGATAATTTCAGAATAGTTTGCTTTATTTTCACAAGTTTGATGGTTTCATATGTTTTATAATACATTTTAATGGGTTTTAAATGCTCCTATTTGTAATGTAAGTCTCATGAAGTCAAGAAACCTTTCTTATCTTTGTTTTTTCTTGCAAACTAGTCTTTTCACACTTTTAGCTATCTTAGATGCTAGGAAGGAGGTTTTCACATTATAATGAAGGCATATGATGTTATTTTAGGTGATTGAATCCATGAATATTCATTTGAAGGTGTTGAGACAAGTGTTCAATTCATAAACTAGCAAAATAATGCTCAAATATCTATACTTTTCCTCATTGTTAGCCTTCACAATGGTATACACATCTACAGGTGGCTTTAACATATGATTCAAGGGTCTCATGGAGATTTTGGAACCTTGGAGAAACATATTATGCCTTGAAGTTGCATAGTAGCATGTTTTAGAGCTTGGTGGAGGTCTAAAATGGAGTATAAACAAGTGTATCTTCTTACACTTGTTATCCTTACTACTTATAGGTGAGAAACTAACATACAAGTGATGTTATAGATGACCAAAAGCACATATTTGGTAACATAAAGTAGCTTAGGCCATCTCTTATAGGTCCTAGCATATGATAGATTCATTGTAGATTGTTTGAATTACCAATGAGATAAAACATAAAGGGTAAACCATCTTGGAACCACCATCCCTGAATTGTCCAAATAGAGGTCTGAGGGATTTTATAGATTTCCTAAAACATGTTTGGAAGCCTTTTCCAAGAACTTAGATTGATGAGTTTCATTGTCTCTAGTATACAGGAAAGACATGCCAAAGATAAGGCTAGGAAATTCAGGGAAGGATTACTTTTGACATCCCTAAAAGTTACCTCAAAAGTATTGAAATTAAATAGTTGCATCTACATGTTTGAAACATAGAGAGGATGTCTCACCAAGACTATAGTTTAAGTTTTGTTTCCATGGTTAGAGAGTTTTTAATAGTGAAAGGGTTATTTATGACCCAAAGTGATCAATAAAACCCATGGATTTTGTCTTGGATCTACTTACTCAATCATAGTCTATAAATATACTTTAAAAATGCACCTACAAACCTTGTACATATCGAAAGAGGGGTCAAAAAGGTGGAGTGAAGGATAAACACGTATCATGATAGTGATTAGCCATCCTATGTTAATCTTAAATTTGAATAAAATAAGTTTTTACTTACAAGGTGAGCTTAGGAAATTCATTCCCCATCATAATCACCTTGGTAAATCCCTATGATGACCTATAGGCATGGGTCAAAACATACATATCTCAATCAAGTAGGCAATGACCTAAACTTGGTGTTATTTTAATGTTTTTATCTCTATTAATTGATGTAAACATATTAATTAAAATCCCTCTCCTCAAGTGAATTTTAAGATCTCTATAATGGAATTTATAATAATCATGGACAACCTAAACAAAGGCTTAATAGTGACCTATAGGCAAAGTTCATAGTCAATTGAATCAAACTAGCCTTGGGAGCTTTTCAAATCCAAGGTGTGGAGCCAAGAGGCATATAGATAAGTGTAGGTGAGGTTTGTTTTTTATGACCTATTAATGTGTCATAGGGAGCTAATGTACATCATGAAAAAGTGTAAAATGACCCCTTTATTCACCTATAGGAAGGGCTAGGGGTAAAATTGTATCAATCAAGCTGGGTCTTAGTTTCAAGGTGTGTAAAGAGGTACTTGAGAATAAAAGTGTTGAATGGGGGTTATAAACACTATAATATGGATTTTAAATACATGTATTAACCTCTTAAATTATATATTGAACTTGGAAAATGATCCAACATTGATACACATAGCCCCTTTTGAAAAACCCTGTAGGTAGTCTCGTAGACAAGGTTCAGTATTTTTTTTTGAGAGGTTTTAGTTCTTATACTTGGAATTGAAGGCTGAATTTTTTGTAAAGAGTACCCTTGGAGATTTTTTAACAACCTTAAATGTTGTTTTTTTGTATAAACAAGACAATATGCCTCTATTTTGTCTTAGATGTGGTGCATTCCCTCAAGTGTCCAAACCCTTCAAGTTTTTGGAAATGGGCTAAAACATGAACCAGAGGGATTGATGATTTCTCATATGTGTTTTAGAATTTGAAACACATATGGATAAAAATGTTAAGCCAATCTATAAGGTTTGAAAGCAAACAGGGTACTCTATACTACAAAGATTGCAATCACCATGGTAAGGAATGGTAAAGCAAATGGCTAGGTAAGGATGGTAATCTTCAATTTTGACCTTGGATAAGCCTCACAATTGATTGAACCATGATTAAGGGACTATTATAGATATTTTAAACCTCCTAGGATGAAATAAAATCCATTAAACTTCATTCTAGGCTAAGAGTTATAGGTAGACCCATTGGTAAGGGCTAGGCCTAATTTCAAAAGGGTGGTCATATTCACTTATAGCTCTTCTTGAGATCTTATGATGATTGGATCATGTTTTGGGGACATTAATAGAGGTTTTAGAACATTAATTTTACATTAAAACTTCATAATAAGCCATTTTTGGCTTAAAGTACACTTTTAAAATGTAAGAAAAGGACTCTAGTAGCCAACTTGAGATGTTTATATCTCACATAATACTTTACATGGAGGCCCAAGCTATTTAAGGAGCATGGAGAGGGTCATAAGGAAGATATAAGTGGCATTGGTTTAGATTTACAACATATCAACTCTATGAATGAATGTTAAGACCAGAAACGACTCTAAACCCCTCATGAGCCCTCCTAAGCACCTAATTAGGAAAAAAAGCAAACTGAAGCATCCCAATGGGGTGGAAAAGCCATGAATTTTTTTTAACTTATAGTATACTCTCTCCCTCCAATGCCAATTTGTTCTATGTACCTATTTAGATGGGGTCAGAACATGGCTCTTTTTGACATTGTTGTGTGTTGCATAGGCATGGATAAGTTTCAAAAGATCAAATATATTTTGGGATAAAGTTTTGGACTTTTTATAATTCATCAAATCCATTTGTTGATTTATCTCAACTCCTAAGTGTGCCCACCATCATTTTCAGTTCATCCAGTCATATTGAATGGGAAGTGAACACTTAGGAAAAATGGTGAAACTCCATTTGGGAAGCATTTTAAGGCTTGTTTGATGAAATTTATGACTTGGACACCCTTGAAACATGTCATCACTCCTTGTGCATGGATCATATTGTTGAATTCTAAAGTTTTTGGGTGTCAAGTGTGAGATATGCATGAGGAGGCATTTTGGGACTATTTGAGATGATTATGCATGGCCAAAATAATAGGAATGATTAGAGGATAATAAAATTCATGTGAAGTATTATTTATAACCCCTCCTACTCAAAACTATCATCAGACCTAACCCTATGTAGTTGTGAGTAAGTTTGGGAAGACAAATCATGAAGGGCAATTTCTTATGCATGCACAAGGGAATCCATGCCACATGTGGAGGAATTAGCTAAGTTTGAGGGACATTTGTATTTATCTTCCTTGCATGGATTTTATCTTATTGATTCTATTGATGTTTTAACTTCCTAATTCAATTACTCTTGAACTTCCCTTTCTCTCTTTCACACATAATTGCTATATATTTGGGCCTTTTTGGAATTATATGGGATATCTCCACCTTGGTATGGGGAAGCACTATTTTTTTTCCTTAAACTAATAAATATAGTTATTTTGATCTCATTCAATATTTCACTAAGTGTACACAATTTTTTCTGGTCTTGTGCAAGTGTAGCTTTATTTACCTTCACATGTTACTCTTCCTAGTACCTTGTGTTTTGTAATATCTCTTGTGTAGGTTAGAAAGAAGTGTCTAATGTTGATAGTGTAGGTGTAGTGAGTATTATATTAAATATCGTGTCTTATAATTCCTATTATCTAAGTCCTCTACGCTAAGCTATATCTAATACCCCATGCTTGAAATATTGATGTGAGAGAGAAGATTGTCATTGGATGAAGTGTATGTGAAAACTTCTCCTTGGTTCCAAGTGTAGGTTAAAGGGTGTGAGTAGATCATGTATCTGGTGTATCACCTCCCATAAAGTAGATTTAATTTTAGATATTCTTATCCCTTTTCATTTCCTAAGTGCTAATAGTAGGATTGAGCTATAGTGATGCATCAAGGGGAACTAACCCTTCATTTAGAGATCCACCTCAATTTAGGAACACCCACAGCCCTGAGGTAGTTCCATTATCTCACTTGAATGATGATATACTTATCATCTCCTCATTAAGTTTAAGTTCAAGTGATAATAGTTTTTTTGGCATGCCTGATGGGAAAAAAGGTTGGTTCCTTAAGGTGTTTTGGTGTCTCAAGATACCAACCTTTGGATGTAGTTTTACTAAGTACCAATGGTGAATCCAAGCGTAAATATACTGGTTAATTAGTTTAGTTATTCTTATTTAAATTTTTTTATTCTACACACTTATTACAAGTTTCATGGATTATTTTAATGTTGAGTTTGTCCTAGCACAAGTTGAGGAGACATATCCTGCTTTGCCTATTCCACCTCAATATGAACAAGTCCTTGGAAAATATTGTCATGATACCTATCAATTAGATGTTGCTTATGACCAGCCATATCAAGCTTGTACTTCTCCTAGACCACCTAGTTACTCTCCAAGTCATCCCATTGCAAGTTTTAAAAATAATCTCATTGACTACCGAGACTACATGTTAGACCTTAATACTAGATATGGTTTTGGTCACATCATCCCTAGTGTTTGTATCAAGAGTTTAAGGGATGCTTTGTAACAAGTCAGGAAATAATATATGCCTATAGAGAGAGCTAATTGGAAAGGTATTACCTATGAGATGATTGATGTTTGTGGCCTAATTTTCCATCTAGAAGAGAGGTTGAGAGCTCATGAACCAAATTAGTCTTGGCAGACCTAATATACCCCACATCAACCTTTAAGTGTGTTAACCTAGCCCACTCAAGATGCTAATTCAAGCATTTTTCAAAATTCCCAAAGTCCTTAATGCATTCCCCAAATTTTCCCTTCTTATAAGTTCATCCAAGAGAGCAACCAAAGGAAGGAGGAGATCATGGTTGAGCAAGTTAACTTACTTAAAAAATATTATGGGAAAGGAAGTTTGGGTTTTGAGGCTCAACTTGAAAAGGAGATTGAATTAGCCAATCAAATTTGAAGGCAATCCATCATGGTAATAGAAAATGAACTCTATAGGTCTAATTTTTGAAGTTTTAATAAAGATTCCAAACCTAAGGAAACTCTAAGTTTCCTAAACCTATCATTCACCCCTTCATTAACATCTCAAACCCATGAAAACATCTCTAATACTACCTTCCCAAGATGGAAAGAAGTGGTGGTAGCTTGTGAAGAGAATAAAAACATCATGTTTATGTGGAGAATTTGGAAGGGAAGAGAAACTTGAAACCCCTAAAATCCCTCCTACCCCTACTCAAGAAGACATTGAACCCATCTTTCCACCTCTTGTAATTGATCAATGTTGCCCTTATAATGTTGAGGATTGCATTTCTACTTGGGAATATTCTTTGGCTAAACTTCATGTATTTGAGATGCTTAATATTGACATCACTAAGAGGGAGGAAAAGATAGAAGTTTCAGATTGGATTAATGATTAGAAGGAGATGACTCCTTGTTAAGAAGACATTCCTTGTGTTGGAAAAGATGCATTGGAAGGATTTTTTTTGGATTCCAAAGAAGAAGAGGAAGAGATTTCTCTTGTTGTTCCTTTCTATGATGTTGACTAGTCAAAAGATGATGGTTTATGGTAGAAATTTGAAGAAATATGTAATGAAGTTAAAGGCCTCAAGGGGCCTACAAGTCTTTTGGAGCTAACTGCAAGCCATAGTATTCAAGATGTTATGTCTCAAAAGGAAGACATGTGGTGGAACTATATGCAAATGTTCAAGGATTATGAGGATTGTGAGAAGACAAAATTCCTAATTAAACAAGTCCAAGATGTTGGAAAACATATAGATATTGAGGATCATTATCATCAATAGATCCTAGCTCATTATGGAGCAATATATGAATATCTTGGGCCTTTTGAGGATGGTTCAAAAGTTGATATTGGGTCTTTTGAGGGTGACTTGAAGGTTATTTCTACAACCACTTATTATGCTTCCCCCACCAATATAAAGGAAGAGTTTTAGAAATAAAATCTTTCAAAATTTCATGATACAACACTTCTTGAAGGCTTTGAAGAGGTTGTAACAAATGAGAAGTACTATGTGATCCTTTAAGAAGACATAGGTTTAAAACAACTTATCCCATCCATAGATATGAAAATCTATCATGAGGAAATAAAATGACAATAGTATGAGGCGTGTTCTTAGGTTCAAGAGGACTTTACCTACCTTGGAGACTTATGGGAGATGAATCCATTAGATGACATGCCAAGCCAAAGAGCAAAAGCAAAACATGAGTCATCTAACACCACACCCAAATGGAAGCATGTTTATCATCCTCATTCATCTAGTGAGGAAAGAGACTCAAGGTAATTCCCTATTTATCTATGAAGGGAGGTATGTTTAAATTGAATTTACATAATTAGCTTGCTTGCTATTGTGTCTTGTGTTTCCCTAAGTGCTTAGTAACACAAGAGTTATCTTTGCTTTGTGTGTTTGCTTGGTCTTCTGGGTGTTTCTCTTTCCTTTGTGTGTTTTGAGGTAATTCATTTGTCTTTTTAGTCAAGTCAAGGTTTGGTCCACACTATTTTAAGTGCATTTAACTCCCTTTACCCAGTGGATAGGATAAGGTTACTAGTCCTTAACATAGGCAAGTATGTTACCCCTAGGAATTGCCAAAAGTGTTAACCAAATTTGAATTTTAGTCAAATTGGGTTAACCCCTACATTTCTAATCTTTTATAAGTTTCTACATGGGGTCTCATATTGTTCTATACATCTTACTTATCTTTCTTCTAGCCTTGGTCTAAGCCCATTCTCCTTGTATTAGTCTAGTCAAACAAATTCAAAGTTGGTCAACACTAGTCAAACATGGTCAAAGGATTAAACTATGCTAAAAATGTTCTAAGCTGGTCATTTAGATGTTTTAATATGTTTAAAAGTCATTAATTAATCCTTTACTATGTTCCATATGTCAAATATGCCTTTTGGCCACTTTTTTAGCCATTTAATGACTTGTACAGACTTTCAAGGAAGCATAATTATCAAAAAGTTGGTTTTTAGTGTGGAGGAGGTCAAAAGATGTCATTATCAGTTAGAGGTTATTATAATAGCTAGTTATGTGTAGAAAGAGGTATTTTTTCCTTGATTTAAGGCCCTTTGGGCACTTGTATGGACTTGGTGAGCTCATCTTCAGGTATAAACATGATTTATGTGCCTCTTCACCTCCTTATAGTTATTTCCATGCGTAGTGTGCTGAGAGAATGCCAAAAAAGTTTAGTTTCAAATTCTATTTATTCTTTTTTGTCCTTACAACCTAATGAGAGTCAATTTCAAATGCTTAGTGTGGGTTGTACAGTTTGAGCTGAGAGGAATGATCTTGGGGGTTTAAATTAATCTAAATCTAATTCAAATATATGGAAAGAAGTTTGGATTCTATGCTTTATCATTTATGAACCATCACTTAGACTCCAGACAACTTTTTATGCACTCTCATCTATAAGGGGTCTCGTTTTGAGATAATTTTAGAATAGTTTGCTTTGTTTTGACAAGTTTGATGGTTTCATGTTTTTTACAAGACATTTACATAGGTTTTCAGTTCTCCTATTGTCTTTAGAAGTCTTGTGAAGTCAAGAAACCTCTCTTAGTTTTATTTGTTCTTGCAAACTAGTCTTTTCACACTTTCATCTATCTCAGGTGCCGTGAAGAGTTTTTCACATTAGAATGAAGGTATATGACATTTTTTGAGGTGATAAAATCAATGAATATGAATTTGAACGTGTTGAGACAAATATTCAATCCATAAATTGACAAAATAATGCTTAAATATCTATGCTTCTCCTCACTGTTAGCCTTCACAATGGTATCCACATCTACATGTGGCTTGAGCATATGATTCAAGGGTCTCATGGAGATTTTGGAACATTGGATAAACATCTTATTGCTTGAATTTAAATATTAGCATGTTTTAGAGCTTGGTGAAGGTCTACAATGGAGTATAAGCAAGTGTATCTTCTTAAACTTGTTACCCTTACCATCTCCTAGAGGTCCTAACATATGATGTATTCATTGTAGCTTATTTGAAATATCAATGAGACAAAAGGTAAAAGTTAAGCCATCTTGGTTACACCATCCCTAAATTGTCTAAATAGAGATCTAGAGGGTTTTTATATATTTCTTAAAACATGTTTGCAAGCCTTTTCCAAGCACTTAGATTGATGAATTTCATTATCTCTAGTATAGAGGAAAGACATGACAAAGATAAGGCTAGGAAGGTCAGGGAAGGATGGATTTTGATAGCCCTAAAAGTACCCTCAAAATCACTAAAATTAAATAGTTATATCTACATGTTTGAAACATAAAGATGTTTTCTCATCAAGACTATAGTTTAAGTTTTGTTTCCATTGTTAAAGAGTTTTTAATAGTTGAAATGGTTATCTATGACCCAATAGGGATCAATAAAATCCCATGTAATATTTATTGGACCTACTTACTCACTCATACTCTGTACATATGCCTATAAAATGCACCCATAACCCCTGTACAGACTAAGACAGGGGTCAGACAAGTGGAGTGAAGGATAGACATGTATCATTATAGTGATTAGCCATATTATGTGAATATGAAATTTAAATAAATTATGTTTTGACTTTTAATTGAGATTAATAAATACTTTATCTATCTTAATCACCTTGGTAAAGCCCTATGATGACCTGTAGGCATGGGTTAAAACATGCATAACTCAGTCCAGTAGGTAATGACCTAAACTTGGTATTATTTTAGTGTTTTTATCTCTAATAGGTGATGTCAACACATGAATTGAAATCCCTAACCTCAAGGGAATTTGAATAGGTATATAAAGTAATCTATAATAATCATGAACAATTTAAACAAAGGCTTAATAGTGACCTATAGGTAGAGTTCATAGTCAGTTGAATGCAACTAGCCTTAGAAGCTTTTCAAATCCAAGGTGTGGAGCCAAGAGGCATATAGATAAGTGTAGGTGATTTTTTTTTATATGACCTAATAAGGTGTCACAGGGAGCTAATTTACATCATGATAAAGTGGAAAGGGACCCTTTTATTGACCTATAGGAAGGGCTAGGGGCAAAATTGTATCATTGAAGCAAGGTCCTAGTTTCAAGGTGTGTAAGGAGGTGCTTGAGAATAAAAGTGTTGAATGGGGGTTAGAGATAGTCTAATATGGATATTAAAAAAATTTATAAACCTATTATAGTATATATTTAACTTCAAAAAGGGTCTGACATTGATGCACACAACCCATTTTGAAAACCCCTATAGGCAGTCTCCTAAACAAGGTTTGATCTTATTTTTTGAGAGGTTTTAGTTATTATACTTGAAATTTAAGGCTGAATTTTTGTATAGAGTACCCTTTTAAAATTTTTAACAACCTCCTATGTTTTTATTTGTGGGATAAACAAGATAATATACTTCTATTTTGTCTCAGAGGTGATGCATTCCCTTAAGTGTCTAAACCCTATAAGTTTTGGGAAATGGGATAAAAAATGAACCATAGGGCTTGATTATTTATAAAAATTGTTTGATAAGTTGAAACACATATGGATTAACATGTTAAAACAAGATATAATTTTTTAAATCAATCAAGGTACTCTATACTAAAAAGGTTGATGTCACCATGGTAAGGAATGGTAAAGCAAATGGCTACGTAATGATGGTCATCTTTAATTTTGACATTGGATAAGCCTCCCAAGTGATTTAACCATGATTAAGGGACTATTAAATATATTTTATACCTCATATTATGAAAGGAAAGCCATTTAACCTCATTATAGGCCAAGAGTTGTAGGCAAACCCATTGGTAAGGTCTAGGCCTAGTTTTGAGAGGGCGGTCATCTTCACTTTTATCTCTTGATGAGATCTTATGATGATTGGTTCATGTTTTGGGGACATTAAAAAATATTTTGGAACCTTAAGTTTTTATAAAAACTCCCCAAGAAGCCATTTCAGGCTTAAAGTACACTTAGACCCTCACAAAATGTAGGAAAAGGACCCATGTAGCCAACTTGAGATGCACATATCTCACATAAAACTTTACATGGTGGCCCAAGATATTAAAGGAGGATGTAAAGGGTCATAAGGAAGACATAAGTGGAATTATTTTGGATTTCCAATGTGCCAAATCTATGAATGAAGGTTAAGACTTGAAATGACTTTGAAACCCTCATAAACCCTCCTAAGGACCTGCTTGGGGAAAGAACCAAATTGAAGCATCCAAATGTTTTGTAAAGGACATAAAAATTTTGTAACTTGTAATAGAGTCTCTCAGGCTCCCGCCAATGCTAATTTTTTGTACAGAACTATACAGATGGGGTCAGAACATGGCTCTTTTTGACATTTTTATGTGTTTTATAGGCATGAAAAAGTTTTAAAAATAAAATCACTTTTGGGAGAAATTCTAGGAATTTTTATAATTAATAATATCATTTTTTTTATCTATATCAACTCCCATATATGCCTAACATCTTTTTCATTTCAGACAATCATAGTGAATGGCCAATGAACACTTAGGAAAAGTGGTGAAACTCCATTTGGGAAGCCTTATAAGGATTTTTTGATCAAAATGATGACTTTTACACCCTTGAATCATGTCATACATCCTTGGTCATGGATCATATTTTATAATGGTAAAGGTTTTAGGTACCAAGTGTTAGAGATGCATGAGCAGGAGGCATTTTGGGACTGTTTGAGATGATTGTGCATGGCCAAAAGAATAGGATTAATCAAAGTCTAATCCAATACATGTGATGTATTTTTTTAATCCCCTCCTAGTAATACCCATCATAATATCTGACCCTATATAGTGTTGAGGTATTTTTGGAAGATAAATCTTGAAGGGTAATTTCTTATGCATGCACAAGGGAATCTACACCACAAGTGGAGGAGTTAGCTGAGTTTGAGGGACATTTGTGTTTATATTCCTTACATGGACTATATATCCCTAATTAAATTTATTTTTTAACTCCTTATCATCATTTTATAAGTGTCTCAATGAATCTTGAACTTCCCTTTCTCTCTCACACACATAATTGCTATAAATTATGGCCTTTTCGCATTGTATGGGATCTCTCCACCTTGGTATGGTGAATCCATACCAAATATTTTCCTTGAAATGATATATATTTTTATTTTTACATCATTAAATATTTAAATAAGTGTACATAATGGTTTTTGGTCTTGTGCAAGTGTAGCTTTTTTTACCTTCACATATTACTCTTCTTAGTACCTTGTGTTTGTAATCTCTCTTTTGTAGGTCAGCAAGAAGTATCTAATGTTGATAGAGAAAGTTTAGTGAGTAGTATATTTAATATTGTGTCCTATAATTCATATTTTATAAGTTCTCCTAGACTAATCTATTTCTAAGTCCCCATGCTTGAAATATTGATGTGAGAGAGAGGATTGTCATTGGATGTAGTGTATGTGCAAACTTCTCCTTGGTTCCAAGTGAAAGTTAAAGGGTATGATAAGATAATATATTTGGTGTATCAACTTCCATATAGTATATTTAATTTCATATATTCTTATCCCTTTTCATCCCCCCAAGTGTTAGTAGTAGGATTGAGCTATAGTGATGCATCAAGGGGAACTAGCCCCTCATCTAGAGATCCACTTCAATTTAAGGACTACCAAAGCCTTGAGGTGGTTCCATTGTCTCACTTGAATGAGGAGGGATGTATCATCTCCTCATTGGGTAAAATTTCAAGTGATAAAAAAAAATATAAAAATAAGAGAAATAATATTGATGCAATGTAGTACCTTTGGCTTTGCTACCACATGGTGAAGACTTGACATTTAAATGGTGACTAGGTCATAGTATTTTCGATTGAGTGATGCAATATTTTCATCCTCTCTTTTGATGGTTGGTAACTCTTTAATGGTCTAAAAAATATTGGACCAATTGTTATATCCTGTGTTTAAGGCTACACCATCAAATTTAGTATCTTTGAAGACACTCCCTTCTAAATCCATGGTCAGATAGAGCTCTATATCTTCCTTGTATTGTTTTTAAGATACCATGACAATGAGTTTATTCAAAATACTTGTTAGTGGTCTATAGTTCACCTATGGATTATTTTTCACTTTCTTAGATGGAAATTTGACTCTCTCAAGCTTGACTTTGGTCACTTTGGGATTGAATTAGGGCTTTTTCGAATGATAGGGATTTTTTACAAGTTTTTTTCAATATTTAATGGTGATGATGATTTGAACTTGAGTGAGTTTGTGCCTTAGATTTGATTTAGATATTGGAATTTATACCTTTTCTTTTCTAAGCCCACACAATCCCTAGTTTTGTCTTTTTATGAGCATGTGGAATCACCATGGCATCTACATGGCACTTTTCATGGTAGGTTATTTATTAATGTTTAAAAACATTACCATTACCATTTAAAATGTACTTTTTATTTTACACCACAAGATATTTTTTCACGGATCAACATGGCTCATTTAACTTGATCCTTATATTTGAATATTATTGGATGCCTTTACAATGTTTTCTATGGTTATGATAAGTGTCACTACCATGGGTCTTCTGATATTTATTAAAAATTATGTCCTCATATTTCTCCATTCAATTAACTTCATTTGATTAGATGCAGGCCATTACTTATGATCCATGGGATGGAACTCCATTAGATGCTTGTTATTCTTTGTTCGTGACTATGACACTTGTCACCTTGTCACCATCTTGGAGGTTCTATTAAAACTTTGACTCAACCTCACTCTATTGGATCAATCTCATCCATGTGAATGGAATCCATAGATCCTAGAAAGATTATTAATGTTAAGTTAGTATCAAGACATATAAATAACTTAGCCTAAATACTTTACACTATGGATTTAATTTGTGTTAATAGACATGAAATGAAACTTAGGCTAAAATATTTAATCTAGGTTTGGATCATAGTAGAAAAGGGACCTTGAACAATAAAAGGGACTTAGTGTAAGGATTTTAACCTAAGGTTTTATCATATTAATAATCATGATAAATATTTGGGGTAAAATATCTAGTCTAAGTCTTATAATAATACGACCCTACATTAGTTATATCGAGCCAATAAAATAGACTAAAAAATCATGGGATATATGGGACCAAGCATAAGATTTATACTAATGTTTGGTCAAATGTTTGAAAACATGACTCAATCTTAGGATAACATTTAAGCTAGGTCTATGGTGTTCATAATTATTTACATGCAATTTTAATTAGTATATGATAGGTCAAAGGTTGATGAAAGATCAATTTCAGTATTGAGGTATAAAACACTAAACATGTTTATATTCCAAATGAGATTATATTGATTCTCTAATATGAAAACAAACATGTTAATTAATATAAGCAAGATTGGTTCTTGAGTTTGAATTTTTATGGTATCATAGACATCAATGATGGACTCACAAACATAAATTGATGATGATGAGAATGTCAAATTTAATCTAGCATAAATAACCATAGACGGTAATATTTGATTGCCTGAGATGTCAATGATGGCCTCCTGGATGTCAATTGATGGTCTCAAGAACATCAATTTTAAACTCCCATAATTTAAAATAGGTGGTCTGAAAGACATTAATGATGGACTTAAAAATTTCAAATGTGAAACATAGTGGGTCCCATAGAAACTTTGATTCAATACACATCATGCAATTGATCTCAATTGAGTAAATGTGGGTCATCGATTATGATCTAGGTAGTTAGATGTCATTGGCTCCTATAGTCATAAAGGGATTAATTGAGCTCAAGACCATTTATAATTTAGACTAAAGTATAACATAAGTCTTTAACTTAGGTCCTTAAAACATATTAAAATGAAGACCCCTCAAATAATACAATTCATAGCATAAGTTTTATCCTAAGGTTTTATTGTATTGATAAATATAATAAAAAATCTAGGGTAAAACTTAGTTTAAGTTTACGTTATAATAAAAAGGGACCCATTTAGATCTATGATGATCTTCCTCCATTTGATCAACTTCATCTATGTAAACATAGGCCGTTGATATTGTAAACAAGCACAAGGTTTAAGTCTAGGCTCAAAGACATATAAGACTTAAGATAAAGTCTTAAGATAAAGGTCTTGTCTATGTTAATAAACATGAATGAGGAATTAGGACTAATATAATAATATAAGTTAATAACATATGAAAAAGACCCTGCATATAAAATTTTAGATTATATTAAAATAAAAGGGGACAAAGGGATTAGGATATAAAAAAGACCTAGTATATAATTGTAAGACTAAGTTTTGGTCATGTTGAAAAACATGACTAAGCCTTAGTATAAAAATTTAACTAAGTCCATAGCATATTGAAAAGTTCCTATGTAATTTTATTCCCCATAAATTTTAATTCTAATGAAGGGTCTAAGCTAGGGTTTTTAAATGAGAATTTTAGGAAGCTTGACATGGATTTAATTTGACTTTTGATATACCAAGGTCAAATTAGGATAAAATCATTAAAATTATGAAACCTAGACATTGTCTTCTTCCAATGGACATCTATTAAACCTATAACCTAAAATAAAAATATCCAAAGTTAGAAAACTTTAAAGAAGGTTAAATCAGAGCCATGAATAAGCAGACCAACTAGAACATGGTGTGAATGATCTTCAAATATGAACAATATCAAAACATGGTAATGATGTTCTGATCAAATAGACCTTCCATTTTAAAGTATAAATTTACATAATTTTAACACAAGGGTCCTCATTTTTCAATAATGGGGATATGTTTCCCTCAACAACATAACACTCCAAGTAGACTATGAGGTTGAATATAGATTGTGTACTTAGAGATGATTGTGTGAGTTTCAAGAGTTTGTATCAAGTAGTTTAAATTTGTTGAAATGTTAGTAAATAATTCAAGACTGTCTTCATTTCATGTCACATGTAATCATGGAAAAAATCAAGGAAAATAAAACATAGTCAAATGAAAACCTAAACTATATACATGTAGGCTAACCTATTCACCTATAGGTAGAGCAAGAGGAGACACATGTTTGGTCAAAATTAAGATGAAATATCATTCAGAAATATTTAGAGGGTTAAATAGGAAAAATAAGCTCCAAATATTATAACAAAGGTCTTTCCAATCATCAATTATTTGTTTTGAGTTCTAAACTCCAAACATAGTCAAAACCCCAAAATGACCACCTATAGGTTGGTCTAAGTAGCTCAAGTGGTTTTAAAACTTGAGAAAATAAGTAAAGTATAATATTGGGGTGTATCTTTTATATACATATACACATATACATATATGTATATGTATATATGTATATGTATATATATACATATATATACGCACACATATATATACATACATACATACATATATATATATATATATAGACACACACACACACACATACATATATACATATATACATATGCATATACATATATGTATATGTATATGTATATGTGTATATGTATATGTATATATGTGTATATATAGATATAGATATATACATATATACATATACCTAAACGTATACATACATACATATATATATATATATATATATATATATATATATATGTATGTATACGTATAGGTATATGTATATATGTATATATCTATATCTATATATACACATATATACATATACATATATGTATATGTGTATATGTATATGTATATGTGTATATGTATATGTATATGTATATATGTATATATGTATATATGTATATATATATATATATGTGTGTGTGTGTGTGTGTGTGTGTGTGTGTATATATATTTATATATGTATGTATATAGATATATACATATATATACGTATAGGTATATGTATATATGTATATCTATATATACACATATATACATATACATACACACACACACACACACACACACACACACACACACACACACACACACACACACACACACACACACACACACACACATTTTAAAATGTCATTTTTAGCTCAAAAGGAAACCTAAAATAATGATCAAGAAAAGTGATCCAAACAAACTTAATTCAATCCCATATACAAACATGTGTGTGTGTGTGTGTGTGTGTGTGTGTGTGTGTGTGTGTGTGTGTGTGTGTGTGTGTGTGTGTGTGTGTGTGTGTGTGTGTGTGTGTGTGTGTGTGTGTGTGTGTGTGTGTGTGTGTGTGTTGTGTGTGTGTGTGTGTGTGTGTGTGTGTGTGTGTGTGTGTGTGTGTGTGTGTGTGTGTGTGTGTGTGTGTGTGTGTGTGTGTGTGTGTGTGTGTGTGTGTGTGTGTGTGTGTGTGTGTGTGTGTGTGTGTGTGTGTGTCTGTGTGTGTGTGTGTGTGTACAAATACATATTCTAAAATGTCATTTTTAGCTCAAAAGGAAACCTAAAATAATTATCAAAAGAAGTGATCCAAATAGACTTAATTCAACACCCCCCCCCCCCCGCCCCCCCCACACACACACAATTCTAAAATGTCATTTTTAGCTCAAAGTGAAACCTAAAATAATGATCAAAATAAGTGATCCAAAAAAACTTAATTCAACCCTATAGATATGGTTAATATTCACCTATAGGCCTACCTAGAGAGGGAGGTGTCTATCTGGTTTGAGAGAGGATAAGAATATAGATAGATAAAAACCATATTGGAATGATCTTCTAATGATATCATGACTCCATATATATTTAGAGTCAACAAAATAGTGGCAAAGTTGATAGGGATTTTAGGCCTATTAAACTCAAAGCCAAACACACAAACCTATATGTAAGGTTATGATTAATTTTTTTTGATAAAGGAGATTTGAGAAAATGATGACCATAATAAGGTTATAGGTACTTAAAATCATCATTATTTTAATCTTTATATCTTTAAACAACCAAGAAAAGAGGTAGACATAGTAGCTATGGTCATTTTGACATGTTTGGCTATAAACCCTCAAGACATTAAGTATGAAGTTGCAGAGTTTATGGAGGGAAAATAGCCACTAGGATGATTGAAAAACATGTAAAATAGGTTGTATAAACCTAAATATGTTAATTTAATATTGGATTACGTTTCAAGACACCACTTTCAGTTCTAATCTCTCTTTTAGCCTCACAGAATGCATACGCAACCACTTGAGAGACATAAAATTTTTCTTAGATATCTCATGATAAGATGCATGGTGGAAAGATATAGTAGTGTGAGATATATGGGTCTATTAACTATAATTTTTGTGCATTAAGTCTTCCATCCATATCCTGTACTTTATGAATCATCGTTAAGATGATAAGGCACTTTAAACCCTCTTAAACCCTTTATAGTGACCCAATGGTAGAAATAGATATTAAAAGGATTTCACATGTATTGGTTTTAAATTTTAATTAATTTGATTAATTTATTATGTCTCATGATCACCTAAACATATTAATGGTTGGGACATGTGATGGTATAGGTGTATGGAATTACCCAAAAGGCTTGGCTTTAGGCTCTTTTGTGAAGAAGTAGGGTATAAAATGGTCTCCAAACCAGATAGAAACACCTATTAAAAATTGGAAGAGGATATAAAATCATTAAAAAACATCATCATGTCTCATAAATTGGTATATGAACTATCCAAGTGATCAAGTTGGCCAAGAAGAGAGGAATGCACTAGTTTGCAAGCCAAACGGTCTACATCAAGGCCTATAAAGTATTTCAAGAGACCTCTCCTCAGTATTTTGAGTTTTAATATGGTGTTTAAGACATTAAAATATAATTTCCAATAAATATAAGATAAAAAATTCTTAACAAACCACTTCAAACATCTCTTAAGCATGCACAATCATCGAGGCTATGGTTTTATCCTTTGCATGGTTCACATATATGTATAGGGTTTTAGGAGCTCAAAATTGGTATGGAGTATGGTAATAGGATGGGTAACATTAATAAAACACTTTACCATAGTTTCACATGTGTGGGATTCATTTTGGGCCAAAACATAGTTTTTAGGCCTAGAGGCCTCATGGAGACCTAATTAGAGAGATAAAATGGGATAATAAGTGTCCTTCCACTCATAGTTGGGTCATAAAATTTGGAATTG
Source organism: Torreya grandis (assembly GCA_037957365.1). Classification (NCBI taxonomy): domain Eukaryota; kingdom Viridiplantae; phylum Streptophyta; class Pinopsida; order Cupressales; family Taxaceae; genus Torreya; species Torreya grandis. Next base: position 260,046 of record JARHVA010009171.1, read on the forward strand.
AGATGTAAAGGGATTGGGTACTAAAAAATATATTAATTTTCCTAATATAATTTTTACATTATTATACACAAGGAGGTTTGTGTGTTTTAGGGCTACAAAAAGTGAGGCCAAATGAAAGCTTTAGATGCAAAATGAGATCCCGGTGAGTGTTCAATGAATCCAAAGGAGTGTTTTTATGTCACACACACACACACACACACACACACACACACACACACACACACACACACACACACACACACACACACACACACACATATATATGTATATGTATATATATATATATATATATATATATATATATATATATATATATATATATATATATATATATATATATATATATATATGTATTCCATCCATGAAGCTACTTTGTAATTATGAAGAAAAATTCAAGATTTGACACTTTCAAGCAAGATTGGTGTATTAGGTCAAATTGGACTTCAAAAAACCTAAGAGGTGTAATCATCATTGAGATGTTAGTTTGGAGAGATTCTGAAATAAAAAAAGGTGTCAAAGAGTAAATCAAGATATAATTCAAGATGATTTAGTGAGCAGGTGTGCCTTTTATCCATCATAAGCCAAGAGAAGGGGAAATTTTAAAGAAAAACACAAGGTGTCAAGCAAGGCTTAAAGCTCCCATGCCATTTGAAGAAATAAATCATCTTCAATAAATCACACATGGCATTGAGGACCTAATGAGATATTTTCATAACTCCTTTATTTCTTGTAACTCGTCTTGACACTTGTCACCTTTCTACTAAATGCCCTTTTCTCCTCTCTTCTCTCACTTTCTCTATATAAGTAGCCTTATTTCACTGAGAATGGATCCTACACATAGGTATGGTGAATCCATACCCATTTACAAATCTATTATCAATGAGAAAATATCATTTACGTCCTATTTTGACTAGTTTTAGTATGTGTGTGTGACTAGTCGATCTTGTCAATTGATTAACTTAGCTTCGTTAGCATGTTGTCCTTTTATAGCATTCATATTTAGTTTGAAATCCTTTTACAGGTCTTATGAAGTGTCCAAGTGAAGTGTGAAAATTTTATTGATTTGATTATTCACTAGTGTCATTATATAACTTCTTGATTAGTCTTCCTAGCCCAAGCATCTTTCATAACCTTCATATGAAATGCTGATGCAGAGAGGTAGATTAGGAGTAGTGTTTCTTTCAAGTTAGTCTCATGGTTGATATGCACATGAAACTAGTTGGTAGTGGTTAAAACATTTTGGTGCATAACCTTCATTAGAGTAGGTTTCTCTCTTTTTTCCTAGAAAGTTTATAGATTAGTGTGTGACCCTAAGTAAAACATCAATCATAGATATTCCTTTAACCTAGTGATTCAATCCATCTTAATATCATCCACAACCTAGGATTTTCTCCATGTTATCTCAAATTTGGAAGGCTTTAACTACCTTTCGAGGGTGAAAATTTGGGCTATAAAATTAACTAAGAACCTTTGGTAATTAATGTGCATATAAAGGGAAAACAATTATAAGGAATTATGATTGACAAAAAATATCAATTTAATATTTTTAATATTTTCTTCCTTAGGTCACTTAGTTATGACATTAAACATCTAAATAAGAAACATTTTCATGAAAAAATCAAACATTGATGTACTCAATTGCTTATATCCTTTGGTCCCTAAATAAATTTCCAGTCAATACTAACTTTATTTTAATACAATGTGATATTAGGTTCTCCATGGATACAATTAATAATCAAAACACTTCATAATACTCATGCTTACATATATTTTAATTTTTAAAAGTTCAATATTTCAATTTTAGATATTAAAACAATTTAATATAAATATTTTATAAAATGCTAGAAGGATTCCATTACATGTTAAAATCAAATTGTGTAGATTTCAAAATAAAGATCTATAATCTATCATATTACTTGATAAATATAAGAATATATCAAACAAGTTATTTTCATCCCATCTCAAATGACATATAATATGAATGAAACATTTTAATTTAATGGAGATGTTGATACAATAGATTAACATTTCAATAAGAGTGTAATACCTATGCTCACATGTATTTTTTAAATTGATTCTTCCACCCTTATGGATATCATTATTTAGTAACATTATCTACTCATTATGATCTTAAAATAATATTTTTTTATCAATTTTCATCACATGTTCATTTTACACACTGTATTTATTTTTTTATGTGTGACACTTAAATTTTTATCACATATGTATTTTTACAAAAAATGTAAATAATTATACATAAAATATGTATATTAGATATGTATACGTATATATACTCATGTATAAAACATATAAATTAAAAATAAAACTCCACACACACACACAAAGATACACATGCACACACACCCACTTTCTATCGAGACCCATCCCCATCTATATAGCTATATCTCTCATGTATATAGACACACGTGCACACACACATGCATATGTACTAAAA
>JARHVA010009171.1:267500-355988 GCA_037957365.1 Torreya grandis
GCATTGAATAAAATAGTTTGTGTTTTTTCCCTACTCTCATGTTTTTCATATGGAAATATATTTTTGGGTACTATAAGTTTTCTAGTAACATCCATTTGAAAATCTAAGGTGATGTAAGGATTAGGAGGAGACCCAATGGATAACCTACATAAACATATTTAAGATGGTTATAAATGGAATAAAATTAATAACTACAAAGGATATAAAACTGAAAGATGGTAAATAAAAATGAAAGTGAAGAATATGATGACAAAAATTTATAATTCTAATAAAAATATTTTATTAGGCTATGTTCATTAATTTTTTTGATAAATTAGATGTGTGTTATTTATAACCTCCATAACTTCATTCTTGTCTTTATAACCAACTATAAATAATGAAGTAGTAAATTATTATACAATGTTTTTATGTGGGTTTTATGCACACCATAAAAAATTTTATGAAGTAGCCTCTAAAATTTTAGGATCTGTGAAAATTATTCACTCCAAGGTATAAGTTACAAGGTGTTGGGTTTTATAAACAACATGTTGGTGGAAAGCGGTCAGCAAGGCATATTGTTTACCACTAGTGGGTTAGCTATGGATAAATTTAAATATATTTGATATGGTGGAATGATGATAGTTATAACATGAGGTGGGTATGAATTAAAAATAAACTCAAAAAGGAGGCTTATGGACCACACTAGATGAAACCTTTCAAGACTAAAACTTAAACTAGAGCTTGGACAAGAAATCATAGACTAGGATTTGATGCAAGCTATTATAGCACACCAAAAATTAAACATGGTTAGAAGTCAAAGGTAGCCAAAATGAAACATAATTGAAAACATAAAATCATAGGTTTTTGAATTTTTTAGACTACAATAGTACATCTATAAGGGGGAATACTTAGTTATATGCAAAAAGTAATCATATCAACTATAGCTTAATATGAAAGACTATAAATAAAAGAGATAAGTAATACACAACCAACATAATAAGAAAATAGAATGATAGAACTTATTACATAGTCCACAAGTTGGAGAATAATTAAGATTTGCACATCAATACTAAAATTATAGAACTTATTTAGAAGTTCTTATTAATAATTAATAACAAAAAAACTCCTACTTCTGGGACTGAGAGGTTACAAGTAAAAATAGGATTAGGATGGGGAATGTCTCATATATCAAGTTAATCTTAATAATACAATAAAAAAAATAGGACTTAAATCCAAATTTCATACAAAGGATTCATGTATAGTAATCAGCCCAAAATAGACTTTCACAACTATAAATATAATATGTACATGCAATGTATATTTAGAACCAAAGTTATATCTTATAAAAACATGCAAGTACATAGTTATATTTATATAGGTGTTGATGTGGCACCACTAGCTAGAGAAGATGATAGAGTTATATTTGGAGGATTGAAGTAGTCATTGTGTCTCCTTATGGAGTCAAAAATAAGATCTCTAGAGTTTGCATGACCGCAAAACATAAAAATTGGAAACCTTGAGATACTAGAGTAGTATTCAAAGCTGGTTGTGTGGTTAGAATTTAGATTGAAGATATATATTTTTACCTTAGTTATTCAAATAAATAATGTGCTACTTTGAAATCCTTATTAATTATGTCAAAATTGATAAGGGAAGGTTTTAATAGTCTGATGGACTCAACCATCAACCTTATCTTTTCAACTTCTGAGCTCTATAATTTTCTCTTAGAGCTTTAGTTCTTGTCACCATATACTTATAAAAATTTACCAATTAAATTATTTCATCATTAGTTCTATATATAGTTCCTTTAAATTCCTCTTTGAAGTTGTTTTTAGCTACTTGGAGGAAGTTCTCAAATTTTGGCCTAATGACTAGTTCACCTCTATGAAATTTTCAAGGCCTCACTTTCATGATTTAATAAATGCACCAAAAATGTCTTCATCTAGTTGTGAAAATTAAGGGAAGCATCCTTTTTTTTTAATTTCATAGTTAAGGTACCATGATGCATCTATGTTAGTCATTAAGTTCAATTTGTTAAAGGCAATGGTTCTAGAACACTAAACTAAGAAATTCAAGCTCTTCTCTAATTATTTAATTTGATGCCAAAACTTGGTAATAGGTTTTATATTTGATTTTATTCCTACTTTGGAAACTTGGTTACTATACAAAATGTTGTATAGCTTAGTAAATTCAATCTTCTCATCATCAATTATCTCTCAAGGATAATGTTTATGGTTTGTGTATACACATAATATTTTCAAACTTTTATCGATTAATGATGCTTTACATCTTGCAGGAACATGTCATGATTCAATCTCTTTGAGTGCATGCCTTAAGGGGTGCATCAAGAAATGGGTGGGTAGACCTTTGGTGATTCACAAGATCATTGCCCCTTATTTCCATATTATTTCCTATCCATTTAGCTCATAAAACCTTTCCTTAAGCTATCTCTCCTTCCTTGCACATTCCTCTAGTATTTTCTTCTTTCTATCCTTCTTCTCCTTAGTACACTTTTTACCTATTTAATAAGCTAGGTTGACCTGGTCGACCTAGCACAGTCTGGGGTCACTTTAGCTCTTTAGGCCTAGTTTTTATCTGGTCATCTTAGCACAAACTTTAGGTATTAGCCCAATAATATTCTTGGTCAACTCAGTTGACCTAGCATACATAACATGTCTGAGTGATTTATAAGTTAGATAATCCTATATATACAAGGTTAGTTTAGTCATTTCCATATCAATGCAATTAGGAGTTATTATTCATTCACACTTCTTCACAATCTACTCTTCCACCATTCTACTTGAGGAGTCTTAGTTTAGGTTTATTATTTGGATAATATTAGTCTTGTGGATAGGACTTGGATGCTTTGGCCTAAAAAAGTGATCCTTACAAACCAAAACAACCTCTTGTGAATCCCCATTTCCAAAGGGAGAGATTGAATCATGATGGGTTCACATTCAAATAACTATTATCTAACTTTTATATCCTTTCTTTTAGTAGATAGAAGTAGCATAAGTGTTGGATCAAATAACATTATTCTTCATATTCTATGTATTAGGGTGTTACTCATACTCACTTTATTTGAAGTTACCTATACATATTTGATTGCATTACATCTAACCCCTTAATTTGTACCATAAACTTTGGTGTACACTAGATTAGTTTACTTTTTTATTTATTATCATAAGTGAATGTATAAACCATATGACTCTTTTAGTGTTGTGTGATTGTGTTATAATGTAGGCTTTGGAACCCTACCTAACATGATGTGTTGTCATAAATGATACAAGTGATCCCCTAATCAGGTCTAGCAGATCCTCATATTAGTCATTCTCCTACTTAACAAGTGTGTGCCTGAATTAGAAGTATAGGTGTGATATATCATATCTAATCTAGGATTGATTCATGTGCACCATGTAATTCTAGTTGCATACATTCTAATGAACCTGACATGAAATCAAACCCTTGTCAAAATTATTTCACTTAATTTATTATTTTGTATATTTACTTTTATCATAATTTTATCACTTATTTCTTCCTTATTTGTATTATCTACTTCATCATGAATCTAATGTATTTTATGGTTTATAAAATGGATGAGTAAAACTAAAGATATAAGCAAAACAATTTTTTTGTCTGTTATACTAGGACGACCTGGTCGACCTAATACTTTTTCTAACCTCTATACACATTGCTAGGTCAACCTGGTTGACCTAGTACTATCTTTAGACACTACACTTTGTGTTAGGTTGATCAAGTTGAACTTGTTTGATCTAGGAATTTGACTTAGGAGAGGATGGTTAGTATGGTGTTAGTTCCAAAATAAAAACAAAATGAAAAAAAACACTAACAGAATAACACATCTAGGCCTAGACACTAGGGAAACCTTAGTTAAAAAAATGAAAAACACAACTAAAAAGCAAGGATTAAAACACAAGAATTCGTTCACCTTTCTTGGATACTCCAAATGCCTTTGTAGTAGTGGCATGCTTAGTTTTATGCTCATAAAGTCCTTGACAATGGAAGCTTAGCTACCTCCATCTCTCCTTGGCACCTTTGGATTATAGCTTGGCTTGGAATCAATTTGTCATGGTAAAACTAGTTGAAATGTCTTCTTGAAGATATTTTTGCATTATAACTTTGCACCAAAATAGCTTAGAAATGATGTTCATGTCCTCTCTATTTATAGATTTTAGATAATGTCTAGAATCAACCTAAACCATCCTTCCTAAGATTGAGATGTGTGCTTAAGGATTAATTAAATTTTTAGAATTAATTTTATAATTATCCTCATCATGAAATTGGAATAAGGGGAAATTAAGAGGCATGGAGGGCATCATAGAAGGCATTAATGAAGAATGGAGGGCATGAATCCTGATTTTTGTGGCATTTATGGTCTAATGATGTCTTTCCAAGAAATGAGGTCACCTGATGATGTATATATTCAATATTCATTTATATAAAAAATTATTCAACAAGTTTCCATGTAATTTTTTATTAGACCTTAATTTGGGTTAATTAGCTCTTAAGCATGATTAAGCAAATTATGCACAAATTACTCAAATTGATCAGAATGCCTTGTTATTGATCCAAAATTTGACTAGATTGGAATTAGAAGGTGATATTAGATACATTGGATCCATTATAAAATTTAATATTTTACCAACACCAAATAATACATGCACATTTATTCTGCAAAATTTTTGATAGGAAAGAGCAATACAGAGCACCTAGGTGCAAAATTGGCATTTTGACTCGAAATGATCTGATCAAAGTTAGCTATCCCATAAATTAAATTACCCAATTTAATGATACTTTAGCCAAAATCAAAACTTGAATATGTTATTTTCACATCATTTAGTATGTTTTAGTGTTTCTAGGCCAAATTGTACATATTGGGTGGTAATTAGCAAAAAACCTAGTTAGAGGTTATCAATGGTAGATTTAGGTGTCTATAGTTTGCCCCTATTTGGGAAGATTTTGCAAGTTATAAGATTAGTAACATATTCTCAAATAATTAAAAGGTCGTATATGCCTACAACTATAATAATGATAAACTAACTATTATGATGCCCCCTCGAGGGAACAATTGGTATAAGCAGGTTGGCAAATGGTCCCTCAATAAGAAGTGGAATGAGAGGACCAAAGAAAGGAAAGATAATGGGGTGAAAACGCAATGATAGTGAAAAAGTAGTCAAAATAATTGAGAATTCAAGTTGGATAGTGCACAATGGTTTGCCCAAAGGTGGTTATAAACATTGTACCCCGATAGTGGTAATGTGGTATGATAACACAATGATTTACACAAAGGTCGTTATAATCATTAAGAAGATGGAGCTGCCCCAGTCAGGACAGATAAATAAGATAATAGCATGCCCCTATATGGAAAAAACATTAAAGTGGTGAAAATACAATGATTTTCCTAAAGATAGTTATAATCATTGAGAAATGCAAGTGAGATGATGTCCAATGATTTGCCCATAGGCGGTTATAATCATTAGACCCTGATTATGGAAAGCATGATAAAATTCACTAAGGATGATGATAAATTAACATAGAGGGTAATGATGAATTGTAACAACCTACCAATAGGGAGATTCTCATCTAAACTACTAAAATTTGAAACTCTTTCATGGTTAAATACTCTATTTGAGATATGATTGAGATTGAGTTGGGATGTTGGTGTTGAAGAGATGCCATCATTACTAAATATACTTCTTGAATCTTAAGTTTGATGTAGAACATGTTAGTAGGCATCATGGTATAACATCATGAGGACTTGGCCAAAATATGCATAAGGACTGACTCTCAAAATTCAATACTCAATATAACACAATGCACCAATGATAGAAACCATGATGATAATGTAAACATATGAATATGGATGAATTCAAGTGTAAGTGTGGGAAAGGAATCGCCCAATGAGCACACATAAACTAAGTCAAGGAAAAAAAATTAAAATTAAACAAATAAACAAAATAAGTAGAAACAAACAAATAAATAATGTAATATAAAATATATGAACATTGCCCCTAGAAAATAGGTGACAGTTGAACAAATGAACAAAATGGGTGAATAGAATAAAATTAAGGGGGTGGTTGAGTTGTCTCCATATGCACTAGAAAAGTGGATGTTGCCTACATAGTTCCATGAATGTAATATCTAATAAAAAACATTAGGACAAATGTATTTCTCTTAGAGAATGGGAAGAATGTGATATCTAAAAACAAACAGAATGGATGTGATAGAAGAAGAGAAATGGTTTTGCAAAATGGAAAGTGCATTAGAGAAAAATTCAAAAAGGATGGAGAAACTAAATGGAAAGTGATTTGGTTGTAACTTAGTAAGGGCTCCCAAAATCATTAAGGCAAAGAAGTGTTCAATGTTTTTGTTCTTTTCTAATAATTTTTTTAAATGTTTTTGGAAATTTTTGAAGTATCTCAACTCGATTAATAATGATGAGACACTAAATGGTTCAATCTCACAAAATGGCAAGATCATGGCTTATGTTTATCATAAAATGGTAAAATCATGGCTTAGGGTGACTGAGCTAACCTCAACAACTATCAAGCACTGGCTACATAGTCCTAGAGTAGGACCTCAAGTCACTATAGTTCAACCATTATATCAAAGGAATTCAATAAGTGTAGTAATTAATGTAAACAAAATAGGAATAATTGGTAAAAAGGCATAATATGACATAGGAAGTGGTGAGTTGGTATGTCAAGGCTTAATGTTTCCCCTAGTTTTCCCAAAGCTAGTTATAACTAGGACATTATGGCAAAGATTGATGGTACTAATTTTACTAAAGGTGGTTATAATTAGTAGAAAGATTAGTGGTAAGAAAGGAATAACAAATGAAGGATGCAACTACTAAAATTTATATTACACTATCCCCAAATATGATCTCTATCTAAAGTACTTAAACCAACTAATGAAACTGATCAGATACCTTGATGCTGAAATTATGTAACGAATGGCAAAAACCAAGGTCAAATAGGTTAGGATTTAGAACACACTGGTTCGATAGAATGGAAGAATAAATTTGATACAATGAAGAGGATGGATAACGATGGTATTTGTGTAAATAAGAATAGTGATAAAATGGCATAACTAAAATGGTCCTTACAAACAATGCACCTTAGTGCTCAAGCATAGTACCACTTGAGATGAATAATATTCATCATCTTAGGAAGTTCATCTCCATCTAGTGTGGCAGGAATGTATGATTATGATCTATAATATATACTAATGATGAGAGGACCTATCCAATTTGGTTTTAATTTCCCTTTATTCTTCTTCTCATCTATGGTATTCTTTTGGTTTTCTTTAAGAACAAGATCACCAAGTTTAAATATTCTATACTTAACACATCGATTATAGTGGCCGTTGAGTTGGTTTTGATATGCTTGAATATTGTTGAGAGTTGTTTTACATTTCTCATCAATTGGGTCTAGCTCTTGCATGTAATCTAATCAATAGTCATGATCATCCAAGACATACTTAAAAGAGATGCATAGTGAAGGCAATTCAACCTCAATAGGAAGGATGGCTTTAGTACCTTAAACAAGTGAGTATAGAGTGGCTCCTATTGGAGTATGATGATTGGTATGGTATGCCCAAAGGGTAGGGAATATCTACAAGTGCCAATCATGACCATAATAATTGATAATCTTTTTGAGAATATTGACAATGGTTTTGTTGGACGCCTCAGCTTAGCCATTATTTTGAAAGTAATATGTTGTAGAAAAATGTTGTGTGATGTTATATTCAATACATAGCTGGTCTATATCCTTGTTATTTAATGATCCTGTATTATAAAATATAATGTTAAAGGGGATCCTATAGCATCAAATGAGATGGTTAAAAATAAATTTGGAAATTTGCTTTCTAGTCACATAAGTGAGGGGTGTAGCTTCAATCAACTTAGTGAAATACTCAGTGGTAGTAAGGATATGTTTATGGCCATTAGATGAAGTGGGGTTAACCTTCACAATGAGGTTAACTCCACATGTATAAAATGGCCATGGAATCAACATTAGTTTTAGAGTTATTGTTAGGGAATGAATCAGATTGGCATGCCATTGACATTTGTCACACTATTTTACATATGTAGTGGCATCTACATCCATTTTGGGCTAATAATAACTAGTATGCAAGGGATTTTTGGATAGGACTATCTTGATAGAATGAGAACCACATAATCCTTCATAAACTTCTCTTAATGCTAGTGTATACTCTATCAAAGTTTAAAAATGAAGCAGTGTTCCATCAAAACTATGATGGTAAAAGGTGGATCTAAGTATAGTATAATGAGTAGAATGATGAATAAAGGATTTACTTTGTTTCAAAGATAGGTTAGGTGGAAAAACTTGGTCATGAAGGTAGTTGTAAATTCAAAGTACCAAATAGAATTGGGACTAATAATATCACAAATCATGGCAATAGTTGAAGGTTCATGATCTAATGCTGACAAATTCTTAGCAAGGAACTAATACTCTCTAACTTTATCTATTTGTTAAATCATAGAGCCAATAGTATCCATGGCATCTATAGTTATTTTACTAGCCCTTAGTGTGTGCTCAAACTCAATATTCGCAATTTGTTATTTAAGAGTGTTGACCATGGCTTTATATGGAACCAACTTGTCATCTTTGGTCTAAAAATGATTTGTGACCTAATTGATGATTAACTGAGAATCACCATAAACTTGGAGATGAGATATGTTCTAATGCATTGATTGTCAAAGTCTTACAACAAGTGCTTCATACTTAGCCATGTTGTTTGTACAAGGAAAACTGATTATAAATGATTTATGGATTGAATCCCCCTATGGTGTAATAAATAATAGGCCTACCCCATATCCATGTGCAGTAAATGAACCATCACAATATATTTTATAAGGCTGATCCTCAAGAAGTGTGTCAATGATGGTCATGATGGATTCATCAAGAAATTGAAATGTGAGTGGTTGTGTGTCTATGAGAGGTGCTTCAACAAGTTTATATGTAAAAACTTGTCCCTTGATTACCTTGTAATTGGCATATTCTATGCCAAAATCATTGAGAAGCATGATCCATTTAGCCATTCTACCTTGAAAAGATATTTAAGATAATATATATTTGAGTGGATCTACCTTTGAAATGACCATGGTCTTATTGTTCAACATGTAATGGCATAGTTTCTGATCTGTGAAGACCATGGCCAGACAAGCTTTATCAATAGGTGCATAGTTATGTTCATACATAGCCAAGGTATGGTTTAGGTAGTATACAACATGATCTTTTTGATTTCCATCATGTTGAGCCAAGAGTGCCCCTAGAGCATGGTCAGTAGATGATAGGGATAACAAGAATGAAATTTCCTAGCACAGGAGGTCATAAAATAGGTAGATTAATAAGATAGTCTTTGAGTTATTGAAAATTGTTTGGTAGTGATCATCCTAGTGAAATGGAACTCCCTTCTTCAAAAGGTGTGTAAATAGATGGAACTTATCTGCTAACTAAGAGATGAAGCATTGAATTGACTAGATCTTACCCTGCAAACTATGAAGTTGCTTTAAATTAGTTGGTGGTGGCATCTTGGTTATAGTATAGAATTTAGCTGGATCAACTTCAATACCTTTATGAGACATGATGAAGCCAAGTAGTTTTCTTGAAGTTACACTAAACACATTTATTTGGATTGATTCTAAATTTTTACTCTTGTAATCTTTTAAATATCTTACACAACACTATTGGATGGTCGACCCTGGTTTTGGATTTTCCTAATATGTCATCAACATAGTCTTCAATAATATCATGCATCTTATCATGTAATATGACAGTCATGGTGATTTGATATGTATCTCTAGCATTTTTAAGGCCAAATGGCATTACTTGATAAAAAATATTCCTGATGGAGTGGTGAATGATGTTTTATGTTGATCTTTTGGTGATATTTTGATCTAGTTGTATCCTAAAAAGCCATCCATGAGTGAAAGAATTTCATAACATGTTGTGGAGACGATGATCATGTCAATATTAGGTAACAAAAAATCATATTTAGGACAAGATTTGTTGATGTCTCAAAAATTAGTACAAATTCAGATCCCTTCAGGCTTTTTACTAATAGGTACCACATTAGAGATCCTTTTTGAGTAGTTAATGGATCAAATACATCTTACTTCTAAGAGTTTTTCCAACTCTTTATTTACAAATACAATAATGCCAAGATGCATCTTATGTAGCTTTTAGTTTATTAGTTTGGCATTAGGATTAATCACAAGGTGGTGTAAAACCAATGTGAGGTCTAAACCTGGCATGTTAGAATAGGCCCATGTAAAGATATCTACAAATTCTCTCAATAGAGCTTTAAAGATGTCACATTCCTCCTCAATGAGGGATGACCCTAATTTTATCCATTTTTAGTCTGATGGAGTCTTAATATTTACCTCTATTGTATCGTCAACTAGAAGAGTTGAACCATTTTATAGGATAGTAGGTAATGACTTGAATAATTGAATTATGTTAGAGTCTTCCATTAGGACTTGCTCTTCAACTTCTCCTAGGCATGATGAATCTGAGTCCCCTAATGGGATATTTGGCCATGTAACAAAAATAGTCAAAAATTCTTCAATAATTTTATCAAATACTTATTGTTTCTCAAATCTGAACTTGGATCCATAGGCAAGTTCATCATTGGTGGTCTCCTATCTAAATTCAAAGAAGAATGATCACCCCCTCTAATGACATCTAAAATATGTTTTGACCACTAGACTAGTCTTTATATTTACATTTTCCCTTGTCAAAAAGCACCTCAAAGAGGTTTTCACTTTGGGACCTCAATGTTTTACTTTTTTTTTTTGGATAAGAGTGTTCACTCGCTCTCCAAAATAGGCAGTAGGATCTAATGTGATTAAGAATACTGATTTGTGATCTCCCAATGAAATGTTGTCTCTAAGGCCCAAAAAGTCATAGAATGCCTCATCATTTTGGAACTCATCAATCAGTAGACGAGATTCTTGTTGGTCCCAATCTATCAGTTAGAGATAATATAGTGGTAAAGGGTACAATTAATGGCCAAGGTAAGGGTACAAATGGCATTGTTATCAAATAGGTTAATTTTAGCTAGGTTATCAAAGTTGAGGCTATGATCAGACTTTGGTACACAGTTGGCATCATAATCACTAGTCATTGGTGATGGAGTTTAAATAAGATATGTGGGGTCACCCCTAGATGGTTTAAATCTAATTCCATAAGGTCTTTCATACTTAGTCATGTAAATTGGCTCAATGGTTCCTTTCTGATTCGGTCTGAGGCCTCTTCCTTCATAATTGTGATGCTCCATGATCCTATTGGGAATAGGATACTTTGAATTTTTATAACAATCATCTTAGTTTTCATTGTATAACCATAATTCATCCCCTTCAAGAGGGTCAGGTCCTAGGCTAGATGCTGGTATAAATGTGATAGGTCTCTTATCTTTGTTCTTTTGTTGCCAATGCATATGTGGAATGAATTTAGGTTACCTAAAGGTTTTCAGATTCTAAGGAAGATTGGAAATATGAAATATATCATGGGTCACATACTCTACTAATCCATTATCAAAAATGATGAAATTATTAGAAGCTTCAAGAGGCAACATGTGGGAAAGGGAATTCAAGGTATTAGGATCTATGCAATTATTTGGTGAAGGATCAATAAGTATAGCCTTTCCTTTATCTTTTTTGGAATTTGGATTCATTCCATAATAATATTTTTATCTTTGAAATTCAGCCTCAAGATGCTTGCAGTGTTTATATGGGTGTAAATCTCTTGAAATATTCAATTTCATCCCTGAGTGGGAAAACTTGATACATTGGTGCAACATTGACGGGACTGCATGAATTTCATGTAACCAAGGCCTGCCTAGAACCATTTTGTATGATAACTCAAGATCAAACACATGGAAAATTATATCATGGGTAAAAATCCCAATGATAATTGAAAAACTAATGGTGCCTTATGATTCTCTTTCTTGATTATCAGAGGATTTAATAGTTATTGTTTCTAGCTAGAAATCTACCATTATGTTCCCAAGAAGCTTGATGAGCTTTAGAAACACTATGTTGAGGCCAGACCCATTATCTGTAAGGACATGCTTCACTTTATTCCATAATATATAAAATTCTATTTATAATGGATTATTATGGAGCAGGTTAAGGGAAGACATAACGCTTTGGTTGAATGTGACTTGTTGGGCTAGAGCTAGGTGTCCAACCAAAGATTGAAATTTATCAAGGGATATGTTACTAGAAATAATGGATTGGGTCAAAAAATCATTAAAGATGTTCTTTTGGATTATTGAAATTTTTAACAAATCTAAAATATAAATTTGTGATGGTGTCTTCTAAAATTATTCCATAATATCAAATTTCTTGTCTTGGTCAGTAGTGAATGGTTTATTCCAAGGTTGAATGGTTAGTTGGATGACATGCAAAGTGGTAGATGTTTTTAGGCCTAGGATAGTAATATTTGACCTCTAAGTTGTGATTACATAATTGGGATTAAATACTGGACCATTATTTCTAACTAATATTAGTAATGGTGTGGGACTAGAC
The DNA here is from genome assembly GCA_037957365.1 of Torreya grandis. Lineage (NCBI taxonomy): Eukaryota > Viridiplantae > Streptophyta > Pinopsida > Cupressales > Taxaceae > Torreya > Torreya grandis. The sequence goes on from JARHVA010009171.1 coordinate 280,060, forward strand.
ATGACAAGTCTCAATTGTCGATGCACTCACATGTGGTCATGTCGCAAGGATGAGTTGTCAATATAAGGTCCAAATGATAAATTCTTAATTTTTTAGTTTGAATATATGCATTCCCACATAAAAGAAGGATTATCCATGTAATTTGGTTTAATTTTGTTGTTTAACAATGGTCTAAGCTAATTAGTACTTGGTATATGATTAATGGAGATGGTATTAATGCTACCCCTTGCAATATGACCATCAACCCTATTTTAATCATGTGAAACTACATGGTAGGTTTGTTGGTTGTTAACATTCTAAAATTGGTTTTGTCCATTTTTTTGTCATTGTGTTATATTGCTGATTTTATTGATTCTACTAATTCAGCCTTTGATTTTGATACTATTGATTTTGTTACTGCACTGGCTATTATTATTGTTGATTATTTTTCTACTGCTGATTATTATGTCAGGGAAAGGGGTTTTGATATATCCAAATATTTTGATTATAATTGGAATCACAATTATCTAATTTTATCTCCCCATTCTCTAACATATTCTTAATTAAATGCTTGATTTGGACACATCTTCATATATTATGCCCATTGACCTGATGACAGTCATATAATTCATTTTCATGATACCAATCAAGATAAGGAATGCCTTATAGATAATGTTTTGGTATAGGCCAACTAATCATATTAGCAATAGTAAGCTTTAAAAATATAAACTCAATAGGTTTTCCTAGATCACTAAAGATACGATGTGTAGGCACAGTTTTCCTAGGAAGAGGGGTTTGTAATGGTAAAATCTACTATATTTGTTGTGCAAGTCTTGGTTGTGCTTTTGGCATTGGTTGGAGAGGTTTCTAGGTAAGAGTAAGCTAAAAAGGTGGTGTATATGATGTTTGCACCATTTAGACATGATGGGATTTAGTTATTCCATTTCCCACAACATTCCTATTATGATTGAATTGCTTCAATATTTTATGGTTATTGGCCTGTGTTGGTTACGATATTAGTGATTGAATGGGATGTTGGTCATTTCCCCAATTATTAGCTTTATTTTTATTAGTTGAAAAAGCTTTATGACTCCTTTATTGATGAACAACCACTCAATCAACAAACCTTTATCGATGATTTCCTTGAAACTATGCACACATTATAGTTCCAAGTGATAAGCTATCTCACTGTGTAAATTTTTGGTAAAAATAGAAACTAATTGTTTATCTAGAAAACTATGGGTGAAATGGCTTGTAATGACTTTCCATCACTATAAATAACATGCAAACATCTCACCATCTTTTTTATTTACTTGCATTAAGTCCACTAATAAAATCTCATGCTCAAGATTATAGGAAAAGTGTTGCACAAACTTATCAAAAAGATCATCAAAATCCATTACTAAATTTTTAGGCAACTTCAAAAACTACTCCAAGGCTTGTCCAACCAAGCTCCTTGGAAAAAACAACAAAAAGTATATGTCACTATATGCCACTAGTTGACATGTGACAAAGAGTTTGGTTAAATGAACCTTAGGGTCACCTTTCCCTTTGTATTTATCAAATTTTAGTGGTTTGTATCTTAGAGGAAATGGTATATAAAAATAATCCATGTTGAATGGATAGGAACATACGTTATCTAATTTGAACTTTCTAGTTTGTTTACCAGCTTTAATAGTATCAATTACATCCTTCATCTATTATAATTCTTGGGATAGGAAATTGGAATGAATATTGGTTTGAGGGAGAATTAGGGAGGTCACAACTAGGACACTTTGACTAGGGTAGGATGGAGATATTTAATGGGGCACATTGGTTTGGTTGGGGAATGGACCAAGAATATGCATACATGGATTACAATGTACTTGAAATTGCATAATTAGTTGTGTGATATTCTAGTTTGGGTTGGTAATAAAGGTTTGAATTGGAGGATTTTATGGTTGGGATGGAGGGATATAACTATATTGTGCCTACTATGATTGAAAAAGGACATGTTGCCAATTAATCAAACCTTTTTATTGAGTGGAAACTTATGGACCAAGACCATGTCTCTAGATTTATGGCACATTTTGAGCTAGCAATTATCTAGTAGGTACCTGAGAAATATGGGGACCTCCTTATTGCATGAATCCCTATGAGGAAGTAAAAGTAGGTTGTAGATTTGGCATCTATGATTGACCAATATTTTCACATTGTTGACTAGTTATTACTTGGTTTTAGATTGGCATATTAGTCTGTGACTAAAGAGGTATGCTCATCATTACCTGGTGAGGTGGAACATTAATTACCTTTGATTGAGGTGGCAATGTATTTTTCCTTTGTTGTATTGATATACTAGAGTGTACCTATTATTGTGGAATACTACTCATTACCTATTGAGGAGGATTAGGGTTCATCACATTATATCATTAAGGCATGACATTAGCCATTATTTAGTTATCTAATCCCATAGGTTGTGCACTTGCGGAAGCACCCAGTTGAGGTTTGGGTGTAGAAACTCTTATTCCCTGGTATGATGACCTATTCATAGGATTAACTATAGGCACATGTTTTTGGATAGTTGTTTGTGCATTAGTACCACTTTGATAAAGATTAAATGTTGTTTTTACATTATCTACTACATTTGGCTCACTATTCTATGAATAGGCTAAAGACACTTCTTCAATAATGGGCATATGCATCAAGTTATCTATCAAATCAATTTGTATGAATGGGTCTAAATTTGGATTCTCTTGTCTAGTTAACTATATTAACACTCCTATTGAAGGAACTAGGTCAATGAGAGTCTTGCTTACCATGTTCATTTGATTGAAATCATGTGCTAGATTCAGGTAGGTTTGATATGTTGTCTGCATTTGGTTAAAGTGATCCTCCATGATGTTTTTGCCTTGATCAAATAAATTAGGATTTTGTTATGTTGTTTAGAGTAGATCCATAGGATCCCTATAATAATCTTATTGATCACAAATGATATTGTGGGGCAATCTTATTAGATTTGATAAATTTTTATGGGGGAAGTCTGCTAGAAACATGGCCCCTACCTCTATGGCTCTAAATAAAATATCATCATTGTTCTCTAACAAATGTCACTCAAAAAAAATGGATCATACATGGAAACTATGTTACTAGAATATGACTATTGAAGAGCTGGCTCATCCACTATAGGTATTGTAGCTAGGTATTGCATGGTTTTCTCTTGGTCTTATTCTGAATAAGGTGGCATGTTAACCAGACAGTTAGCCAATGGATCTTAGCTTTGTGCCCCTAATTGAGTATTATAAGAGGGATAAGAATCCATATCATAAGTAATATTATCTACATAGGGGTCTTGTACCATTTATTCCTATGTAACTACATTACTAATCCTTGGATTGTACATGAGTCCACTACGAGTATAGGATTACATGTTGGGATCCACATTCAATGCTTTTTGATAAAAGGTCAAAGAGTTTTATAAACTCTAAAAAGGACAATGTCTAAAATAGATGATGTCCTAACTTGGTCTAGATTTGTCAAAATGATCAAAATGTTTTTGCAAAGATTTGTGAGGAAACAAGATAGCGTGAAGTATATAACATTTCATTATTCACACAAAGATAAGAAAGTAAATGGACCAAAAATCAAAATGCCAAACTCTAAGGTCAAAGTGTTTCAAATTAGTCTAATCTAGGAATTTAAAAGTTGCTAGGTCTTTTAGCCAAATGGGGCATCAAAATTTAGGCTCAAATAAGGCATACACTAGGACTCTTGGCCAAACGGTGTCAAAATCTAGATTTTAAAATAGATGAAAGTTTTAATCTAATGGATTTGAAACACTTCTAAAAAAACTAGGCATTTGATTCTTGGACATGAACTTAATCAACTAGGTATAAGGTATGTAACAAAAGGCACTTTTAAAGATAATTTATTATCTCAAAAGAATGGTATAAAACTTGGTTCTTTTGAAAAATAAGCTAGACAAAAGTGAGTAGTATAATTGTTTTATACAAAAGATCACAACAGTTCATTTAGATTGGTCTGAAAATGTAGGAACAATTTTTGGAAATCTATGCAATAAAGTTTATGAAAAAATGTTTGAAATGTTTTGGGTAATGTAATGATGCTATACTACCCAAAAGGTGTGACAAAAGGTTTGTTTCAAAAACTATCTAAGGCAAAGATGTTTTCTTATAATTTTGAAAACATAACACTACTTTTCTTAATTCAAAATGTTGTGGTGTATAGAATCAAAGTTCAAAATTTTAACACAAAATGGCATAAGTCTATCAAATGATGATTATGAGTCTTAAACAGCCATTAACCGATTGGAAATTGAATTTAAGTTCCCTCAGGTTTAGTAAAAATGGTGAACCCACTTAACACATCAACCTTATGAACTTGTAAAGGTAAAATTTTGAATTTAGATTATAAGATAAGGACTTAAACAACTTTTTTAAAGGTCTAGACTCAATTGGGTAGTATAACTATGCCAAAGTAGATGATATGACTCTCAAAATTTTGATAAAATTTTGAACAAGGAAAATTGATGATCTCACAAGAGCAACATAATGCCTCTTTGTTCAAAGGAAAATTTGGACTATATGTTTGGTATGGATTATTTGTTTACACCAAGTTTTGACTCCAAACAAGACTTTAATCTAGGACAAGACCAACTAATTAATCATTCTTAGATCCTAAACTGACAAGGTTGGTTGGTATTATTGGAATCCATCAATATACATCATTTGAAAGGATTTAAGTGTTCATCCAAAAGTAAATGCACATTATATAGTAGGGTTTTTACACCCCCCCCCCTTCTCTCAAATGATAGTACTATGTCATGGACCTTGAGGCACACATTGCACCAATAATACTTTCATGGTAAGTGGGGATTTTTCTAAGATCTTACAAGTTTCCAAATGATCTAGGGGAATCAATTGCATAATGACTTTCATGCCAAACAATGAAAAATACAAGCATGGATTTTGGGTCTATATCACTTGACTTGTTGCAAAAAAGTCTAGTCTTTTGTACAACCACTACATCCTATTGTTCACTCAGTGTAGTATGATGTCCATACTGCCACTACATCCCATGTTCAACTCCAATTAGGATCCAAATGAAGTCAATGCCAGAAGGTGAAAGCCGAGGTCAAATCTTCCCTAAAGAACTCATGGGAGGTGATGAAGCCCCCCTTACAAGCTAAGTTTGCATAAAAATAAATAAATCATGAAAGTAGAAAGACTTTAGGCCCATTTTCAAGGTCACTCAAACTTTGATGAGTTTTTGGGGTGTGCTTTAGATGACTTTCTTTCTAAGCCTTAGACTAGGCTATTTGTAATAGTAATGGTGATTTTGACTCCAAGGGTTCCTTAAAGGGGACAAATGGAAGAGCATACACACAACATTCCTCTTTTTATGAAATAAAATCTAATTAAACAACTATTGCAAACAAAAATTCACAAGTGTGTTAAATTTTAAGCCCAAATGAAAGATTTGGTGGTGTTCATTTGACACCTTGGTCTTAAGATTATGAACTTTGAAAACATGAATTTAAACATCTAAATTTTTCATTAAACACCAAAACAAAGTTCCTAATTGATTCTTAAACATGTAAAAGGTGATCTAAAATATGTTTTTAAAAAATTTTAAGCTCGGTCCTATAGTAAAAATGTTAACATATCCTTTATTTTTGAATCTCTTTTTGGTTTGAAATAATGAACTTTATAAAAATAGCTCTCGAATCTATGTTTTAAGAAAAATGTAGTGATCGACGTCAGTTTCTATGATTGATGACGGTTACATTTTATAATTGATGTCATTTATCTAATTGACAATGGCTATGCCAATGTAACCAATGGTAGGTATATAATCAATGTCAGTCTTACCTACTGATGTCAGTTACTACGTAAAATTGTGGCAAACAAAAATGGTAAAATAATTTTAGAAAATCAATTTACACGAGTTTTAAGGGTCCAAATGAATATTTTAAAGTTACAAAATGATTTTCTTTATGTGTGAAATGTGTCTATTCCCATCGTGCATGCCATAATGTGATCTAGGAATTTGACTCAAGAGAGGATGGTTAGTATGGTGTTAATTCCTAAATGAAAACAAAATGAAAAAATAAACGCTAGTAACATAATATCTCTAGGCCTAGACACTAGGGAAAGCTTAGTTAACAAAAAAAAATGAGAAACACAACTAAAAAGTAAGGAATAAATCATAAGAATTCCTTCACCTTCCTTAGATGCTCCAAATGCTTTTGTAGTAGTGGCTTGCTCGGTTTTGTGCTCATGAAGTCGTTGGTAATGGAAGCTTGACTACCTCCATCTCTCCTTGGTACCTTTGGCTTATATAATGGCTTGGATTGAAATCAATTTGGCATGGTAACATTAGTTACAATGGCTTCTTGAATATATTTGAGAATTATAACTTTGCACCAAAATAGCTTAGAAATGATGTTCATGGCCTCTCTATTTATAGATTTTAGAGAATGTCTAAAATCAATCTGAACCATCCATCCTAAGATTCAGATGTGTGGTTAAGGATTAATTCAATTTTTGGAATTAAGTTTATAATTATCCTCATCATGATATTGGAAGAAAGGTAAATTAAGAGGCATGAAGGGAATCATGAAAGGCATTGATGAAGCATGGAGGGCATGAATCTTGATATTTATGACATTCATGGCCTAGGGATTTCTTTCCAAGAAATGAGGTCACCTGATGATGTAGATATTCAATATTCATTTCTAAAAACAATTATTAAACAAATTTTCATGGAATTCTTGATTAGGTGTCGATTTGGTTTAATTAGCTCTTAAGCATGATTAAGCACTTTGTGCACAAATAACTCAAATTGATCATAATGCCTTGCTATTGGTCCAAAATTTGACTAGATTTGAATTAGAAGACAATGTTAGATGCATTGGATATATTATCCCATTTAGGATGTTACCAACACCAAATAACAAAGGAACATATCTTGTGGAAAAAAAATGATAAGAAAGAGCAATCTAGATCACCCATGTGTGAAATTGGAATTTTGACTCGAAATGATCTAATCAAAGTTAGCTATCCCATAAATTGCATTGCTCCATTTAATGATACTTTGGCCAAAATCAACACTTGAATATGTCAGTTTCACATCATTTAGCATGTTTTAATTTTTTTAGACCAAATTCTGTGTTTGGGGTAGAAATTAGCCAAAATCCTAGTTGGATGTTATCGGTAGCCAGATTTAGGTGTCTACACCTTGTACTATTTTATTTCTTCTATGCTTTCCAATTTAGCTTTTTGCTTTCCTTATATGTCTAATTTAGTTCTTTATTTCCCTAAATTAATTCTTTATCTTTGTCTATTATTCTTATTGCTTAGAATTATTTTCCTTTTATCCTCAAGCATTATGTCCCTTATTATAATCTTTTTGGACAACCTAAATCCATTTATACACTCTATCAGGTTCTCTTTGATTCTTATCCTTTCCCATCTCTTCTTCCTCTTTTTAGCTCTTTGGGCATCTTGTGATGCCCATCCACACATTAATTTAACATATGGGGCATCTTATGATGCCCATCCTCATGTTATTTTTATGCCCATCCCTACATCCACTTACCCTTTGGGGTATCTTACGATACCCACTCTTATTCTCTATTACATGCTACCAAACTAATTCAACTCCAAGAAACCTTTTGAGACACATAGGCTTGTCTCTCACATGTTCATCCTTGATATAGCCATTAATATAGGATCATTGATTTAAGAATTTGGGGTATATTTTGATGTCCATCCCTACATCCACTTACCCTTGAGGGTATCTTGTGATACCCACTCTTATTCTCTATTACAAGCTACAAAACTAATTCAACTCCAAGAAACCTTTCGAAATACATAGGTTTGTCTCTCACATGTTCATCCTTGATATAGCTATTAATGTAGGATCCTTTTCATATTTTTCATGCTTTCTTTATATATCTAACATATTTTTTTAGGCTACTTTATCATGGGTCTCTCCCTATGCATCAATTTCCTTCCTTTTCAAACCTTTAGTCCTTCCTTTTGGTATTTTTATTTCTTGCTGTAACATAGTCTTCATCAATTATCTTTTCATTCTCCTTTTTCTTTCCAATGTTGTTTTGTCATCCTCTTGGGATTTTATTTTATGCATTTCTTGGTAATACCATGGATAAAACCTAGCCTTCCTCATAAAATGACCATTCTTTTTATTTCTCATTTTTTCCTTTTCATTCTTTTGCTCCTTGCCAATGCTATTTTGGAATCCTTTGGGCCTTTATTTGTGAGGTGATTTATACAAAGGATCCCTCACTTTTTACTTATTGGTACCCTTTGGGTTTTATTTTTGTGATTTTTTTAGTAAGATTGTGGATAAAACCTATCCCTCATAAAATTACCTTTCTTTTCATGTTCTTTTTTATCCTTGTTATATAGACATTATCTTTTTCTTCTTTTGCTACATGAAATCTATAAAAAAATCTATGTTAGAATGTTTTCCTTCACTTACCACAATCTTATGATAAATAATCACACTTTTACTATCATTGTATTTCTTTTTTCCCTTTGTCACATTTTTTTCAATTTGAATAAATTCAAATTTGTTACATCTATCATCTTCCTCTTGATTTCCCACTTTCTTTCACCTCCACATTTGGATAAAACAAGGTTGAAGTTAGGAAATCACTTTTATTTCAATTAGATTAATGAGACTCTTAAACCCCATGCTATTCGATTTTCTCTTTCTAATCAACCTTGTCTGATTTTTTTAAAAATGAAAGTCATCTTTAACACCCATATTTGGTCTTCCAAATCCTATGGAGAAGGAATTTAAAAAAGAAAAAAATAAAGTTAAAATCCAATCATTTGAAAATAAAAGGAAATGATATCTAAAAGGCAACATTCAAATATTAAAAGTCTAATCACAACAAAATGTGTGATTATAAGCACATTTCTTATCTCCAATCAAAGCTCAAACTCCACAGTCAACTTCACAGAGAGATAAAGTCCTTTAGGGTGTGGTAGGCTAGTAGATTAGAATAGGGGATTTCAAAAAAATCTATAGTGCTACCTACTTTCTCATGTAAGTGCCTAATCTTTATAGTATATTGATGGCTCTGTAAGGGGTCCTCAAGAGTAGGGAACACATCGTGGGGAGGTAGGTCCATTTTACTTTTCATACATATAGCCTTCATGGGATTATCTATATATTCCATTTATTGACTTGAGATTTTCGTAGCTAAGAGAAGTTCTTCAGAGTCCTTAAATTTGATAGTCCTCTTATTTTGAAAAACCAAATTTGAGTGTCTTGACTTCAATAAAAAGTTCCTCTACCTTGGTTTTTCCTTCATTCTCCCCTCCACCCCATTTCATTTCCCCCTTGATAGATAAATTGTGATTCAAAATCTGTTTTCCCTCTTCTTTAAATTCCTTTTTCTTCATTTCTTAAAAACATGATGACACTACTTTTTTTTTAATTTTTATCTATCTTTAGATGCAAAACAACATGTTTGAGAAACTATGGATCATTTTCATCATGTTCTATATAGTTACTAAAAATACTTTTCTTTGCTTTTCCCATTTATCTTGATTTTGTTGTTCTATTGTTGTAAACACCTAAGTTCACACACTTTTTCCATTGTTACATGAGATGTGGATTTTTAATGCTCACCCAACCATGTTGTTTTCCCTTTTATGCATCCGCTTTTTCCATTGATGATTGAGATGTGGATTGTTATTGCTCACTCATCAATGTTGTTTTATCATTTTTATTTTAGAATCCTCTTTTTACCATTTTGTTTGACATGTACCCTTGATTTTATTTGGTGATTTTACCTTTTCTTATTTTAGGTTTACTTGTTTGTGTTTTTTGGTATTTAGTAGCCTTGGATTTTTGGTTACCTAATTTACTCTTGTTTGACTTGGTCATTTGGTATAACATAGAACTTATCTCCTAACTTTTTGAATTCCCAAGTATGTCTTGTCCACATAGCCCCAATTATCTTGGCTTTTCTTATGTTTGTTTGTTTTTTCTCCTTAATTTTATATTTTTGGGTTTGTCCAAAGCAGTCTCTGTGCCTTCCACAATCAACACTAAAACACAACTAAAAAACATCTCATGATAAAGGTAATTCAAGGTACACATCATTTACCTTTTAGTTAATTTCCTATTCTATCATTTACTTTCAATAATTTTATACTTTTTAAAATATTAAAAAAAAATTAGCATTAATGTTGTGTGCATTCTTATGTTCTTTCTAAAAGCACCATCACATGTTACACCTTAGTGACACGTGATGAGCTTCAAGTGGGGCATATGTATACACATAATATTTTCACACTTTTATCAATTACTGATACTTAACATCTTATAGGAACCCATTGTGACTTAATATCTTTCAGTGCATGCCTGAATGGGTGCATCAAGAAAGGGGTGGGAAGACCTTTGGTGCTTTGCAGGATTATTTTCCATTATTTCCATATTATTCCCTATCCATTTAGCTCCTAAAACCTTTCCCTAAGATATATTTCCTTCCTTACACATTACTCTACTATTTTCCTCTTTTTATCCTTCTTTCCCTTGCTTAGTACCTTTTTTACCTATTCAGTAAGCTAGGTCAACCTAGTCGACCTAACATAGTTTGGGTTCACTTTATCTCTTTAGGCCGAGTTTCTATCTGGTTAACCTAGCACAACTAACATGTCTAAGCAATTTTCAGGTCAAATATTCCTATTTATACAAGTTTATTTTAGTCATTTCCATATCAAAGTAATAAGGAGTTATTATTCACTTGTGCTTCTTCACAATCTACTCTTCCACCATTCTACTTGAGGAGTCTTATCTTAGGTTTCTTATTTGGAGAATATTAGTCTTGTGGATAGGTCTCATATTATTTATCCTAACAAATTGATCCTGACAAACCATAACAACCTCTTACAAAGCCCCATTGGCCAAGGGAAAGATTGAATCACAATGGGTTCATATTTAGGTAAGTATATTATAACTTTGTTCTCCTCTCTTTCAGTAGATAGAAGTAGCATAAATGTTGGCTCAAATAATATTACTCTTCATATTTTATATATTAGGGTGTTACTCATACTTACTTTATTTGAAGTTACTTATACATATTTAATTGCATTACATCTAACCCATTACTTTGTGCTACAAACTTTGGTGCACACTAAATTAGTTTACTTTCTTATTTATTATCATAAGTTAATATGGAAACCTTATGACCATTTTAGGTTTATTGTGTGATTGTATTATATTATAGGATTTGGAACCCTACCTAGCATGATGTGTCGTAATAGATGATACAAGTGATCCCATAATCGGGTCTAGCAGATCCTCATATTATTCATGTTCCACTTAAAAAGTGTGTTCCCAAATCGGAAGTGTAGGTATGATCTATCTTATTTGATCTAGGATTGATTCATGTGTACCATGCAATTTTGATTACATACAGTATGTGTCTAATATAATATTTGATGTGCTTCATCTTTCATTTTATATACTTATTTCATTACTTCACAAGTTAAATCCACAAAAGTGAATACATATTTAGTATATTAATTAGGACTTTGGATCATTTTTATTTTTATTTGCAAAATAGAACTAATTTTCTCTTTGTTTAAATTCAATTTCTTCCCTTGTGTCCATATTCTAAGCCTTCCTCTTCCTCATGTTTTTTATGGTTCTAATATTTTTTGTAGAATCAAGTAGAGATTATAGGAAAATATATAGCAATTATGTTTTATTTCTCATCATTTCTATTGTTCATCTACTTTACCCATTTAGGAATATCAAGTTCCTGTAGTTCTTCATATTCAGGGTTGGGGTCTTTAGATGTGGAAGATGGAGGAGTAATTAGAGAATCTGTTATTGTTAGTGGTGCCCATGATGAACTTATTTATATGGGTAACTAGAGAGGTGGGTAGATAATACTCTACCATGATGAATTATATATTAATGGAGTGATTTCAACCATATACTTGGTCAATCTTTGGGTTGTCTCAATAGTCATAGTGGCTGACTATATGGGTGAAGACTATGAAATAGGCAAATCTAGTTGAGTTGAATGTTTCTTGAGAATTTGTGGACTTCTAGGTTTGTAAGTGGAAATTTTAACCCTAATAGTAAAATGAACCCCTTTATTTGGATCCTTTATTTGCATTAAATAATAAATAATATATGAATCAAAATAACTAAACAATATAATATTAGGGATAATAGGAGGTAAATTTATAGCTGGTATGTTTACAGTGGAAATAGATGAAACAATAGAAGAGACTACCTCACTTAAGTTTTGTTTTTTTATCTCATGAGGATTTGTTATTCCAAAGAACCATCCACAGTTTACTCTTATTGTAATATTTATAGGTTCATGGCTTTAGCTTTCTCCAAATCTATCTTTTCCTCATCGAGGGCTGCTTGTTCACTCAATTCAAGCCTAATGCCCTTCATTGTTTCCACATCTTATTTATTTTCATCAATTGAATACTCAACCAAGGATATCACTAGTATATGATTTTATTCTTGTAATTATTCATCATTAAGGGATTACTCTATGGTAGGGAGACCAAAACATGGCCTTTCGTATATTGGTTTACCCTTGGAGGAAGCGGAGGGAAAATTATTTTTCCTCTCGTAAGTGACCACATGGGGGATGGAAGGAGAGGGAGATGGTTACATTAATTAAGGATATGTAGTGGTGGAAAGTATCACTACATGTGGTGGTGAAGAAATGGTGAATGGAGGGACAATAATAGTGGAAGGAAGTTGAATTACCATAGGTACATGAGGAGGAAAAGAAGTAGCTGAAATTAACATGACATAAACCTGTATAAACTCAAGGAGACTAACATGGGTGGAATTTGTAAGTTGTGGTAGAGGTACAACCAACAATGTCATATTGTTTTAGTCCTAAGGAGGTGTAATTTTATCCCTCTTATAAACATATTTATTCTCTTGTAGGAGAGGGATGTTGGTCTTTCCCTTCTGAGTCCTATGGCTGAGTTAGAGGCTATTGATGGCTCAATGTTTTCTATTATTGTTCTTCCATCTATTTATTTTGTTTGTCAATAATCTTAGGATTGTATTGAAGAGCCTAATCATAAATCATAGACATGTGTGTCTCCTTCATTCTTTTCCACACCTAAATATCATTTGATGGATTCAAAGAAATATCATCATGATCATATTCTTGGTGACCATATGAAATTTTCACCTTCATATTTTCTTTGAGCTCCCTAGGCTATGCCTTGATTTTATTCATAGGGTCCCATTCTTTAAATTAGGCCACCTTCAAATTATATAAGGAACTAGGTTTTTAAACTTGGATAAAATGTGGCCTAACCATAATTCATACTTATCTAATACTCAAAGGAGTTTTATAGTAATATGCCTAATGTTTTTGACCTAGCTCCTCATCAATACTATTGTAAATTTGAAAAGCCACCTCCTATTCCACAATTTTATTTGAAACATGACATGGTGGGAATAGAAGACTTCCCTTGTGCCTTCAATTATAATGACCCTATAGTCAAGGTAATATCAATAGTCACCTATTTTACCAATACTTCTTATCATGTTTTTAGACATCTTAGGCATCTATGTGCGATAAATTTCCTAATATACTAGAGGATAGATTTATTCACATATTCTCTAAATTCAATTCTTGAAAACCTAGTTATATGTGAGAGAGAGTGTGATATTTGTAGATTATATTACCCATGTACTCTATTGAGGGTTTACATAGAACTCCATGTGTCTTATGGATGGTACCCTACATAGCATCAAATATGTATGACATAATCTAAAAATTACCATCAACTAGCCTTTGATCAAGATAAAATGTTTGTGCCTTCAACCTTTCACTTATAACCTCCCCTAGGGAAACTAACTTGTCTAAATTTAAAGCAATGTCCAACAAAGGGACCCATTCTACTTGTACATAATTTATGCTCTCAAAACCAAATACTCTATTTAGGATGGCCATAGCTATCCTAATTTTAGGTCTAAATTTGACAATGATATTGAAATAAATTGCTCCCTTGGGATTCAACCTCTAGTTCTTAACCATCTATTTTTTTAATTTTTCATCAATGGTATTATGTTTGAGCCAAATATTGGCTGATACTTGGTTATAGGTAGTCTCAGGCCATGAAACTCTGAGACACCTTTAAAAATCCCTACCAAAAATAATTTCAGCTATGTTTTTTTCTTTTTCTAATATGAAATAAATATCCATGAAATGTTCCATTGAAAAATAAACCTCTAAGTAGGTCCATGTAAGGAATTGCCTCTATTTTTCTACCACCAAATGGATACCTTGTGTTTCAATGGGTAATAGGTCATCGATATATTTATTCTCATTTGTGAATAATTGGTTTTACATAGAGTAGGGCGCCATAAACTCAAAAAAATTCTAGAGCATTGAATAGAGGAGGAACATAAATTCGAGGGCACTTTTGTCAAAGATTGTGTCCCTATATTCAGTATGCCCAACACAAGAGTACACTGATGGGGATTGAGAACATTCTTACTTTGAAGATAAGGCCATTATATTAATATAAAATATGAAATTTCTTTTGTAAATCATCTCGTTTATTCTTGAAATTTCATTGAAAAAAGAAAGGGATCTTTGGACACTTAAAGTCTTAGAATTACAAAGTTAGATTGATATCTTGATGTCAAAATGACTAACCTTTGACTAGATTTCACATATATCATCCCAAAATTTGAGCCTTGAATGTATTCATGTGTCATCAATACAAATAGTGGCCTTTTGATGTTTTTTATGTTTCAATTTGAACATTGTAATCAACTTTGGTAGGTTTTATTGCTTTTTGGATGGAAATCATTTCTTAAATTTATGTGTCCATCCATCATGTTCTAGATAGCTATCAAATTCTCATTTACTCACTTATTTACCTTGCTACAAAACTCATTTATGTATATTTTTTCTTACATCTTATAGATTGTGACATTTGTCTAATTTTCATTCACTTGAACATTTCTATCTATATATAAGATTTATATACTTTGGGGTTGTGATTTAACATGAATATGCCATGTGGATTAACCTTGTGTTTGTGGATGCTCAAAAACTTGGGCATTTTGATTTATGTACACATGTGTAAATGTTTTTTGTAGTGTGATCTCGGGGCTTTGAAGTCATAAAGACTCCAATCCATGGGACCATTAGTCCATTGACTAATTATATCTTATTTTAAATTTTAGGCTAATAGAGTTATACCAGCTGTCATCTTCTCATATCTCAGAAGCTCGAAGGTATTAGACTGTGGGGTTAAGGATCCATTATAAATATGTAATTATTTAATAGTTATGGGTAAATAAAAATATGCCAAATGCCAAAGGCTCAAAACTCTAAAAATTAGAACCATTAGACTGCAGGGACCCATAACCATTAGACTATGAGAAATAAGAACCATTAGACTATGGGAAATTGAAACCATTAGAGAGTGTTAATCCTTTAATTATTCTAGAATTATAAAAAGGCACCATATTTAGAACACTCAAAACTCAAAATTGCAAGACCATTAGACCATTAACTTTACTTATAAAGTTCTCAAGGTTTCGTGTAATGAAACAATGCCATGTGGCCTCTTATTAGAACTTTAAACTTTAAACACTTATAAATTTTATGAAAGATAAAGGTTTTTTGTACCATATAGATGCCACCTATCACAATTCCATAGCTCAAGATATTTAAATACTTTAAAAAATATGAATGGTTATAGGTTTTGCATAACACAATATTGCTCTATTCCCTGATCTTATGCATAATAAAATAAGGTTTGACCATGAATAAGTAATAAGTCCCTTTAAATGGTATTATGGTCATTCAAAATATAGGAACACTAGGAAAAAAAACTTTAGCCCTATTATTAAATAAATAAAAGTGCCTACCTTTTGAAAAGGAAATATAAAAACCTAAGGTTTAAACTAAATTAGAACATCCATTCAATCTTTGATTTTCAATTTCCAAATTTATGTAGCTTAAATTTAATGATAACCTTAGACTTTTTCATGAATAAATCCATAGCATGGATTCCTTAGGTTAAAGGGACCCAAATAATTATTTTCAAAAATAATGGGTATTTATTTAAATATTTAAATTGGGGTGTGTGTGTTAGGTCACAACACAATGGAGGGAGATGAAGCATCAGTTGAAACATCACAAAATTTGGAAAAAATTATTTCATAACTAATGAATATTGTGACATCACTAAGCATCATTACTAAGGATTTTTGGTCTATAATACTAATAATAAAAAGGTAGGAATTAATTTCGAAGTGGAGTTTGATATTTTTGAGTGCCATGTAGGTGTTGAACCTAGTTCTAATCTTGATGAGGTGAGACTGATGCTAGATATGAAACAAAACTAAAATGCAGTAAGATACAGTGGTACAGATCCTCCTAGATTAGTCACCCTTCCTTGAAGATAAATGGTCCTTTTTACATGATTTTGTGGTAAAATAATGTGGAAAATAATTGAAAACCTATACTTATGTTAACAATTTTCCCTAGGAAGGAACTTGGACTACTTTGGCGATCTATAAGAGAGTGACCACTTTTTGACATTTCTATATAA
Organism: Torreya grandis; assembly: GCA_037957365.1. Classification (NCBI taxonomy): domain Eukaryota; kingdom Viridiplantae; phylum Streptophyta; class Pinopsida; order Cupressales; family Taxaceae; genus Torreya; species Torreya grandis. Next base: position 296,649 of record JARHVA010009171.1, read on the forward strand.
ACTGAGCTTCAATGAATTGATTTAATAATTATAGAATGACGTAACATAAATCTATATTTATCTTGGAAAGAGACTCTATAGTATTTTTTGTATCCAATGAAGGTGAAAAGTACTGTCACAAGAGTTGTGGAGTTCATATTGTTGGAGATAACTCTTAAGATATCATTAATAGGCTCAAATAGTTGAGGGGAAGCCCATATACATTATACAATTGATACATTTTGGAGGGGAACATGAGACCATATCCCTATCTATATATAGGGATGGTACAAGTGTGTGTGTGTGTGTGTGTGTGTGTGTGTGTGTGTGTGTGTGTGTGTGTGTGTGTGTGTGTGTGTGTGTGTGTGTGTGTGTGTGTGTGTATTAGAGTTTAGAATTTAGATATAGTAACACTAACTAAAGGTAATTTACTCCCCTTCCTACTAGCTGAGAAGAGGTTAGAAGGTGAAAACCAATTTTCATTAGAGACCAAATGTAACCAAAGATGAGAAGGCTAATTAGGAATAAAATTGTTATCTCCTACATGTTTGGTGATGGGGGACCACATCAAAGTGGATGAATCTTTGGTAATATCTTGTCAATTTTTCATTTTTAAGTTTAACTAGACTCAATCAATAACTGAAATAATAAAGTTTAGATGATATCTTTTACAGAAAAGATAAATACCTATATAGTCTTGACATCTCCTAATAAGGTGGGATTAGTTATCTAACCATCCCTGATCTAAGGATATTAGTTGAGACAACCTATCACATAATTACCCATACAAAAAAAATACTATATTTGCATACTAACACATATAGAAATATTTATAACATTCTACCTCCGTCCGCCCTAGAATGAACATGTGGAAAATATTATCTTATATTGCAATTTTTTTCTTCTACAAGCTCATGATTTAGATGGCTTTTTCAGGACAACCAACTACCTTAAGTGATGGTTTTATAAATGATTGACCAACAACCAAAACAATGTTTTTTTTTCAAAATGGCTAACCAATGACTATAAGAACATGATGGATTCACAAGGACAACCAACAACTTAAATATCATGTTGTTATAGTAATTTATTGGTTCTCATCATTTTCTCACATCAAGGGAAAATATGAAGAAATAATACACACTTATTATACCACATGAAGAAAATGTATCATCTTTTCTTATTCATAAAAATAAACACGCAATTGACAAAAATGCCATAACACCATTGTGTGGCCCCATCACTTATGGTGACTAGAAGACATTTAAAGTCCTCCAATCTCTATTGCCTCCATCCTATTATGGGTCACTACTTACTCAGTCAATAAAAATTTGAAGCTCAATAGTTTCCACATTATATTATTTTTATGACTCCTCCAAATAATATGAATCATAATAGATGTCACTTTCAATCAAAAATGCATTTGGTTACAATTTTTTTTGACACATATTATTTACATACTTGATAATGACCCAGTAAAAAGATTGATTCTTTTGAGCTCTTATATTCTTTTATATATATATATACACCTACCTTTATCTTATAAATGACATAAAAATAACTATTGACTTCTTATTAAATAAAAATGAAATATAAAATTGCATTAACACTTCCCAAAACTAGACTCAAAGCTAAAGGACTACATATGACCAAACTATATAACATTTGAGTTCAACATTTAAATAATAAAATATTAAGAGTAGGGAAACTAATTAAATTTTACTTTAAAAACTTTGGAGAATATTTAACAAATAATACTCACTTTAACCTAATGCCACGAAACCAATACTAATACCAGAAACTATTTCTAATTCCCGTGTGACTAAAAATCACAAGTATGATGGCTTACTAAAAGGGAATACAAGGGTGACTAAGATGAAGACAATCGTATGGCGATGCATGGGCCAATATGGTAGTTTTGAATGGAGCACAGGAGAATGCATGGATCTCGAATGGAAGCAGAATGGACACAAAAATGTACAACATAGAGTAGGGATGACATATCTATGTTAGGGATGTCATTGTGATATGGAGAAGTCCGATCCACAATAGGCTATGAGCTCAATGTCAGTTTCTTGTCAGATTCAATAGAAATCTTCGCGACAGAAATAAAGAGGACAAATCAGATCTACCTAGTGATAGTTGTATTCTTAGATTCAAATATGATACGCACAGTCACATGATAAAAATATGATAGATAATGGCACATGTATTGGTAGAATTAGAATAAAATATATCCATATTGAGGGAAATGGATCAACATAAATGAATTAATAGATCTATAAAAGATGGCGTTACTCTCCTTCCCGACTTCTTGAATGAGATCTCCCCAGCTACGAAAAGGTCTGACATAAATTTTGATGGTGGTGACTGGAAACACCTGAATAGGTAGATATAGTAGAGGATGCCTTGTACGCTCATAATAACCCAACACTGGTACTGTGGATATGAATTCTCAAAAATCTTTCACCCTATAGTAGGGCAATTTGAGAAGACTGAATGTTGACCTGATATTCAATTTACACAGATCCAATAGAGGCATCAAATCTGAGAAATGAGTGGAAGGAAGTCAACGTATTGTCAATACAATGAATGCATACAAGTGCATGAAGCTTGCACACTATAATTCATGGTATTTGGTTGGTGTTCCAGGAAGCGCTTCAGTATGGCATTCTAATGCTTGGTAGATCTATAAATGTGTAATAGTGTATAGATATTATACAAATTTAACTCTTTGGAAATAGTAAAACTAAGAAATTAAATGGAAGGGGCAAGCCAAAAATTACAGCAAGTTTCCCATAAAATTTTCAGAAACTCATTATCACAAATATAGTCTGCTCTAATACCAAATGAAATAATAACTTTTAGATGATATCTTTTAGCAAGAAGAATAATACATATATAATCTTGACATCTCTTAATAAGTTCGAATTAGTTATCCAACTATCCGTGATTCAAGGAGATTAGTTGAGACAACCTAACACATAATTACCCATATAAAACATCTACTACATGTGCATACTAACACATATATAAATATTTCTAAAAATAACATGAATGGTGTGTAGTGTATGATGCCTTTCATGGCGATGATTTTATTTAGCATTAGCTTATATCATAAATATTTTCAATTTCTATTGAATGTGTTAGATGTGCAAAAAGAATTGAATATATTTTCTAGGTTACTATTGAGATGAAAAAAATTCTACTATTGATAGTGGAATATTATAACTTACGTCAATGAATGTTAGATATTGGAAACCCAAATAAACATGAAAAGGGTTATGATCCATAGAACTATGTAGAGCTCTATTATAGTTGTGTTGACTTAAAGGCAAGATTCCATCCCAAGTGAATTGCTTCTTTGAATTTTACATTTCGAAAACGTTCACTATTATTATATTTATAACTTTTGTATATATAACAGTTTATGGATGAAAAGCAAAGGATTTGTTTAACTTTGTGTCTAACTCAAACCAAAGTTATTATAATTATTTTCTTGAGATCCATATATACCTTTAAGATGGGATGATTTTTATAATTCAAATTTAATCTATACATGTTAAAAGTATAGTTGAGATATTTATAGAGTTGATATTTTACAAGGTATGGCAATTGTCATTTTTGATAATATATTAACTACAACATAAAAAAAACATTACATGCTTGTTAGTAGGGTATCATAAGATGAAATCAATGTAAATGGTTTCCCACTGTCTCATTGGAACTGATAGAGGTGTGTACAATCATTCCTTCTTGTTATCTTCAATGGTAATTGCATATGTAGTATAAGACTTGAGGTATTTGGATACATCAAACCTAGGATGTGGAAAGAAGGAATACAATTGACACACTAAAATAGTAGTTTCAAATACTAAATTTCTTATAACATTACTAAAATGAGCCTCCCATAATATTTTATATCTCTCTTCCTTATGTAGAACACATAAGTTCCCAAGGTGATATATGATTCCATCCTAAAAGTAGAAGTCTCTAACAAAATTTATGCAAATAAAAGTATGATATATATCTACAACACACATGTTAAATGGGTAAAATTATGACCATGCATTCACTTTATTTCCACAATTTTCAAGTATAGAAATGAGTGATTGAACTAGTGGACACCTTAGAAATTTTTGACTAGATTGTCTCTTCCTTTTCGTTTAAGTAACATAGGTCTTTCTTTCTATCTCTTAATTGAACTCTCCTCTTTCATTCTTCCTAACTTGCTCTAGTCTATCTTGATATGCTTCTTTTGTATTGAGTCCATTCTTCTTTTTCTTTCTCTTGTCTTATATCAAATATTGTATTGGGTTAATTTTATATTTTAATCCTTCTAATAGATGTGGGTTTTTTTTTGTTTGATGGTTTCCTCACTTCACAATTTTTTTCTCACATTTGTGGTTGTTTTCTATTGAGGTAAATTATTTTATTTTTGCATTTATTTACTTTATGCTTTAAATGTTATTTTATGATATTGACATAAGTCCTAATATGGTCTTAGATCATGTTAGTTTTTTAATTGTTGAAACTCAGGTTATGAAAGTTTTTTTAAGAGAAATTTGATTTTTTTCGATAGGGCTTGCACCCTTGCATCTAAATTTTTATTTTCTTTCATGGAAATGGAATATTTTTATGAATTTTTTCTTATCCATTAAAAAAAATTATTTAATTCATAATATCAAGCTTTACAAAAGTTAAAAATCATAAAACATGAAAGAAGTATTTAATTTATCAAAACCTCATTTATTTGGTTTGCATATCAATTAAAAAAAATCCTTTTCCATTCTCACATGGATGAATGTGTGTATGTGTGTGTGTGTGTGGGCACGCGCACACACATGCGCACACATGCATACATACATGCATGCACACACTCACACACGTGCACATGCACACATGCATGCACACACGCACACATACACATGCACACATGCACGCACGTACGCACGTACACACACACACACACACACACACACACACACACACACACACACACACACACACACACACACACACACACACACACACACACACACACACACACACACACACACACACACACCACACACACATTTGAAAAATAAATACATATAATTTTTTTTTTTTTATTTATGCAATTTTATCAAGTAATTTAATTCACTTTTCAAAGTATTGCTAAAATATTAATTATTATGTGTACTTTAGTTCATCATTTTTTAAAGGTATATTTTTTTTTTTCAAAATGATGTGGTTCCACAAGCCTAATGAGGCTTTAATTAATAATCTTATGCAAAAAAATTATGAAAAATACAATCAAATTTTTTATTTAAACCATCAACTGAAATGTCAAACTCGTAATATTATTTTTATAAAACCTGCACAATGAAAAATTTGCTGACATGAAAATTTTAGTGGACTCTCTTACAACCAAACATGCATCCTTTGAAATTGCACAAACATATAATGTTATTTTTTGTCTCCTTATGAGTGTACTAATCTACACCATAATATTTATATCCCTATTTTTCATATCATGCTCTCGATGGGTTATCCTAGTGGTGGTTTTTGAAAACATGAAAATGGCATTATTAATCGCATTCTTCTTAAATCTAATACAAATTTTGAAGTAATAGGTTTTAATGATTTCATTACTTCTACTACAAATTTTAAGTAGTATTGTCTCCCTCATATAAGGACATTACACAATAGTTCTTGTCAATATCATCCAACTTGTCTTGATTATAATTTTTTTCATGTTTATACTTTAGTAAAAATTGTAAAATTTGTAAGCATTGTGGTAGACACGGGCAATATATCTTTAAATGTTAGAAATTACATCCATGCAAATATTATGGTAAATCAACTCATGACATTTTTAATCATTGAAAACCCACTAAAACACCTCGTTCAAAGGTTCAAATAATTTGTATTGTGATTTAGACACTAAATCTGAATTATATAACACATGGAAAATACATATCATAGATGTACCTTCAACTTGTATATATTTCTACTACTAAAATGATCACATCTGTTATCTTTTTTTTCCTATTACTTATCTCTCAGTTCAATAATATTTTATTCTAATGACCAAGCTTCCTATACTCCTCAAAATGATATAAACCTATTTATTATCATTATTTACAATTTTTGGACCTATACCTAGCTTCCAACTTCTTGAACACTTACATCCTAGTTAGATGACTACATCAATGCTAGTGTCCTATTCCAACATAAGTGTCCAATTACCTAAAGTTATATTTTTTAAAAAATGAATCATATACCTATGGTCAACCTAAGTGATTTAATTTGAAATATTTTTACAATCAATTGATATCAATACAAGAACAACCCTCATCCATTCCCCACCTCATACAGACCCAAAAAATCATAAGGAAACTTACCAAAATCATTCAAAAAATCATTCAATTGATCAAATCTTCCCTATTTTCTCATATTTTTATATTAGTCATAAAGACAACACATCTATATGTCTAAATTACTTAAGGAGCAAACTATGAGTCTTATTTTCCAGGTTATAAGTTAGGTCACTATTGTACTTACTTGTCACATATTACACACTTGTGAACACACAAGCCAACATGTTATAGGAGAATTACATTATTCTAAGGACATATTTAGATTAATAACTATGTATGAAACACCCACTAACGTAGGGGTATTTTGGGTTAGCTTTACACTATGATCCCACTAACCCATGTTTCCCAAGTTCACTATGAGGATGAAGAGATAAATTTTTACTTTTTAACAAGTGGAACCCCATGATATAGATCTAAGAACACTAGAGTGAAGGAGAAATTGAACCTAAAATATCATAGGTTATCACATCTAATTCCAATAGGTATTATTTGATAGACACCTATGTCCAAGTTAGAAATAAACATCAATAGAACCATCTGAGGTCAATGAAAGTGTCTGAGGTTACATAAGTCAAATTTATAGAATTTGATGACTAATCCAAAATATAGATCTAGTATATTTCTAATATGCTCCATATCAAATCTCAATGTGCATAATTGACTAGCTATGTACTCTTGTTTTCATTTCATTTTTATATCAATCAATAGTTGTACTTACTATTTTTAGTATATCTTAGTATTTAAATTGAGAATATTTTTTTTATCTAAGTTTGTAATTAATTAGATTTCTATAGATCTGTTTATCATTCTTACAATTATTCATTTCTATATTTTTAACCCTATTATATATTGACCCATCTCGATATAGGGTTAAACATTTGGTGAACCCAATCTTTAAACATCATAATTATATAATATTTCTATATTAGATGATTGTTTCCTTATTTGTCCTAGTTTTTTCTTTCTTTATCTCCCTCATGATGGATGATATTGATTATTTTGATTACTATGATTACAAAAATATTTGACTTTATGTCAAATAAGGGGTAAAAATTGATTACTCTTGTATTCATCCAAGTGCCAAAGATTACAATATCAATTATTTTAATGGTGGTAGGTACTATTTCTCTAATAAAGTCCATGCTCCCACCATTTCAAGAGGTGAATTGATCCATGTTAATAAAAATATGCAACCCTTATCTTCTAATCCCATATTGGTTACACATTTTTAAAAAATTCCTTCATTTGATCATGATATCTTTCATAAAATCCATAAGGAAATTATGGTTGATTTAAAAATTGCTCATGAAGTGGATATTCCTTCAAATAAATTGATTCAACTCCCTATAAATCCAATATTTTTTAACAATATCCCCCTTATCAAGGGTTATTATTCTCTTCCACTTTCATTTGACATTGATTTTTTTTGAATGGTAAATCAATACATCAAGGCATATTTACAAAGTAACATTAAGGCACCAAAATGATATAAACATTACAAACATAACTACCATAGGCTCCTAATGTTTTTAAATATTTCACTTTTACCTATATCAACCAAAGGATATTTATCTTTTAAATGTTCCTAACATACCAAAGGTGGGTGAACCAAGTTATTTAAATGTTCCAAGATCTTAAAATAATATACAAAGGGTACCAAAATTCACATATCCAATACCATTACTAAAATATCATAATTTTAGTGATGTTGAATTTTCACTTGTTATTCATGAGGATGATGATACTACCATGCCTATATTTAAAATATGTGTTTAATTAGAACCAATGATAACACATTTACTAAGTACCTATGTTCCTAATGATTTTATCATGTCTATGATGAACACTATTGGTGAACTTCAAATTTATATTTTTATACTTCAAAATAAAATGGCTTTCCATAATACTAATTCAAATGTTACTTTATTCAATAATCAGTCTCTTTAATAATTTATACTTGAATATCCTTATCCTCCAAGATTTGAACTACCCAATTTACCTATCTTTTAGAATCATAAAGATCCATTTCACCACATGATTAAATATGTAAATTATTTTGGCCAATGGGTTAAAGATGACAAATTATTTATAAATGTGTTCCATATGAGCATTTCATATGACACTCACAATTGGTTCTATAGCTTACTAAAAGGTTCCCTTATTATTTTTCCATAATTGGAAGATGCATTTTTCATGGATTTCAATATCCACAAGGTACCAAAACTTAAATTATAACATTTGCATAAATTCAAACAATGTCATGAGGAATCCATTAAAGATTATACTATTTGAATCAAAAGTATATCATATGAACTATCATTTAGACCTTCATATTTGGAATTTTAATTCATCTTTAGTATAGGTCTTCTTCAACCATTAAAGGAAAGATCATTGCATGAACAATATGAGTCATTTAATTATTTATATGTGGATGTGCACAAATATGTTTCAAACATACTTACTCATCCAAATGAGATTAACATATCTCTTTTAATATACAAAAGTTTTATCCCACACACAATAATGGGAGATGAATTACCTAATGAACATTATGAACAAATATGTGGTGTTCCTAACCTTTATATGAGACCCTTAAAAAATTTACTCATTTAAATCAAACATACTATGTAAAACATTCAAGTTTACCAAATGAAATATCATCCATGCCACCAAGATTTAATAATAAAATTACTCATTTGTGGTGCTTATTTTTAGCATAACCATATTCATACTATGGAATCAAAAAACTCTGATACTAAAAGATGATTATCCCAAGTTGGTTATTATGTCAAAGACTTATGTGATAAGGTAAAATAGAAGCATTCCTTGGGTTTTTTCATCATTACAATTGCTTGTTGGCCTTGTCTTACCTTAAATAAGTGTGTGTTTTGTCTCATACTTCATTGCATTAATTTACAGTGAAAACATTTTGGTTACATAAAATGGAGGCCAAAATAGATCAAAATGAACAATGTATTTCATTTTCCCATTAGGGAAGATTTGTTTACATTCAACATGATGGTAAGTTTTATTCCAAATGGGAAAAAAATTGAGAGGAGGAATATGAAATTCACCATTTCCAGTTACCCAACCATGATTAAAATAATTTAAAGGATCCAACATAAAGTTACAAGGTATGATCTTCCAAAATACAAAAAAACTAAAAAAAAATCCAAAAATCCAAAAATATTTTTAGCATCTACATATTCTTATTGGCTCCTTGGAATATATGTTTTTGTTTCCATGTTGGTATATGGCATATCAGTACTTCATATATATGCATGTTTCACACATCATTTAAGTGTGATACATGAATACAAAGATACATGATCTATTCATATATAGATGTTGGCCCTTACTTCTACTCATGTCATAAAGACATTGGGGGGCATATGATTATTTGATATTAATGCACATAGGTTATATGTTTCTAAAATCACTTTCCATTATCATGTTTGAGCTTATGTACTTACAAATTCCTTTATTTATGCTTACATCTTTCACATTGTATTTGATATGTTATGTACTTGACACTTTTTTATAACACATATATCTAGGGGATAGTAAGTTATGTTTATCCTGATTTCTTATGCTTTTACTATATGCACATCCTTGAGTGTCTTGTCTTGCTTGTTGATAATTTTAATATGCTCTATCATTTTTGGCTTCCATTCCTTTGTTGATTACTTTCAAATTTACATATATCATTTCTTTTTATATGAAAATTTGAATATGTCATTCCTTGATTTTTTGACATTTAACTAAGTCATGAACCTTTGACTGTGTGACATTTGAACATGACTCTTTCTTGATATCTCCTTAGAACATTATAATTTATTTTGATATTGAGTACTCTTTTGTGTGTGTTTGATTTCTTATATCTCTTGCATTATTACTATCTATATGTTTCCATGATTTATATAATCCATCTCAGGTATTGATGTGATCAAATTATATGTGCTTCAATTATATATCTACATGTACATGTTTCTTCTACATGCTATATGGTTTATATATAGATTATACAATTATCTTATCCTTTTGAGGTAAGATAACTACTAGTTTATACTTCTCATCACCTCAAAAAATGGGGAATATTATTTGGGTCATGTCATATAGCCATGGCTTCTTAATTTTTCACATTTCACCAAATTTAAATATACAGTGGGGTCAAGATATGGAAAGATGTTCTCCACATTTTTTATAGTTCCCATATTTAGATACATAGTGGGGGAATGTTATGAAAACATGTTATCCACACTTACATCATCTCTTAGTTTGATATTTCCATGGGGGAATGTTTTGGAAACATTTTATCCATACTTATAAAATTGTAAATTGGCCAAATTGTAAGTTATATGATTTAGATACACATTAATGGTACAATTATATACATCGGTACCATTGTTATAACTAGGTTTTAGCTTGATACATATATAAGGTGCATATTCTATCCAAGAAAAACCTAAATTTTAAAATCAAAATTGGTTTTAGATTTAAATATACTTATACATACTTTATCTCACTAGGTTAGAGTGTCATGGACTATTATTGAGCCAATCTATTACAGTAATTAGTTCAGTTTTGATATGGTTGAGGTGATTAAATAAATCAATATTTTACATTTTATAGTTTGGACTTGATTAAATCATACAACCACACCAAATTTATAGTGTGGGCTAACTTGGATCAACTCATGCTCACTATGTTATAAGTATGATTGGGTTGCACAGTTGAGTTAATCTCAACTGCAAGGTGGCAACTCACCTTTTATCTAGGGTTGGGAGAAAATTTCTCTCTCTCTCTCTCTCTCTCTCTCTCTCTCTCTCTCTCTCTCCTCTCTCTCTCTCTCTCTCTCTCTCTCTCTCGATCTCGATATGTATATATATATATATATATATATATATATATATATATATATATATATATATATATATATATATAACACTTCTAGATTTACATTTGTCCTAATCTCAATTTTAATAGTTCATATTCATAAATATTTTCAAATTAGGTTTCCAAAAGACAAGGCATTTGCATCAATTCACAGGTGTAGTCCTAAACCTTATTTTTTAAAATTTAATCAATTTAATGATTTCAATTTTATATTATATGCAGTGATTATATACTATAGAATTATCTTGGTTTTAGGTCAATCACCAAAAAATCAGCCATGTTGGGCTCATGCAAAGTAAAAGTGTGTTATGCACACCCAATTATGCATTTCTTTTCCTTTAAACTAGCAATTTCATTACTATATTAAAGGAGTGGATGTATAAACTAATTATATAACACCTCAATATTGTACTCTTGAAAAATAAATATCATTGATGTACCTTATATCTCTATACATTCCCTATATTGAAAGGCTCACATACATTATCGCTTGTGCTTATTACTTATCTCTTAGTCTAACCATATGTTATTATGATGACCAAACTTCTTATTATGGTTAAAATTCTATAAACCTTCATATTAGCATCCTATACAATTTTTGGACATGTACCTATTTTATAGTTTCCTAGACACTTGCATCCCAGCTAGATGCCTACATCGATGCTTGTATCTTATTCCAACACAAGTGTCTAGTGCCCTAAATTCATTAAATTTGTAAATGAAATGTATACGTATGGTCAGCTTAAGTTATTTTATGTGATATATTTTTAAAAGGGATTTATATTTATAAAATATAAACCCTCATTCACTCCTCACCTATCATAAACCTAATAACTCATAAGGCAACTAAATATAAGCATTCAAGTAAGTAAAGTTTCCATATTTTATCTTATTTATATATTAGCCAAGGAAAACACATCTACAAGTATGAAGTAATGAAGGAACAACCCATGAGTCTTATTTTCTAAGTTACAAGATAGGTCATTATTATACATTATTTCCACATATTTAATATTTTTTCACACACATGTAAACATATTAAGGGATAAATATATCATCCTAGGGCCATCTTCAAAGTATTCGCTATGTAGACAACACCCACTGATAGAGGGATCTTTGGGGTTATATCATCACTATGATCTCACTAATGAATTATTACCAAGATCACTTTGAATATAAATAGGTAACGTTTTTATATTTAACAAGGAGTAGCATCCAATGATATAGATCTAAGTAAACCAAAATGAAGATAATACAAAACCTATAATATCCCAAGTGGTTGCATCCAGATGCAACAAGTATTTTGTAATAGATATTTGCATCCATGTTAGACACAAGCATCAACACAAACATTTGATTTTAATGCAAGTGTCTGGGGTTACAAAGGTCAAGTTTCTAGAATTTGACAACTGATCCAAAATCTAGATCCAATCTATTTCCATTCTGCTACATATAAGATTTGAATGTGACAAGTTGACTAGCTAAGTACTCTTGTTTTAATTTCATTATTATGTCAATAAATAATTATACTTAATATTTTTTAATCTTATCTCAGTATTTAAATTCAAATTATTATTTATCCAAGTTTGTAATTAATTGGTCTCCTATACATCTATTTATCACCCTTGTGTTTATTCATTTCTATATTCTTAACCCTATACTATATTGACCCGTCTCAATTTAGGGTTAAATATCTAAAACCTATGGTTTATTATAGATAATTTTATGTTTCTTATTTTGATAATAATTTAATTTCTTCACGTAAAATATATTTTGAAGAAAGTGACACATCTTTTTTGTCTCCCTATTGATAATGTCTAAATAATTATGCACTCTGTTCTTTTATCTAAGTTTCAAAGGAAATATGCTTTAATTAGAGCTCATTATTTTTACTAACTTATTTATTATATATGATTTCTAAATTTATGATGGAAATTTTATTTTTATTCATTTTTATTTCTTACATCTCACTTTATTACATTCAATTTATGTATATCATATTTTTGTGGTATATTTTTTACTTAACATGAATATTGTTGTTAGATTGTTTGTTTTACAAGTTTTAGTAGATCATTTATACTTATTGTTCGTCCTTGTTCTATTGTAGGTTTAAATTTTTGTCCAAAGATACTTCTTAGATATTGTTAATGATCACATATTTGAAACTTTCTTGGAAACACTTTCGTTTATTCTTTCCTCACTCAAAACTATTGTAATTCATATTGAAGGAAGTTTTCATTATAGGGGAATATTATGTAATGTCAAATCCCTTGCTTGTTTGTAAAAGTGTTTTTTACACTTTTTTAATACCAAATTAAGAATAAGGGGGAGTTTTGGAGATTAATCTTATTTTTTTTCACTTTAGGCTAATTTAGATCATCCTAATTCTAGTTAGTGTGTAGTATTTTCTATTACGTGAATTTATAATTCACATATCCAATTTTTTATGTGTCATACATATTTTATACTTTTATTGGGAATATTGTAGTTACACTCATGTGTAACTCCCTCATACAATTTTTACACACATTCCCGTCACCCAAAAAGGGAGTAGCTTCTTTTTCATTCTAACTCTATTTATTGAGATATCTACTCTCATTATTATCAACTTTCTCTAGTCTATCTTGAGATGTCCCTTTTGGATTTAAACCATTCCTATTTATTTTTATATTGTATTACATCAAATATTTAACATGATAATTTTAATTTGAAACTATTCTAATAGATGTGGTTTTTTATCCATTTGAAGGTTTCCCCTCTTGAAAAATCTTTTCTCAAATTGGTGGTTGTTTACTATTGAGGTAATTATGTTTATTTTTGAATTTATTTGACTTATGATTTAAATGTTATTTTATGATTTTAGAATTAATATTAATGGAAAACTATTATCCACACATATCACAAACCACTTCATTTATTTTAGACTCTGAATAAGTTATAGCAAGCTCAATATCATAAATGGTATTCTTATCCTTAGCACTTCCATATGAACACAACCTTCTTGTGGGTGTCAAATTATCCTAATCCCCTTATGGTTGATGGGGATGTGTGAGATAGGTGTGGTGGGCAGTTACATGTTTTCATAACTCCAATATTCCCAATAAAATGACAAATAAGGTGTGATTCCTCATAAAATCAAAATTATGTGAGTTATATATTCACATATTATAAAATCTTACACACATAATTGAACTTAAGATAAGATAAATTATGTTAAATTGAACCGAAATAAGATTAATATCCAACATTTTATTTCCCAATATATAATTATTTCAATTCTTACATGCATAAATAATAACATAATATTTGTTATCATAGATTGAGTAGTTTCTTCTTTGTGTGATGAACATTTAATTTTTGTAAGAAACTAGGTGACCATATTGAGTTAGGAATATTCCATGTTTGAAATCAAAGGCATCTATCTCAAGCTCAAATGATTTTTTAATATATGATAATGCAAGTACTGGTGGGAATAAATTATATGTTTCAGTTCCTTAAATGTTTTCTATTTTTGGACTTCCCAAGTAAACGTTTCCTTAGGAATACTTTTGGTAACTTGGTTTAGAGAATAGGTCACATGATAAAAATTAATTATAAACATTCACTATATATATATATATATATATATATATATATATATATATATATATATATAGGAATATTCCATGTTTGAAATCAAAGGCATCTATCTCAAGCTCAAATGATTTTTTAATATATGATAATGCAAGTACTGGTGTGGAATAAATTATATGTTTCAATTCCTTAAATGTTTTCTATTTTTGGACTTTCCAAGTAAACATTTCCTTAGAAATACTTTTGGTAACTTGTTTTAGAGAATAAGTCACATGATAGAAATTAATTATAAACATTCATTTTTATATATATATATATATATATATATATATATATATATATATATATAAACTTTAAATCTATGTAATGATCTTTAATTTTATCCATCTTTGGATTAATTGATTCTTGCTTGAGGCCAAGTGCACTCCTTGTGAGTCTACTATCTATCCTAGATATTTTACCTTCCACATATAAAATGAACATTTCCTCATTTTTATTATTAATTATGTTTCCTTTAAGTTTCATGCACTTAATCTATATGGTGTTGATGCCCAGACCATGTAATGATAAGAATTTAGATGGTTTTAGGGTAGAATACAATAAATGAAGCAATTATTAGCCTTATAATTTCATTAATCATTTGAATGAATTTATTATATGTGTTGGTTAAGTTGAATTTCATTCCCAACCATTCAAACAAAGCTTCTATTGACCAAAATTTTACCCTAAGTCAAATTGGGTCAACCCCCTTCATGTTCAAACTTTTCATAAGGTCTCTTACATTTTAAAATGGTCACCATGGTCCTAAGTGAGGTCAAGTCACACTTTGAGGGTCACATACAACATGTTTTAACCTTGTCATATTTGTCAACTTTCTTAATGTCCTTTTATGCCAAAATTTTAGTCATTTTAATGAATTATATGGTTTTTCACTAAAGGACAAATATTTCAAGATGCAATCTAATATACTTCCTATTAGATAAATTCATAGAAGGATTTGAAATTAAAATTTTGTAGGTCTAACGTAAAAAATAAGATCACCTACAAAAAAATAGTTTTAGATGCCTATACAGACTGAGGTGTCTCATCTAGCATGTGTGAATGCTTTAGGAAGGTGTCTTGAGATTACCATAGGTTATTTCTAGGCTCGAGTACTTTCAAAAGATATAAAATTGGTTCCTCTCTCCTATCTCTCTCTTGGACAGGTCAAAAAGGGTTAAAGGTTTTCATTAGGTATAGACAGGAGAAGAGGAGTTGGAGTGAGTGAACTTAGTGGATATTAGTAGTCCTAATGACCTTCCATTTCATGGTCATGGTTTTAATATTGGTGGTATTTGATATATGAACAATAATTAAGATTATTAGCACCTTTAAACTACCTTCGCAATCTTAATGGCTTGGTTTTTCTCATATGATTGTAATTTGGTGATTTTTCTATGTAAACCAAGTAGTGTATGTATCCTTGTAGAAAATATCCACCCAGCTCATGTTGGATTCAACCTAGTTTTTCACGTGTGACCATGGAATATATGCACAAAATATCCTTGTGATACACTTATTTTCAACCCCTTAGAGCATGATAGGTTATATTATCCATTAAGGTTATATTACAAATTTATCCAAGGCACCTCAAAGATAAAGAAGTACAAACAAGATAATATGCCTAATAGAGACCTATAGGGTTATATGTGTATATAGTTAAAAGTATATGGGTATGATGATGTGCCTTGAAGAGGCTATTAATCTTGGAAAATAATGAGAATGACTCTTGATAAGGATTGAGGATTGTAAGATGGCATGATAGGTTTGAAAGATTAGGTCAAGACTCACATACATGGCCCATTCAAACAACCACCTAAAAATTGTTGTGGAGAAGTGTGATTTGAAATTGATGTTCCCAAAAAGCATGGAGTTTTAAGGTTTTGATAATATTCTCAAGATAACAACAATAGTAATGATCCATTGAAAAATATTAGAGATTATTTGTGAGAGTCAATTCAAGATCAAACACAATCAAGAACTCCTCAGGAAACACCTATAGCCAGTCAAGTTGATAAATTTGCTTAATGGGAAGATTCACCATAATTTATTTGAAAAGGTACTCTACTCCACAAAGTTTCATCTCATGGTGAATGTCTATGAAGCTTTTGTAAACCTAATAACTTCATTCTTGCAGCCTAGGCCTATAGGTAACATCTAAACATAAGAGGAGATGATTAGGTCAAGAGAAGAGCATGGTTGAATGGATTTCAACTCACTCAAGATCCTAATGGAAATACTCAAATAAATATAGTGTCATTTATCTAAATTAAACCTAAAGCATTGCAACTAACACCCTAATACATTGATGGTAAAGGGATAAGATCATGGTTTCAAGGCAAAAATGAGTCCATTCAAGTGTTGTATGGCCCTAATGAGATCATAAGGAACCAAAAATATGAATTATAGTGTTTATACATGAATCATAACTTAAAATAATCCCTTGGTTTACCTAATGAACACCTATAATTTGACTCATACTCAAACTAGCCTAAATAAATGAAGGATGCAAGTTTCGAAGGTAAGTAAAGGTATAAGATGGAGATGAAAACATAAAAATAAATATCATAGTGAAAATATCATGCTTCCATGTGATTATTAGAGGTAAATAAAATAGGGTAAATATGGATACAATCTAGGTTTCAAAACCTCATACTCAATCAACTCAAACCCTACACAAATTCATAGACCTATAAGCTAGTTTTGACAATTGTAAGTGTTAAAGGCTCTAGAAGCATGATCAGGATTTGAAATTTTATACAAAGGGTCACTATGAGGTGGAATAGGAATACATGGTATATTTTAGGTCATAATAATAGTGGAAGTTCTCATTTTTTATCTCAGACCTGAGGCACTCCACAATCGATATAACTTACAGACCTAGTACATAAATGGTGAAAAATAAATGGTGGAGTCTTAAGGAACATGGGATGACTTTTTGGACTAAATTTAATATGAATTAATGTTGATCAAGTCCTAAAATCACTGTGAACACTTAGAGATGGTCACATATTTAGAAACCTGGTCTATGCTTATGAGACCTAGACTAGACATAAACCTCATGGATTCTAACATCAATCCTATGATAATGTGATATTTAAAATCAATTTGAGATATTTAATTTAATATTGGATGGTTGATGATACTCATTGGTTTGGAGAGAACAACTTAGCTTGGCCATTTTTTGCCTTAATTTGTCTCAGGGATGTCTAGAATGCATATTAGCTATTCGAGAGCCAATTTATTTCACTTACATCAATATGAACTAGATGAATGGGATATTTATCACTTAGGGAGAGTTGAGTGGGATCATAATTTAACTTAGTGGCATTGTTTCAAAATGTAGGGGCCTCACCTTTATGAACCATTGCTAAGAACCTAAACTACCTAAAACCCTCATCAGAGCTTGATGAGAAAATATGAATAGAAATGTATCCAAAAGTATTCAATTGTCCTAGAAATTGATTTTGACCTATTTTTAACTCTCTTAATATCATCAACACTTAGATATTGTGTACCATCACTTATACATATGAGGCAAATTTTGAGTTTTTAACAATATTTAAGGTAATTTAAAGGTGCAAAAAGGTATATATAGGTGAAATCCATGGTGGATGGTGTGTAAAGATGTATTATAAATATTTATACCCCATTCTCACCCTATTTATGCATGAAAATACCTCTATTAAATGGATTATTGCAAGCATTCTTGGACAGAACACTGAGAAGCAAGGTAGTTGCCAAATTTGAGATGAGAAGTATGATATTGCACTTTCTTGAGGCATATATGATAAAATATAATAAAAAGAGGGTTTTAATATGTGTCTCACATATCTTAAATTAAATATATTAAGAATATATAGGTCACCCTAGTGACAAGTGTGATATTTTAGGCCTAAAGGGATAGTGAGGAGTTGTAAAGAAGTGAGTAACAAGTGGAAAAGAGAATATCATCAGTTGGATAAGTTCATAATGACATATAAAAATAATTTATAAAGTCAAACAAAATGTTTCAATTACTTATAATATAGTTCAAGATTTTTAAGTGGACTCTTCATCAAGAAGGCAGTTTCAAGAAAGATATTGAAGTGTCCCTATGTCAACTTCAAGGAGATGTCATGTTTCAAATAAACACTTGTCCAAGAGGACCTCATGACATAGTATCTAACTCTTTTTATTGTATTTCAGTTGGTATTAAAGACTTGACACTTGGCATTGTGACTATCCAATGTCAATCTTTCTCTCTCTTCTCTTATTGTTTTATATATTGAAGCCATTTTGGCATTCTAATCTATCCACAATTGGTATGGTGAATCCCTACTAGTTTGAAATATTATTTTACCTTTGAAGAATTTTTTCTCAATATGGTTTATTACTTGAATTTTTTGTCGAAGTATGTCATGTAGACTATTTGGATGACATGTGATGATTATTCCTCCTATTTTGCTTATAATAGGTATCATTAAGTGTAACTATTTGTTAAGTGTATTTGAAGTGTGAAGAGAGATTAGTGGTGTCTAAGATTATACCTCATATTCACCCACCTTTAAAAATATATATCAATCTACCTCTATGTATAAATACTCATGCTAGAATAACCTTGAGTTGAGATCAGGTTTAACAATCTGCCTTCATAGTGTAAGTCTTAAGTATGTTTGTGGAGATATCCTTGGTGTAAAACCTCTATTATTATAGGTTAAATTTATGTTTCCTTCTTCCATTTTAACCCTAATAATTAGTTATAATAGTGTATTTTAGATCCTAAATATTTATATCAAAGGAGATAACCCATAATTTAGAGATTTATCTCTTGTAGTAATCTACCTATACTTAGAGATAGTTTCATGTTATCCAAAATTTGAGAAGGCAGACTTATCTAGTGTATAAATTTGGGATAAAATAGTTATGTCATGCTCAGTGGGACATTTGGTCCAAGAAGGTTATTTAAGGTGGATATTTTCCTTGACAATAAGGAGGTTGTAATAGTCTACTTCCTATAGTATCGGGTAACTCCAACAATTGACTCTTGGTAGAAAACTAGTGCATTATTTCATGCCTAAGGTAAAAACAAGATAATTAATATCTTCCTTATTATTCATTAAAATCATATAGATTTTTTAACACCCATCATAACCCAAAGAGATCATACCTTACTTATAGAACTATAAGATAGTTTTTTATTGGCCCAATATTTCAAAACCCTAAAATTACCATGGGAAATAACCTCTATTTTATTTATTTTAATGCATATATTCCTATAATGATTTCCCATTATGATGGCATTCCCATATCTTCCCTTAAAAGTGTCCCTTCATACATAGGTGATACTGTTATTACTCCTATTGAGCATATTAGAAACATTATTAACTTCTATAAAATAGATCACATTATTGAGGAGAATATAACTATTAGGTTGTTAGATGTATATTTTAAAGGTAAGGCTCTTCATCAGTATGGTAATTTGGCTCTTGAATCAATCACCACATGGGATAAATTAGGTGACGATTTCAGGAGAAGGTTTGAGGACAAGAGTGACAACTTATCATTAACTAAGAAGCTAACCAACATATGGAAATCACCTCAAGAAGTTATTCAAGAATTAAACATAAGGTTTTAGAAGACATGAGATAGGATCCCAGTCTTGGTAAGACCTATTGCACATCATGCTTTCCTTTATTATCTTAAGGCATTTGACAATGATATTTCTATGAAGATATAATATATGGGAGAGAACACATTGATTAATGTCTATGAAGTGGCCATTAAAGATGATAAATATTTGATTCAAGCTAGGAATATTTCCCTAATACCTCTCATGCCTCTATTCCTCAATTTTCAAAAACATACACCTATTGTTGCTCTTATCCCTACACCAAAACATAAGACAACTACCCCTAGTCAATCAAGTAAATCTAATGATATAGAAAGAGTGAAGACCCTTAAACAAGATGTTTTAGGATCATACAAAATTAGAAATTGAGACCTTTTGAAAGACACTATCAAAAAAATTAGTCTTTTCCAAACTATCAAGGCAATAGACCACCATTTCAAGGTCATCTTCAAGGTTAGGGATAGTTAGTTCAATAAAATCCATATAATGGTTATAATCCCAATACTCCATCCACTTAAAAAGAATTAGTGCCTACTCAAAACAACCTTTATCAAGGGAATTAGGGTTAGCCTCTATGGGATCAACCTCATTATCTATCTACCTATGGACAATGAGTCCTTCAATCAAGCTTTTATGGCAAATTTGGGAACAATGTCAGCCATGACTCAAGCTAAGGTATCTGATGGAGGAAATAACATTGGGAATAGTTCTCAATTGGATCCTATTTTAGTTATTTAGTAGAAATATGACTCATTTTTATGAATTACCAAGGTTAATCAAGCAAAGACTTAAGTCAAGTCAAATAAATAGGTAATTGAAGAGGTTTAAGGGACTAGTAATGTTTCATCAATGAGATTTAAAAAATACCAAAGGGAAATTATGAATATGCAGTCTTAAATGCTTTAGAATGTTAAGAGTTCTTTCACACCTAAAAATTCTTCAGTTATAGGCAACATCATTCCTACTATTGAAAAAGCTAAGGTTAATGGTTCTTTCACTAACATTGTAGATTAGATGAAAAAGTTTCATGTGAATATATCAATGTGGGATACACTTGAAATACCTAGACAAGTATACCTACTCCAAGAAGAGTTGACTAAACTTAGCTTAAAAATGAAGAATCTTAGGGGGAAAGAGGAAGCCTTGAAAAACACATTGAAGAAAAGTGAGAGATAGCCAAAAATAATTGAGAAAATAGAAAAACCCCCTCCATTCCATCTCTATATCATCATTGGCGATGCTTTGGTTCATAATTTTTTGATTTCTTGTAGACCAAGTATTTCAGTTATGCCCAAGCAAGTAGATGATAAATTAAATTTGAAGTATGAGTTTCATTCCAAAGGAATGTTACAACTAGATGGGTTATCTTCCAAGACAATTGGCATAATTAAAGGTTTTCAACTTGTTCTTCATTCTTGTCATACTTTCACTATTCCTTAATATTTTTTGGTTGTGTATTTACCACCTCAATTTCCCCTTTATTTATTAATAAAATTTACTACTAAGATTAGAGGATACTTAGCTTCAGATGGTCTTATATGGCATTTAGGACTAGGTATGGTGATAAGGTGTCAATCAAATTTGAACCTCTATATAACTTTTATGTAGAACCATATGTGTCATATACATAAAACATGAATTGCAATATTAGTGATGAAGAAGATCATCTTGTTCATCAAGAACCTATAACATGTCTTGATGGCATATCTGACATGTACCTTGATGAATGGGGAGTTGAGTAGTATGGATTTGATCCATATGAGCATATTGAATAAATTGGTCTTGGTACATACATCCTCCATGAATAATGTGATGGGTCTCTTGAGGAAACTTCTAATGAAACTCTAACATAGGTTGCATTGGGAAACTACCTTTTACACTGGATTATAATGTTAGTATCCTAGATGTACTAGAATATGGCAGTCCTAGTGAGCATTTGGTTCTACTTGCTAAAGAGGATAATGTTCATGAGCATGTACCACAATAAAGGATAGATGATATGTGGAGTCAATTCAATGCCATAGTGTAGAAGCTTAAAGAGGTAAGTAGGTTTTTAACTCTTTAAAATGAATATAGACTTGATGATGAGGTCAATCAAGTAGCTAATGTTATCAAATAAGATAACCTTGATGAATCCCAACATAAAGCATATCTTGATTCAAATATATTTGAAGTTGGGAAGGATTTCACGAATCCCAATAATCATATTAAGGAGTGCTAAGTATACATGATAGAGGTAAAGCAAGCTATAAAGTCAAACAAGCCTTTAAGAGAGCTAGATGGAGTGTTCATGAGATCTCCAAGTGATACATTTTCAGTTATTAGAAGCTCCAAAAAGGGTAATGTAGTAGGAATTTTGAGCAAATAGATTAAAGTATGTAATCTAAACCCAAAATATCAAACTACCTAAGTAAGATCTAGAGTCATTAGAATAAAATTCAAATATATGAATGGATCATTCAAATAAACACTCTAATCCTAAATCTAATTGATCCAAACTAAGATTAAATGGATAAAAGACAAGAGGATTGGATTGAGATTACCTTAGACTAAATTTTTTGTCATTATGGTTTCTTGATCATAGATTATGGATTCATAGATTTGGTATGTGTATTCAAGTTCATGTCATTGCCTCTTAGCTTGGACATGGAGAAATGGCTTATTTATATAGAATATGGAGGGAAGAATCAATGGCTCATTTTTAATATTAAGCTATTGATATTAATGTTTGGGGAATTTCAAAGAAATTTTTAATTCCTTAGAAACCTATAAAATAGAGAGTTCTAGATAGGGAAGGCTAAGTTAGAGAGGATTCTAGAATTAGAGGTTTCTAGAAACCTCATAGGGATTAATTAGGATTAGGTAGAGGATTATCTAGTGATTAGGTTGGTGATTAGGGATTAGGGGTGTAGGAGAGCCTAGGAATAGGCTTGGTAAGTTAGTAGGTTTGTCATGGGAATTTAAAATTACCAAATAATGGGTAAGTGGGGTTTAGAATAAGATAATGATGATTTAGGAAAATTAATGAATAAGTAGAGAAGAAGAAGTTTTGTAAATGATTAAATGTTAAGGGGAGGATATTATATAAATGACTATGATTAGGATAAAAGGGATAAATTAGCAGGATTCATTAGAATAATTAAGGTAAGCAAATTTAGGTGTATACATTTTTACCCTCTTTAAAAGGGCATTATGAGTGGAGTGAAGTGGAATGAGTAATGGTATTTTAAATAAAAACCATTTCACAAATGATATTAATGGATATGAATCCCCCTTGAGGGGACATGCAAGGAAGGATAACATGGATTGCCACTCAAAAGAGGAAATAAGGGGTGGGATGTGATAGATAAATGAGGGAATGGGATATTATATGTGATATAGAAGATTGAATAAAATAAACTTGACCTAATTAGTGAGCTAAAAATGGATGATTCCCCAAGAAAAGACATATGAATAGGGAAAGAGAACTAATTGTGTTACGATTGTTGACACGTCCCATTGGGGAATCAACCATAACATGATGATGATGATAGGACAAAAATCCACAATATTTTGACATATCCAAACTAAAGACTCATATGAGGGAGATATATTGGCAAAGATAATACAAGGATTTGATAAGATTTATGATTATAGCTCAAGGCTAAAGTTGAATGATAGGATAAACTATACATGAAAAAGAAGAATGATATGATCAAGTGGCCTAAATTTAAAGGGGAAGAATCAAATCAATTATCCATAATATGATTAACAATAATGATGACATTTTCAAGGACACATGCATGGGAGTGAGAGATGAATTTATGGTCCTAGTTATGTCCCAATCGAGGGAAGGAACAATAAACTATAAATGATGAATTGACCAATCAATGATAATGGAAAAAGAGATGGACATTATGATTCATCATGCCCAATTGATAGGTGTGTATTATTAATGAATAGATTAGGGAATTTATTATGGTTGGGTGATTGGTTATTAGATGTATTTGTTATTGATTGATATTATAGCTCAATGATTTGACTAATGAAATACTAAAGGATGATGAGGGATAGGAGATATGTGATGATAGATTATTAGGAAAGAGGTGAGAGTGGAAAATCTATCCTTAGCACTGAAAAGTTGTCAAGTATTGCCTACATAATATAAAAAGACCTCAGGCTGATGTAGTTTTGCCTTAGTGATAAATGACAATGTTGGAGTAGAAGATAATGATGATGACTATGATTAGTGATTGAAGGATGATTTTAGTGATTAGAGGATATGACTTAGATGATAAAAGATTGGATGTTATTCAAATTGGTTTTGAGAATTATATTAGTGATGGGAATAAGGATGATTGCATGAGTAGATAAATGATGAGGGTGTAGGTGATCAAACCATCATATCTATCATAAAGATCATCATAGTCTAAGCAATCTGATAAATATAACACATGGCAAATAGTGAACTTTGCATCATTGAGGGTTAAGGGTGTCATTGTTACCCCTTCATTTAACCAATTTGCGTTGGTGTCATTTCTTACCAAGGCCAATGTCCAAGGCTATCTACGACAAGGTATTTAATGGGTTTAGATAATAGTGTTAGTTTGGAGTTTTTGGTGTTGATCTATCCTAAATTTATACTTTCTAATGTCTTAAATAAATATATATAAAAACACACTTGCTCAAAATGTAAACACACCAAACTCAATTAAATACTTTGAAATCAAATCACATAATGCTGTTGAAAATTAAACACCCTGAAATCAAATACCAAACCCACACTCTAAACTAAGTTATAAAATAAATATTGTTATAATTGAATAAATGACAAATACTTGTTCAAATCTTAAAGCACACACACATTAATAATCTCTTCTAACCTGCAAGTTATTAATCTAATCACATAAAATATTTATATTAATTCTAATTAAAAATAAATAATAAATAATTTATAAATACCAAAAGTAACATCATGTCTCCTTGGGGAGTGGGCCCTTGATCACCCTTGGATTTAGGGTTAAATAACTAAATCCTTAAAAATATTTGTTAACACATAAAATGAAATAGTATTCTACTAATAAATATTCTTGTATTCAAAATAATAATTATTACAATGTTTTTTCACAATTGTAGATTGAGCATGAATCTATTTTTTATTGGATAAAAAATAAACTATCCTAGATACTTGGTAACGACTCAACTAACTAGAACATGAGGATATTTGGAGATATTACTTTGTATGGCCAAAATAGAGAAGAGTGTTACAACAAGATCCACATGTGGTTGGGAAGATCCTAATGGGATTTATAATTTCTTCTTACAATCATATTTGATCACAAAATATTTTATACAATATATCCATATCATCTTATCTAGAGATGCAACATATATGTACTAGCTTATAAAAATGAAAATCTATACATAAATAAAAATCTATATATAGACATATATAAAAATAGAAAGTATCTATATGAGTTATAAATCATCATGGAATAGCTAAAATAACTTTTAAAATGCCTTGGAAGACATTGTGGATGAGTCTATAGTGAGCTATGAGAGTTTAAAGTATGACTATCAAAGTTTTTAGCTTGACTATAGTAATCCATAAATTGGCTATCATAATTTATATCTATTTGTCAAGGTCTATAGAATGCTCAATAGAGTCTAGATCTATGCTCAAATGATCAGTTCATGGTCATGTAAATTCCTTATCTTCATGAGATCAAATAAAAAATCTTATTTATATGTTATCATATCTATACATATCAAAATATGGAAGACTAAACATGCCAATAGTTAACATCATGAAAAGAATGCTAACTTAGACTCACATATTCTTATAGAGATAAAAGCATTCATTTTATACCTTAGGATATTTATAAACCCTAAGACTACATACAATTCTCAGCTCAAATGGCATATTTATGGCTATAAAGGATGATATATCATGGTTATAATGAGTCATAGCGTGGACTTATCACTTCCTCCACTCCTTACATTTTGTAAGTCCCATTACAAACTAACTTCTCATGTATTCATAAGTGTGAATTATATGCTCTAGCTTGAGACTAAGATCATAAATGGAGTAAAAATATTTTAACATTTTCTCATGAAGAGAAGTAAATTTATATCCTTGTTAAAAAAATGAAGCCAAAGAGCAAATTGTTCATTAGATTGTGGCCCTATGTTCTTCGATGGATACATGGGAGAAGGTAATAAAGGTGGTCTAAATCTCATCCTAATCCATAATTTATACCCTGATTTTTGAAGTACATTAGTAATGATCTAAGTGGTGGCCTCAAATCTTCTAAAGGTCCATCTAAAAGTAGTGGGAGAAATAACTTCTCTCCTTTTCAAAGACACTGTCAACAAATTCTAGTGTTGACTATAGGTAGTCATAGCTTGATCAAAAAAATGTTGGAAAAACAATTAAAAATTGAGTATGACATCCTATAGAGCATTAATATAGTGATCACATATTTTAAAATGTTGAAAATATAAACTTTTGAATTTCACCAATATGTATTATGCATTACCAAGTTGGGGTTTGATGCATATACCAATTTCTCTTGAAGTACTTACATGGTAAGTATATATATCCTTCCATGATATTGGATTCCTATAGGTAAAGAGAAGGGATCTCAATTGTAACTCTCTAAAAATTAGATTGAATAACAAATTTCTATTATTCCCCAGAATAATATGACATAGATAAAATTATCATAATAAATCTTGTCTATCAAGAGTATTTTTCTGATAGACTGTCAAGAAATTTTCACTTGTGTTAATCTCATGTAGTAATCCACAAGATATTTGTATTAATTATCATATAAAAAATTTATCATGCAAGAATAAACTATATGAAGGTGATGGACTCCCATAAGTTAGCAACTTTTCACCAAGTTAATAGGTGAACTATATGGTTTGTCTAGATTATTCTTCCTACTTTTGTGTTTGTGTCAAGCCTTCTTGCAATTTTTTTTTTCCTTATCAAGAAGATAATTTTTATTCTTCAATTCCTCGATCTCAAAATAATTTTTTTCTTGGTGACTTCTGGCATCAAGGTAAGATAGAATGGTTCAGAAACCTTGTTTTACCATGGGTTTAAGAGGCATATTATAAGATTTAAAATTTATTTCAGCTTTCAATGTGGTATTATCCTATTTAGATTCAATAAGATTCCTTCTCAAGGATATTTATCTTCTTTAAGTGTCTTGGTGTAACTCTAAAGATCAATAATGTCATTCTCAAATTCATATAACTTCTCAAAATACTAAGTTTGATTAATTTCTATTTTTTTAATAATAAAGAGATAAAAAAATCCTTACATTTGGTTGGAGATAATATTTCAACAATGTCCCTTGTATTCTATTTAACTTTGGATTATAGCTAGGATAATGTCAAGGCATGTTGCTATTCTACATCATCTATCTCTTTGGATGGTTGAACTTCATCAATCATGGGAGCTTTACCTTTGTCAATGGACATCTATGTAGATTTAAAATTAATAGTTTCTTCAAAATCATCTTATGGAAAAGTAATTTCCACTTCCTCTTTATCTTGTGCTACATTTAAAGTGCTAGTGGGTTACTAATATAGGCTATCAAGAGTTTTTAAAGTAATTATTTCTTCATCATAAGTAGCCAATGTCAACTTTCTTCTTCTCTTTTGAGTGAAAGGAAGATTTTATTCATGTGAAGAATCTTGAGGTGTTGGATGTGAAATAGGTTCTATATTAGAGTCATCATATATAATTTGAATGGGTTCCTATGCAGAATTAGGTTGAGAAGATGGCTTAGGGTTTCTTGTGAAGGACCTAAGTATTAACCATCTTATTGTCTTTGATATTGCAATCACATTAAGGGGAGTTGGAGGTATAGGTAAAACATCCTTAATAGTTGATATTATACTCCAAACTAACTTAGGAGTAACCACTTTGGAGGAAGAGACCCTTGGTGGATCCCTAGAGCTCAAAGCAAAAGGATCATGTGGTATGTTTTTGGTAATTTTTAGGTATTTACTCTTCTTTCCCTCTCAGAAAGCAATCCATGCTTTTTTTCCCTACTCTTATTAAATAAAATGATTTTGGATTATCAACTTAATGAGTTCATAATGGTAGATAAAATATGGGTTATTAGGGTACCTCATAGCCATGACTTTTATAGACCCTTAAAAAAATGAGGGTAAATTGATTTGATGTTGGGGATGTTGCAAACCATACCTCAAATGAATCAACATTCTTATCACAATACAACTTAAAACACTAAACTATCCATCACAAGTGAGGTATTCAATAATCCAAAAAGATAGAAACCTCCATGGTTGAGATAAGGAATCTTTAATGACACCTTTGATTTTACCATTGACATCGTGAACACACACTAGCACTAGTTCTCCCTCACCATGGAAAATGTAGATGATATCATTAAAAGAATATATTTTTATGATCATGTCCCCTTCATATAGAATCTTAGATAATTTTATAATGACCTAGGTGGAGAATGTAATTTTTATTCCTCTAAAAGTGGAAAAAATTGTCTTCAGGTGAAGGATAAAATTTGTAATAAAGGTTTATCAAACCCCTAGAATTTCATGATAAAATTGAGCCATCTTGCTACTTCAAACTTTTATTTTGATTTTTCATCTCTTGTGAGACCTATGGATTTGGGCTTAGATTTCTTATCTGGTACCATTATAAATTTTCAACTTTTCACAAAACACAATAGTCATAGCTCTACTCAAGAAGAAAAATGAAACTTCATTAGGTTCAAGTAATGGAGTGTGATATCAATGGTACCCTTCTGTCTTAGTGCTATATACAAAGCCCAAATACCTCTAATAATGTGGGGTGATGATGAAAACACAATCATATCATGTCATGAGGTAATCATGATTACTTATTATTGCTTATTTATTTATTTTCAATTATCACACCTTTAGTTCTCTATCAATTTCTTGTCCACAAGAGTTGTGATGTGATGATAAAGATAAATTCATCACAGAAGTGAATATGACTTGAAAATATGAATTCTATATCTTGTATTCAAGTTTTAAAATCAAATTTTTGAAAATACCTCCAGCTAACATGGGAATATCCTTCACATAGAACTATGGAGTCTTTTCCAAAGATTGAGCATATGCTTACAGACTTGGAAATTTAAAATCTAACCTTCAGTAAAAGAATAAACACTGTACCTCCAAACTCATGATGTTGTCCTTATTTTTCCTTCTTCACCTATTCTAAAAAACTAAATTGCATGTATTAGCTTAATAATGGTAAAAAATAAGATAACATCAATGTTTATTATTTTTGGGAACAAGGATAATCAATCATAAATAATGATTAATCCTAAATTTTTGATCTCACCTTTTTCTAATATTTGTTTTTAGTTTTTAACTCTTGACTAGCCATTTACTATTTTTATTATCAAGGATCATTTTATAGTACATCATCATCCAACAACTTGGTTTTCTGGTCATGACTATCAACAACATCCCTAAGGATTTTCATTGTGGATTTCTTTTTTGTTTTTCTTTTTTTTACCTTTTTTCACCTTTTTAGAAAAGATGTGAATCCCCTTATTTTATTAAGACCATCTTGTCTTCAAGGATTATTTTTCATGGAATATTTGAGTTATTTCATGAGTCCAAACTCATTTTATACCATTTAGATGGATTCTTGTTTATTGGAAGGCTTATGGTATAACATCAACCTATGTCCATTAACTATGAGTGTCTTCTAATTACCATCTATAGGTAGCAATTTTAATGACCCATTATCAAAAATATTCTCTATCTAAAATGGTCATATCCTCTAGTTCTTAACTTACCTTTGAAGTGTTGATACTTACAATCATAATAAAGTGCCCAGTCTCATTTAAACATTTTTTCCTCTATGTGAAAATCACGCCATTATTTCCTTTGGTACTGTTGTTGGAAATCTGGCCTATCAAGGCCAAATGCCAACCCTTAAATTAAAAATTTATATATGCTTGTTTTTCTTGGTCCTTATGTGATGTGTTTAACCATATTGATGTCATTAATCATCAAGTGTAGAGAGTGAGTCTCATGTCTTGTCATTGTCATGACTTGTGATCTAAAAGTGCTTTGAGGGAGATGATGAAGTGGGTAGTTGATGACTCATCATGAGTTATCTATTATATTAAATATATTAAAGATATTTGAATATATATAATATTTTTAAGGTGTGTTTAAAATAGGTAGAATCCTATTTGGGACCTAAAGAAGGATCTAAAGTACTTTTTATGACATTTAGTGACAATTTTCCTTTCTAAAAATATGTGTATTTTGTCTACAAGAGAGGGTTTTGGCCTTTAAATTTTAAATATGGAGTCTAAAAAGCAAAAAATAATTTATAATTCCTTTAAACACATTAATATTTATGTCATTACCTTATTCATAAAGTTTCATGCTTTGAAAATAAATCTTTATGCAATCTAAAATGTAGAAAAGACTCCAAAGAGATCCCATGTGAAAACTTTTCTCCTATTTTGATGTAAAAAGGTATATTAATTATGTTAAAATGTACTTTGAATTGTAATATTCGTTATATTACCCTAAATTTCCACTTCAAGGCTTTAAATTTGGAAAATATGTAAGAAAAGAGCCATTTTCATGTATTTCCATGGATAAGTATAGAATTATATGGCCTTTTCCATAAATTAGAGGTCAATAGATTGAATATGGAGTTATTAAAATATTTACATAAAATATTCAAGGAAAAAATAAATCATATAGGCCCAAAACTAGTTCTCTGCATCCATCTAGCTTCTTTGCACATCAAGAGAGCCCTTCAAGTTTTTAGATGGTATGACCATGAGAGAGAAAATCAAGGTCTATAATTTTATGTAGAGAAATGGGTGTAAGAGAGATTATAGATATGTAAATTTTTTTTCAATTTGGTCTTATATCTTTCATGAACCATCCTTAACAAGCTAGGTCTTTCACTACGCCTTCTTCATCCAAATAAGCAATTGGTTTTCTAATATTTCTCCTCATCTAGGCATCATGATATAAAAATCAAGTTTGTGGAGTTTTCTAGGAGAATGATACACCTTTAAATGATATTATTTATCTTATTTACACATATTTGAGGGTACATGGATCTATATAATACATATATTTCAAATGTGTAGTCTACAAGCATATAAAGGAAGATTGTATGTTTTATGAGAGAGAAAGAATATCAATATTTGATGAATTCTTATTTACAACATTTTATTTCATGTCATATGTCCTTTATTAAAAGTGACAAAAATATTACTCAAGGTTTATCCCCCTTAAACATCATCAATCACCTTCAAAACTCTTCATAGTCATAGTTTCACATATGTTAAGGAAAGTTAGCATATGTTAAGGTTTTTGATGAATCCTAGGTTTCTATTTCTAGTGGTATATGCTTATATAATACTTACAAAATGGTATAGTTGGTTGAGGCATATGTCTATGCATCACTCATAGTCTTCATGACTATCAAGATATTGGATTCATACTATTTCCACCTTCCATTATGTTCATCCCATTTCATAATCTTTCATATTGCCTTTCATCACTATTTCAAGCCTTTCACTCCATTTATATATGCTTTCCCATAATACACTCACATATAACCACATTTCATCCACTTCCATCTCATGTATCCATTATGAGTTAGGATTCAAGAACTATGGGAAGCATCATGATCATATAAATCTTGTATACAAACCTTAATACACTACTAAATACAACTTAAAGGCCATATACAACCAAGAACAATTAACATATATAGTCTTGTTAAGCTCTATTTCAAGAAAGGTCTATATATTTATGTCCCAAAGAAAGTTTTCACTCCCATTAAATTTAAATAATATCATAGACATGTTGGTAGCATCCTCAAGCTCTTCTATCACCTAAAAATCTCCCATAATCCATAAAATTAGTAGAGGAATTGCCATCTATAGTTATGATAAGAAGAAATGAGATCAAGCATGCAGAGAAGGAAAAGTTTGGGTGTTTAAAGAGAATGTAAAACTCAAGGAATTTATGAAAGGGTATCATCATTTGAGTGATCTTGGAGATCTATTGATATCAAGTTTAAAACCAAGAAGCTTGTACTCAATCTGTATAAGAGATAAACTCTCACACATAGTAAAGCTTATAGTGAAGAGAGTTATATGATTCAAAAAGGTAGAGTAGTAGGAATGAAGAATATAATGTTTCAAGGTTATGGATATAAAATTAGAACAGTTTCAACCCTAATGATGGATCAAACTCAAAATATGTCATGGTTTCTCAATAAAAATCTCCACCTATAGTAGGGTTAGAAGTCTCTTAAAGTATACCAATCCTTCACCAAGTTCAAAACTATGAGAAGGGTGTTGTTATGGCTTAAAGTTCAATGGGGTTTTTGTCCATGTTTGAATATCACTTAATATGTTTCTAAATGACACAACATGAGGTATATATTTCAAAATAGCACAGTCATTCACCTCATGAAAACACCCACAACCAGGAAATCACAAGCCTATCTCCAAGTTTGTGAAGAGGAAGAGAGAAGAGTGGTCTAATTGGAGAGTTCCATGGTCAAATGAAGATTCATAAGGATAATGAAGATATGTATAGATCAATACTATGGAGAAGAGTGACCCAAGAAAGATATATATTCAAGGTAATCCTTGAAATTATAACCTACAACCATAATAGAAGATCAATTATATTGACCTATGCGCATACCCTAAAGTTGTAGTTCAAGATACATTCACTCAAGAGGGTAAAATAGTGAAGTCACCTATGTTTCAAATGGAAAATTAACATCATTAGACCTCCATCAAGATCTCATCCTCTACTAAAAAATCATGATAGTACATAGTCCTGTGTATAGATTAGGACTATGTAATAGTCTAAGAGCACTATTTGAGGAGCAATATGCTTAAGAAAGAGATAAGATAAAGTTTTCAAATGAATTGGGATGTATCCAAAGTACCAAATATGATGAAATAGATATCAAACACTTCTAATTACTATGAAATCACCTATAGTAGTGTTACCAAGGCAATTATATTGAGGTTTATGAAGAGATATAGTCTAGCATAGGTTACATAGGGTTGAAAGGTGACCAAAGAAGAGATCAAACCCATCGCAAGAGGTATTTTCATCGCATAATCAAATCTTTATTTAGAATATGCATCTACAATCCTTTATAGTCAAGATCAAAGTATGAAAATTTGTAGAAGTGGTAATCGTAAGTATTTATAAATGTTTATGGTCTTAATGAGGTCACTTGATTAGTAAAAGCATCCACTATTTTGTCACAGTCACCTACCTATCTATTGATAGTTACCATTGCAGCTCAAAGATATTTATGGAGGTCTCCAGGTATAATAGATGGTTCCAACCTCATTTTAGGGTTTGTGAAAATTAGGATGGTGATTATAAATATTAATACACTTGGTAAGAGTGATCACCTTAAAGTTTTCATGAAAATCATGCCCTTGAGTGTTAATATACTCAAATAGGCTTAAAACCCTTAAGAACCCTACCATCATTTTCAAATCATTCATGGGATTTATTTAATTTTATTATCATTGGGATAGTTTGGAGGGTTATTTTAAAACTTAAAGGCATTTTTATTTTTAAGGTAATGAAACATACTTGTCATTTTTTGACTCTTGAACCTTCTTTCTATATACAGTCCATGACAACTAGTCGAGGCAAAACTTTACCATGTAAAAAAAATATCCGCATATTTTGCATATGAGATTGATATTTTCATGGTTGTTTAGTGGGTCAATATACTCCATATCTATGACAAGAAGTTCTCCATCAGGATTCCATACACTATGAACTATTAATAAGAAGTTGTAGACCCCTAAAACCCTTATAAAACCTTGAAACCTACTTGATGGAGGAAAGAGACCTAAATATGCATTTAAATGATGATTTTGAGCCATGAAATGATGTTAAGGATCTTATAAACTCTTTTGAGAACATTCATGGTGTATTTTTGACACCTACAAGACTCTTAATGTATAAAATAGGATAAATGAGGCTATTTTGAGCCTATAGGCAAAGAAATGAAGAGTAATTACACATTCAATGAATTTGAGTGGGGATATGGGGTCCTAAAATTCCTAAATAACATTGATAAAATCGCCCTATAAGGGTATTTTTGGTCATTTCCACATGCATATAGGTCTACAAGTCAAAACAATAAGATATGTTCATGAAGGTTAAAGGTGGATGGCTCGATCAAGCCAATTACATGACTCTAAAATACCTCATACATGTTAACAAGGTCTAATACACTATATAAGAGCCTTTAAAATCATCATAAATTCATAATACTAATAAACCTTGTATACACCTATGCTTGCTTATTGACATCACTAGACAAGGCCATCAAAAAGGGGTAGCAAGAGACAAAGAAAGGTCATGAGGGAATTCCAAATATTCATTAACATGACCATAAATAACTAAGAGAGATTTATGCCAAATATGAGCCATAAGATATGCATTATGACTGATCATATTGGCCTTAGAAAACCAAACATGCTCAAAAAGCCTATTTTCTACTTTGAGAGGTGACTTCACATGCTCACCATGGTACTCATATTTTTCATGGGAAGATAAGGACTTTTAGAGAGTTATATGTCCTAATACACTAATGTTTTGTGGCATTAGTTTAGGATTTAAAGACCCATGCCTAAAAAATCATAATTAAGAACATTGAATACTTTAAAACCCTTGTAAAACCCTATTACATACCTATTTGTGAAGAATTGAAGAATAATTAATCCAAAGTAATTGAGTTCACCTAACTACCACCTATATAATTAGGTACACTCTGAGAGATTCATTTTCATGATAATTTGATGTATGGATGGTGTATGAACATGTCAGAAAATATGTTTTTGAGATGAAAAAGTGTAAAAGGAGAGGTAAAAAGTAGTCTAAGGAAATTATAAACATTTGTGAGTCAATCTTGACAATTATTTTACCTCCTAAAATCATCATATTATTATAAACATGCCTTCAAATGACCTTGAAAGCTCATTCAAATCATCTAGTTTGTAAAATTGAAGATAGTTTGACCTAGTCAACTAGTTTGACTAATTGGTAGGTGTTGTTTACATAGGAGGAACTACTCCATTATGTGAATCATTGATTCATGTCTCAAAATCCCTATATTTTTATTTTATAATGGTTTCATGTAGTTTATTATATATATCATGTGCAAGATGTTAGGCTACTAGGCCTAATTGGCCTAGTAGACCTGCTTGGTCAATCGAGGAAAGTCAAAAATGGAATTAGAATCTATTGATGAGATATAATGCATATTTTCAATTCATAAAACTGATATAATTCATGCATAATTTGTTTTTGAGTTTCAAATCATGATTAAATTATCCTTATGATAAGTTAACTAGTCTACAATTGATCCAATCACATGCATAACTCATCTTGAACATCAATATAATAGTTAACTCATCTCAAGTGGAGTTGTCTAACTGAGTTATGACATAGAATTCTATAAGATAGGATTCAAAAATTCAAATATGGCTCACCACCTTATTTTCAATGGTGAATAGCTCATTCAAGGAGTAGGCAAAAATACTAGATAAGGAGAGATGTCTTGATAACTATTTGTAGGAAGTTGTAACTAAGTTATACTTGAGTTAATGATTAAATGATCTCCTCTTCTCTTATATACACCACGTTCTTGGATTATTCTCTTATCATGTTTTATATAATCATGCTTTTAATGTATTTTTCAATATCCATTTCTCGGGCATGATGAAACTCTACCAAGATTCAACTTTGTAACCTCATGAATCAATAAAATGAACTATTGTAGCATCTCTATGATGGAATTATACTATGTATATGCTTGTTCAAATGTGTATAAGTAATATGAATATTCCCTTAACATGTCCTTTCCATACCCATATATTGATGTGTTGATTTATACAGGTTATATGAAGTGTCAAAGGCTAGTGATCATATTTGTAGTATAACAAGTTTGAAAATGTCTTAAAGTAGACCTCTCTCTCTTTAACTCTAATCTATTTTCATTCATCAAGACCTCTATGTGAAACATTTTTGTATAAAAATAATTAGAGTTAGTATTTTAGTTGATTTCTAGTTCATTAGTGTTTTAGAAGTACAAATTTGAGTGGATGAACTAGTAATATAGATGTATCACCATCAGTAGAATAGGATTTACCTTCTCAATTATATTTCTAACTCTTTTCACCCCAAAACCATAGTAGGTTTTATTAAAATAAGCACATTTGATATATTAGAGGAGCTAGCCTCATAATCTCAAGGTTTGGTATAAAATGTAGGTATCCCATAGCCTATAGACCAATCAAATGATAGTCTAGGTTTGAATTAAATCTAAGCAATCTATTTTAGTAAGGTGCAACTTGGGTTGCTAATATTTATGACATGCCTGATGGGACATAGACCTATCCATTAGAGTATTCATTTGTATCATCTTGGTCTTCAAAAGTAGTTTTAAACACTCATATGGTCATCATCTCTAATGTAAAAGGCAGCTCTTATTCATAGTTCATTATTTTTCATGTGTCTTATGGTAAGTTATGGCAGCCTATGGAGAATTTTTTTTCATTCATCTCCTTATAAATAACCCTATGATCCATTCCTTTTCTAGTAAGATCCATACCCACCTTAGCATCACCCCTATCAGCCCTACCATGGTCCATATCAACCTTATGATGAGCCTTACCAACCCTATATGGAACCTTATTAGTAGTATGGGGACTCATACCAACCCTATGATAACCCTCATG
The DNA here is from genome assembly GCA_037957365.1 of Torreya grandis. Classification (NCBI taxonomy): domain Eukaryota; kingdom Viridiplantae; phylum Streptophyta; class Pinopsida; order Cupressales; family Taxaceae; genus Torreya; species Torreya grandis. The sequence continues at coordinate 333,905 of JARHVA010009171.1, forward strand.
AACCTTGTTATCCTCCATATGAGCTATATTAGTTCCAATATCAACAACCCTTCCAAAACACACAAAATTTTTATGATGAGTTGGATGAGATGAAGAGGGTGAACCAAATCATTGTTGAAGAAATTTTACCCTTGAGACAAGAACAATCATGTAAACAATCTCAAAAGTCACTACCTCATGCTACCCAATACCACTATCCATAGATTGAAACTCCATCTTAGTAGGAAGCTTCTCAAATCATGCCCCAAGATGAAATATCTTAAATGCAAGCGGCTCCTGAACCCAAGTTTCCAACTTGGAAATAATTAAGTAGTCAAGCATAAACCCAAGTGTTGAGGTCAAGTGCAATCCTCAAATCATTTATCCCCCATCCCTCCCTCCTCAAGATCCTAAGGCCTTACTCTCATGTAAGTTTATTCAAGAAAATTTGTAGTAGAGAGAGGAAGTGATGGTTGTCCAAGTTGAGCAGCCCCATGAGTAGAATCAAGCATCCATGGTAGAACCATTGGATTTATCTCATCTTCTTGAGTATTTTCAAAGATATACCATGCCACTCTTTAATAAATAACCTTCCCTTTGTGAGGTGAATGAATAATATGCATCTTAAGTGACAAAATAAGATAATGACTTAGGTGATCAAGAATAATATGGTTTCTATGAACTCCTTGGTCATATGTAAGTTATTATTCATCATGACTATCCACAAGAGATTGTAGTAGTGGTAGAAGACAAGTACAAGATAGCCAATGAAGATGAAAAACAATTTAACTTTGAGATAATGAGATGAAAAATAGTGGTAGTTGATTTTGAAGATGAAATAATTTCAATTGACCAATATGAGATAGTAAAAGGTGATTTGTAGCCTCATGATCATGATCAATAAAGTAATATTTTAAACTATGATATGCTTGCTCATCTTCCTTCTACTATTCAAAGTGAATAAGCTTTAATCATACTTGAGCTTGGTTAAAATAAATCATTGAACCTATTTGATGTGATAAATTTAGGTTATTCTTTACTTCAAAGTGATTCATTTTAGATTGAGAGAAGAAGTTGCATCAAGCAAGAAGGAATCAACCCTCCAAGAAATCAAATCCAAGAGGTTATCTTCTCAGGAAATGACTTGTTTGAGTCTTTCATGCAAGGTTCCAAACTTCTTACTTCATATTCAAATGTCTCTACATTCTTGGAAGTTGTAAATAAAATAAAATGGCCTCAATAAGTCATGAAATTAGATTCATCCCTATTAGAAGCTATCCTTGCAAACATAACACAAGAGACACTTCAAGCTATACAACATGACCATCAACATTTCATGACTAAGGCATAATTAGCATTTTTATTTAAAAGTAAATAGATATGGGAGTATGAATAGGTATTGGACTCACATCTACAATTCATTCACCTAAAATTAGAACTAGAATAACCAGTCACTTCCCTAAGAGGCTATGAATATGCAAATACTCTTAGCTATACAAAGGAACTATCAAGATGTGAGAATCATGAATTATGGTGTCATAGTGTAAAATTAAGTTTTCCATTTGACCCTAGAGGATATATTTTATTCTTAGGTTATTTTTTTAGTTTTCTATCTTGTTTGAATAAGTGATTAGCATAATTATTAGTTTGTGACCTTGTTTTTGTCTTATTTTTGTCGTTTCTATTTATGTATTATTATTTTTGTAGTCAATAAGAGGTGTCATAAATACAAAAGTATATTTTTAAATAAAATTAGTCCTCAAAATCATGTTGTTATGTTTAAAACTATCATTATCATATGAAAATTAGAAGGTTCTCTTGACCAGCAGGTTGGTGAACCCTTGTGAGTCACCAAAAACGTTAGAAATTTGGCCTGTCAAGGCCAAATTCCAACCCTTAAATTATTATTTTTTAATATCCTTATTTTAATTGGTCCTTAAGTGATGTGTTTTACCATCTTGATGTCATTAATCATTAAGTGGAGAGAGTGAGCCTCATGTCTAATCACTATCATGCCTTGTGATATAAAAATGCTTTGATCAAGATAGTGAGGTGGGAAGTTGATGACTCATCACAAGTTCTCTAGTATGTTAAACATATTCAAGGTATGTGAATATATATAATATTTTAAATTTGTGTGTAATACATATAGGAACCTATTTGGGACTCAAATAAGGCTCTAAGGTACTTTTCATGACATTCAGTGTCAATTTTCCTTTCTAAAAACATGTGTATTTTACTTAAAATAAGGTTTTTAGGCATTTAAATTTTAAATATGGAGTAAAAATTCCATAAAATCATTTATAATTCCTTTTAACACATTCAAACTTATGTCATTACCTTATTCATAAAGTTTCATGCTTTGAAAATAAATATTCTTGCAAGCTAAAGTGTAGGAAAGATTCCAAAGAGCTCCCACCTACCAAATTTTCTCCTATTTTGATGCCAAAAGGTTTATTAATTGTGTAAAAATGTCCTTTGACTCATAATATTCATTATATTACCCTAAATTGTTTCTTTAAGGCTTTAATTTTGGAAAATATGTAAGAAAAGAGCCATTTTTTTGTATTTCCATGCATAAGTATGAAATTGTATAGCCTTTTACATACAAAAGAGGTCAAAAGATTTAATATGGATTTATTAAAGGTTTTAAAAATAATATTCAAAGAAAAAATACCTCATATGGGCTAAAACTAGTTGTCTCCATTTATCTAGATTTTTTAAACATTAAGAGAGCTTTTTAGGTTTATAGATGGTACGACCATGAGAGAGAAAATAAAGGTCTACAGTTTTGGGTAGAGAAAGGGGTATAAGAGAGATTACATATATGTAAATAAGTTATCAATTTGTTCCTCTATCATTCATGAACCATACTTAACAAGCTAGATCACTCATTATGCCTTCTTCATCCAAACAAGCAATTGGTTTTCTGAGATTTCTCCTCATCTATGCATCATGATAAAAAATATCAAGTTTGTGGATTTTTTAAAGAACATGAGCCACCTTCCCATGAAATTATTTATCTTATTCCATATGTGTGAGGTTACATGGATCTCAATAATACCTATAGTGAAAATCTACAATCTACAAGCTTTTAAAATAAGATTGTATGGTTCATGAGAGAGAAAGAATATCAAGATTTGATGGATTCTTATTTGAAAGGTTTTATTTCATGTCATATGTCCTTTATTAAAGGTCACACAAATAAGTTTCAAGTTATATCCCCCTCAAACATCATCAATCACCTTCAAATCTCTTCATAGTCAAATTTTGGCATATGTTAAGGAAAGTAAAATATGTTAAGGTTTTTGATGAATCCTATGTTCCCATTTTCAGAAGTATACGCTTGTCTAAGACCTTCAAAATCATATATTTTGTTGAGACATATGCCTATAAATCACTCATAGTATTCATGATTGTCAAGGTATTAGATTCATACTCTTTTCACCCTCCATCATGTTCTTCCCATTTCATACGCTTTCATAATGCCTTTCATCACTGTTTCAATCCTTTCACTCTATATTTATTCTCTTTCCCATCATCCACTCAAATATAATGACCTTAGATCTACTTCCATTCATGTATCCATTGTTAAGGAGGAGTCAAGGGCTATGAGAAGTAATGTGGTCATATAAATCTTGTATATAAACCTTAATACACTGCTAAATAGAGCTTAAAGGCCATCTACAGGCAACAACAATGAACATCTACAGTATTTTTAAGATCCATTTAAAGAAAGGTCTATATATTAAGGCCCCAAATTAATTTTTCACTCCCATTCAGTTTAAAGAACATCATAGACATTGATCCATAAACTACACTGATAAACTCAAAGTGAAGTTTAAAATATATTTATATTGAATCTCTCAAACTTATCAAATTCTTGAAATACTTAAAAGAACTTGAAAATTTTTTGGCAATTAAGTGTTCTCAGTTGTCGAATTGGATTGGAACTATCAAAAGACTTTTCACTTCCATTTACCAATTAAATTAGTTTTTTTCTAAATGTTATAAAATATCAAATTTTAAACTTTGCATGTATTCATGATTAATTAAAAATCAGAAACTAAATTAAAAGCATGCAATCAAAAGATAATTTTACCATACGACATTGATAATAGATTTTAGCATCTCTTGCCTATGTCTCCAAGTCTGCCAAATAGTGAGGACCATTTCATTAATTTTTGCAACACAAGGTCATATAATTATTTGAAATGATGCATAACTTCCCTCAAGTCTGATCTCTCTACAAGAACTCCACCTTCATTGATACACTCAAGCTTGGCAACATGGAATCCTTCCTCAGTCTTTAACCCCTTCTGAAGATGCCTAAGTCCCTCCACTTTAACTATTAGTCTATCCAATATATAATAATAAATATTTTTTAAATTAAAAAACATAATTACAAAGGCTCAGTCTCTATGTATCAGGTTGGGTAATGGATCATAATCCACATTCTAGATATCTCCAAGATTCATTATAGCTCTTGAACTATTAAAAAAATAATAATACACAGTCCAGAAAAAAGCTCCATTCAAATATAAGTTTATGCATTTTAAATTATTTGTCAACTCGTAGCATGGGTGGTCAAGGCCTATCACTTTTGTAAGATAGGTGTAAAGGTTGAGTCTTTGGCCTCCCTTTTGTTTCATGTGCTTATCTCTTTAGTCACACATTGGTAATCTTAAAATGGCTTTATGTCTTTAGAAAGGTTGGATGCCACCTTTACCAAAGCCGATGCCCCTTTTGGTGGGCTTCAGGCACCAAACTTAGGATGGGTTTATTGGTTGGTTTACCAACATATCATATATGCTAATCATGACATGTCCCATTCTCAAGTTCTATGGCTCAACATTTCTCATGGAATGGTTAACTTTGAATAGAATATGACTTGGCATGTTTGGAAGATAAGTCACTAGCTATGTTAACTCAGATGTGGCATGCATTTTAGTCACAGTCTCCAAACTTGGCATTCAGTTGTCTTCAATATCAAGCTTGACTAATAAATGTAGTTGGAAGGACATTTATGACATAGTAACATGGAAACTATGGGTTCTTCCATGTGGCTTAATGGGGCTTGGTAATGGTAAATTATAAAGTATTACCAAGGAAATATTGCAAAGCATTTAAAACATAAAATTCAATTATCCCACATGCTTCCAATGGGCACAATATAATGGTTTAAAAGTAAATTAAAATGCATTTCAATGAGAATGGAGGCCAAGGTACCCCTCTTTAACTAAGTGTACCAACCCTCACTGAGGACCCCCAGTGAGCCAATAGTGGGGCCCATGGTTCTCCATATGACCATTGTCAAAGACCGGAGGTTGAAACCAAACTAGAACATCAAACCAAATTTTTTCATCAACATATAAATTGTAATACCACATGTCAATGGGTTATTTTTCCACTTGTCACATGCAAATTATGTCATGCATTGTGACCCCTCTTTATTTTTCCTATCACAAAATAACTTCAGTAACCTATAGCTTGGGCATCTAGACTCCATTTTATGATCTTTAAGAAGAAATAGAAAGCTCTTAATGATATATTCCATGTATAAGAGGTTTCATAATGACTTGGGACCTTTTTATAAATGGATCTATAGATCACACCTCCCTACAAAGGAAGCTTTTGGTCTCTAAAAATATACTATCTCCTAAAACTGATAACTGGTCTACTACATCACATCAAATAGAACCCAATTATAGTAAGAGATAAACATTAGAAAAATAAATGATTCACAACTCAAATAAAATGCCTAAAACATGGCATGAGTAAATGAATTTTCAACTGCTAATAAATTGATCACAACATACCAAAACTGTCTACCCATGTCACATCCTGTAAAGCAGTGAATTATCAATAACTGAAACAATTCCCAATGTAACTAAAAAATAAGTTTGTTAATGCCAACAACATACAATAAATTATATAGACATGTTGTAATAAAATGCCCTATTATGCGACTTACAATGCTAAGAAAATACAAACAACACAAAGTGTATATTGCCTAACATCCAAACATGCCCATAGGATCTTACAATGCATCTATACATCCATGTGCCAAAAAAAAGATACATTCTCAAAATAGCAGTCAAATTTGAGACAAGTGTTGGAAGGAAATTAACTCAACCCACAACATGCATTCTGCTATTATCTCCAACTGATGAAATGAGTTTAAGTCTTATCAATTCCATAGACAACTCACTCAGTATAAACAAGAGATTCTAAAACATAGAGCTATTCAACATAAGGTGAGAATTGAAATAATTCAAATGATAAACCTATCTCAAAGTGTTCTCACAAGCTCTACTAATGCATCATCAAAGAGTTTTCTTTCCCTTAACAAAATTATTAACAATGCTTTGAAAAATAAATGTATTATAAATCCACTTAATCAAATTTTCTGCCTAGTTAACCTGATTTCCTTAGTGGATTCATTAACATAATTATGGATTGATTTAACTTCATTGACCTTATTGAAAAGTTGATAAATCATCTTATTTTTATCATGTCTAGAATGAGAAGATGATTAAATTTTAATATAATGATCAATCTGATGTCCACTCATATGGCAATGAGTGCATAAAACCTTCTTAGGTGAAGTCCCCCATTTTACCTCTTTTCGCTTTGCCATGATGAGAATGGTCTTTAACACCTACAATATGTTTAATCAAATCTTGTCTCTTCCAAAAAAATGAAACACAATGGTTATGTATCCTATAAAAAGTGCAAGGAAATGATTGCATCATCTTTTAAATGTTAAATCCAAATATCTTAAACATAAAAAGTGGATCAGAATATTTAGTGCTAACTCTAGTGTAGGAACTAAGAGGTGGAATCTCAATACCTCTTTTAACTATTCTCTTATACTGCACATGCTCTACTAGTGGCCTCAGACCTTTGCTATCAGAAGCTTGTCTTCCTTTAGCCATGGAGGAATTTTCTCTAATATCCACCAGCTCACTAGTGTAACCCAAAATGGAATGAAGAGATCTATGCTCTACCTATATTGGGTTAGTAATTCCTTAGAAATTTTGACCAAGACCCCTTCCATTAAAGCCCATTTTCATCAACAATTTGGATCCTATACCCTTAGTGTGTTTTTCATAACTAACAAAATCATCATTACTTGAATCTGAATTTGAATGGGAAGAAGAAGATGAATTACTTGGTGAATAGCTTACAGTGCACTTAGTCATAGTCTCTACATCTGAAGTAGAAGGTATTACCTTCTTTGGTTCACCACACTAAAATCTGATCGAGAGCTCATCCTTAGATTCAAGCTCTTATTTCAAACTTGCAAATTGCTCTTCAAGAGCTAAGAACTTACATCTTTAGAATGCATTCTCATCTTGAAACTGGGTGTTGATGGTTTTAAGCTCTTCCATCTTATCTTTATGTGACAGCTTGCCCATGGTTTCCTGAAAACACACTGATTCCACAACTGAACACTAAAATCTAATCAATTCTACAAAATATTGAAAACCAATAAACTAAAAGCAACTATCAAATCCAACAATCAAAAGCTAACCCTACTTTCTAACTACTATAATACCAATTTGATCTATAAACTACACTGATAAACTCAAAGTGAAGTTTAAAATATGGATACTTAATCTCTCAAACTTATCAAATTCTTGAAATACTCAAAAGAACTTGCAAATTTTTTGGCAATTAAGTGTTCTCGATTATTGAATTAGATTGGAACTATAGAAATACTTTTCACTTCCATTCACCAATTAAACTAGTTTTTTTTTTTTTTTAAATGTTGAAAAACATCAAATTTTAAACTTTGTAGGCATTCATGATTAATTGAAAATCAAAAATTGAATTAAAAACATGCAATCAAAAGATAATTTTACCATACAACATTGATAACAAAGTTTAGTATCTCTTGCCTACGTCTTTGGATCCACCCAATAGTGAGGACCATTTCATTAATTGTTGCAACACAAGGTGATACAATTCTTTGAAATGCTACATAACTTCCCTCAGGTCTAATCAATGTATAAGAACTCCACCTTCACTAATGCACTTAAGCTTGGCAACAAAAAATCCTTCCTCAGTCTTTAACCCCTTCTGAAGGTGCCTAAGTCCCTCCACTTTAACTATTGGTCTAGCCAATTTACAATAGTAACCCTCTTTTAAATTACAAAACATAATTAAAAAGGCTTAGTCTCTATGTGTCAAGTCAAATAATGGATCATAATCCACTTTCAAGCTATCTCCAAGTTTCATTATAGCTCTCATCCTATTAGAATAATAATAATAATAATACATAGTCTAGCAAAAATCTCCATTCAAATATAAGTTTATGCCTTTTAAATTGTTTGCCAGCTCATAACATGGGTGGTCAAGGCCTATCACTTTTGCACGATTGGTGTAAAGGTCGAGTCTCCAACCTCCATTTTGTTTCATGGGCTTATCTCTTTAGTCATACATTAGCAATCTTAAAATGGCTTTATGTCTTTAAAAATGTTGGTGGCCACCTTTACCAATGTTGACGCCTCCTTTGGTGCGCTTGAGGCACCAAACCTAGCATAGGTTCATTATCGGTGTACCAATTTAGCATATACGTTAATTGTGACATGTCCCATTCTCAAGTTCTATTACTCAAAATTTTTCATGGTATGGTTAACTTTTAATGGCATATGACTTCGTATGTTTGGAAGATAAGTAATGAGCTATGTTAAATTGGACATGGCATGCATTTCAGTCATGGTCTCCAAACTTGGCATTTGGTTGTCTTCAATCTCGAGCTTGACTCAGAAATGTAGTTGAAAGGGCCTTTGTGGCATAGTAACATGGAAACTTTTGGTTCTCTCATGTGGCTTAATGAGGCTTGGTAATGGTAAATTACAAATTATTACCAAGGAAATATTACAAAGTATTTAAAACATATAATTCAATTATCCCACATACATCTAGTGTGCACAATATAATGGTTTAAAATTAAATTAAAATGCATTATAATGTGAAATGGAGGCCAAGGCACCCATCCTTAACAAATGTGTTGACCCTCTTTGAGGGCCCCCATCGAGCCAATAATAGGGCCCATAGTTCTCCATATGACCGATGTCAAAGACTAGAGGTTGAAACCAAACCAAAACACCAAACCAAATTTTTACATGAACATATAAAATAGACTGCCACATGTCAATGGGTGATTGGTTCACTTGTCACATGAAAATTATGCCATGCATTTTGAGACCTCCTTATTTTTCCTATCATAAAATAACTTTATCAGCCTATAACGTGGGCATCCAAACTTTGTTTTGAGATCTAGAAGAAGCAACAAAAAGCTCTCAATGAGCTCTTCCACGTGCAAGAGGTTTCATCATTACTTGGGACCTTTTTATAAATTGAGCTCTAGATCAGACATGTTGATATCATCCTCAAGCTCCTCTATCACCTAAAACTCTACCACAGTCTATACATTCAACATATGAATCTCCATCTATAGTCATGATAAGAAGAGATGAGATCAAGCATGAAAATAAGGATAAGTTTAGGTGTTTGAAGAGAAAGTAAAACTCAAGAAATAATTAAAACAAGGGTAATATTATTTGAGTGACCTCAAATATCTATTTATATCAAGTTCAAAGTATAAGAAACTTGTACTTAGTACATACAAGAGTTAAACTCTCACACAGAATCAAGCTTATAGTGAAGAGAGTTCTATTATTCAAAAGGGTATAGAAATAGGTATGAAGAATACAATCCTTCAATATGATGTCTATAAACATAGATCTATTTTAACCCTAAGTATGGATCAAAATAATAGTATGTCATGCTTTCTCAAGAAAAATCTCCACCTACAATAGGGTTATAAGTCTCTTGAAGTATGCCAATCGTTCAAGTTCAAAACTATGAGAAGGCTATTGTTATGGATTGAAGTTCAATGGGGTTTATTTCCATGTTTTAATATCAATTGAGATGTTTTATAGTGACACAACATGAGGTTAAAATTACAAATTAACACAATTATTCACCTCATGAAATCACCTACAACCATGAAAGCATAGGCCTATCTCTAAGTTTATGAAGAGGAAGAGAGAAAAGTAGTCTAATGGGAAAGTTACATGGTCAAATGAAGATTAAAAAGGATAATTAATATATTAATAGATAAATAATATGGATAATATTTCCCTAATTAAGATCTAGAGCCAATGTTATCCTTGAAATGCATGCCTACATTTATACTAGATGGTCAATTGTATTAATATATACACATACCCTAAAGGTGTAGTTCAAGGTGCATTCAATCAAGAGGGTAAAATTTTGAAGACACCTATGTTTCTAATTTAAAAGTTACATCATCAAATATTCATCAATATTATGTCCTCTACTACTAACTCATGATAGTACATAGGCCTGTGTACAAATTAGGATTGTGTAAATGTCCAAAAACACTATGTGAGGAGCAATATGATCAAGAAAGAGATAAGAGAAAGTTTTAAATTTAATTGGGATGTATGAAAAGTTACTAATTATTATTAAATTTATATCAAACACTTCCAATTCTCATGAAATCACCTACAACAGTGTTACCAAGATAGACATATTGAGGTTTATGAAGAGATATAGTGTGGCATAGGTTGCATAGGAATGAAAGATGACAAAAGAAGAGATAAAACCTATTTCAAGAGGGATTTTCATAACCTAATAAAATCCTTGTTTAGAATATTCAAACTCAAATACAAATGTAATATAATAACTCGGTCTTATAAAACATGAAAACACATAGACAACCCACTAGTTAGTTTTGAAAACATGCATCTACATGCATCTATAGGCAAGATCCAAGTATGAAACTTGGTAAAAGTGCTAAAAATAAGTAATTATAACTATATCTTCTATTAGTGAGGTAAATTTATCAATGAAATCATCCACATTTTTTCACATTCACCTACATGTTTGTTGATAGTCACCATTGGAGCTCAGAGGGCTTTTTAGAGGTCTACACGTATAAAAGATGGTTTCAACCTTATTTGAGGGTTTTTTAAGAATAGGAAACTGATTTTAAATATTCACACACTTGGTGAGAGTTAACACCTTAAAATTTTCATGAAAATCATGCCCTTGAGGGCTAACATAGTCAAATAGGCCTGACACACTTGAGAACCTTGCCATCATATTCAAATTATTCATGGGATTTAATTCATTTGATGATTATTAGGAGTGTATAGGGTCATTTAAAATCTTTAATGATTTATTAGATTGAATAGAATGGAGAATATTTGTCATGTATTTACTTTTAAACCTATTTCTACACATATATTCCATGATAACTAGTATAGGCACAACTTCGCCATGTAGACATCTCTACACATGTTTTGGATGGGAGATTGAGATTGTCATGGTTATTTAGAAGGTTAATATACTCCATATATATGGTAATAGGTTTTCCACCCAAGGTCTGTATGTTATAAACTCTTTCTAAGATGTTGTAGACCCCTAAAACCCTTTCAAAACCTTGAAACCTACCCAATGGAGGAAAGAGGCATAAGTATGAATTTAAATGATGAGTTTGATCCATGAAATGATGTTAAGGGTCTTATTAACTCACATGATCACATTTTTGGCCTACCATCAGATTAGGCCAAATAAGGTTATTTTGAGCTTGTAGGTAAAGAAGTGAAGGGTAATTGCACATTAAATGAATTTTTGAGGCAATATGGGGCCTAAAATTTATTATGAACATTTATAAAATCATCTACATGTGTATTTTTGGTCATTTCCATAGGCAGACAGGTCTACAATTTAAAATAAAAAGCTATGCTCATGTAGGTTCAAGGTGGATGACTTTATCAAGACAATTACATGACTTTAAAAGACCTCATATAGGTTATTCAGGTCTGATATATTGTATAAGATCCTTTCAAATCATCATAAGGTTAGAATACTAAGAAAATGTAAATACACCTATGCTTGTCTATTAACATCACTAGATGAATCCATCAAGAAGGGGTAGAAAGAGTTTTAAAATTTTCATAAGGGCACTCTAAATATTTTTGAGCATCACCATCAATTCCTAATAGATATGTATTCCAAATTTGATCCATGTGAGATGGATTATGACTAATCTTCTTGGCCTTAGAACACCAAACATGCTCAAAAAGAATATTTTCTACTCTAAGAGGTGACTTCACATGTTCACCAAGGTATGAATATTTTCCATGGTAATTTGAGGACTTTGGGATAGTTATAGTGACTAATACACTAATGTTTTGTGGCATTAGTTTAGTCTTTCAAGGCCTAGGCTTTATGAACCATCATTTAAGAACCCTAAACATTCTAAAACCTTTACAAAACCCTAATACAAACTTATTTGTGAATAATTGAAGAATGATGCATCCAAATTTATTTAATTCACTTGAATACCACCTATATCATAAATTACACTCTAATAAATTCATGTTCATGACAATTTGTTATGCGAATGGTGTATGAACATGGTAGAAAATAGGATTTTAAGAGAAAAAAATCATAAAGAGAGGTAAAAGTTAGTTTAGGAAATTCCAATAATTTGAGAGTGAATCCTAACACCTTTTTTACCTCCTAAAATAATCATATGATCATAAAAATTCCTATAAGTTCCCTTAGGAGGTCATTCAAATCAACCAGTCTACATGATTGAAGACAGTTTGACCTAGTCAACTAGTTTAACTAATTGGTAGGTGTTGCTTAAATAAGAAGAAATATTCCATCATGTGAAACATTTATTCATGTCTCAAACTCATTATATTTTAACTATATTCTAATGGTTGCATGTATTTTCTTATAACTATCAAGTGTAATAAGTTAGGCTTCCAAGCCTAATTGGCCTAGTAGACCTACTTGGTCAATCAAGTAAAGTGTAAAATGGTGTTTGAATCTATTGATGTGAGATAATATAGATTTTTCAAACAATAAAACTAATCCAATTCATACACAACTGATCTTTTAGTGTTAAATCATGTTTCATTTATCCTTATGCTGAGTTAATTGGTCTACAACTGATGCAATCACATGCATAACTCATATTAAGTATCAATACATGAGTTAACTCACCTCAAGTGGAGTTGTCTAACCAATTTATGGCATAACATGATATAATATAGGTTTTGAACAATTCAAATATGGCCCACCACCTTGTTGTCAATGCCAGAGAGTTCATTCAAATAGTAGGCAAAAGTAGTAAACAAGGAGAGATGTCTTAAGGACTATTTATAGCAAGTTGTAACTAAGTTTTACTCGAGTTAAAGATTAAATAACCTATTCTTATCTCCTATATGCCATTATCTTATCTTCTTTTCTTCTCATGTTTTATATACTTAGGATTTTAGGACTTTTTTCAAGATACCTCTCTTGGGCATGATGAACTCTGCCAAGTTAAATATTGTAACCTCTTAAATCAATAAAATGAACTATTGTAGTATCTCTATGATGGACCCATAATGTGTATATTCTTGTTCATATGTGTATGTGGTATGAATCTTCCCTTAACATGTCCTTTCCAAATCTATCTATTTTTGAGTTATTTTATGCAAGTTAAATGAAGTGTCAAATGTTGGTAATCAGATTTGTAGTATAACAAGGTTGAAAGTATCTCAAATTAGACCTCTCTCTCTCTCTCTCTCTCTCTCTCTTTGCCTCCAAGATATTGTCATTCATCAACACCTCTATGTGAAAAAATGTTGTATAATAAGAATTAGAGTTGATCTTTTAGTCCATTTTTGGTTCATTAGTGTTGTATAAGTAAAAATTTGAGTGGATGAACTAACAATATAGGTGTATCACCATCAGTAGAATAGGATTTTTCTTTTGATTTATATTTATAACTCTTTTCACCCCCAAACCATAGTAGGTTTTAGTAAACTAAGAAAATTATATATATTAGAGGAGCTAGCCTCATAATCTAAAGGATTAGTCTAGGATACAAGTATCCCATAGCTTATAAACCAATCCAATGTTAGTCTAGTTTTGAAGGAGATCTGAGCAATCTACTTTAGTAGGGTACAACTTTAGTTACTAATAACTCTATCATCTATGTCTACTACTAAGCTTCTATTCTCATTTCATCAACTCATTTAGTTGTAAAATTCTCTCTCTCTCTTTGCTTCATCCAATTAAATTCAAAATTATAGTGTAGTACTTAAAGTTTTCATCTCAAATTTAATTGAAAGGAGAGGTTTCTTACTAAATACCAAATCATATGGTAAAAACCTAGTAGTGGTCTTCCATGTTGTGTTGTATACCCATATAGCTTTTAGAAGCTTAGCTACCCAAATTTTCATATTGCTACTAACTATCTTGGTAAGGATATTCCTAATTCTCTATTGATAACCTCTACTTCTCCATTTGATTTTAGGTTATATGGAGAATAATTTATATGGTTGACTTGGTAGATCTTTGTGAATGCTGAATCATTTTGGACATGAAATAAGGTCCCTAATTAGACATTATCTCTATAGGTGCTCTACATATCTACATGATCCTAGAGTATAATAAATATGCTACTACACTTTTCTTGAAAATGAAAGAGCTTGTACTTTAGTTCATTTGGTCACATAATCTATACATACCAGTAAATACTCCTTTCCTTGAGAAGTGGATCTATGGGCCCAACAAAGTCCATGCCCCACATTTTAAAAGGTTCCAACACTACTTGAAGATGGAGGGGCATATTAAAAGATACTGTAGGTTTACATATTCTCTAACATGGATCACATTACTAGATGTACCCTTTTATCTCCTTATGAAGAGTTGGCTAGTAATAGCCAGCTCTAAAATATTTTGCATTATCCTTTTGACTTAATAGTTCCCTCCACCAAGTTCATCATGATAACCATGAATGATGTCATACATTTCATTCTCTTTTACATACCTATAGAAGACATGACTAGGTCTATATCTAAACAAAATACCATTAAGCGATTTATAACAAGAACTTGTTTTAATCAAAAATTTCTTTTATTTTTTAGTAAACTAAAAAGGAAATTTTCCTATAGATAAAATGTTTTCTATATTAGAAAACCAAGGTGATTGTGCCATAATAACAAATAGTTTTTCATCTAGGAAACTATATTATACAAGTTCTTCTTCTGAATTATTCAATCTACAAATAAAATCAACAACCACATTAAACTTACCAGGTTTGTCAATAATTATTATATCAAATTACTATAATAGCAATATCCATCTTATAATTTTTCCTCCTACCACTGGATTGTTCATCATAATTTGATAGCTGCATGATTAGTATATAAAATTATTTTGTAACCAGTGATATAGTGCCTAAACTTTTTTATGGCATAAATCATAGTAAGTAATTCTTTTTTAGTGGTTGTATAGTTTCTCTCAATAGGGTTCAAGTTTTTTTCTAATGTAATATATGGCATAAATCTGTCAATCTTAATATTTTTATTCCAAAACTACTCCCATTGCATGATTAGATGTATCAATATAAATATGGAAGGGATGTGACCAATTAGGTGCTCTTAGGACTAGGGTAAAACTCACTTTCTCTTTAATGGTCTCAAAGGCTTATTGGCAATCTGGACTGCAATCAAACTCACTCTTTTTTGTGAGTAAATCAAACATTAGAGCATCAATTTTGTTGAAATATTCTATAAACCTTCTATAATTTCATGCATGGCCTAAGAAGCTTTTGATATTAGTCTAGTTTTGAGGGTTAGGTAATTTTAAAATGACTTCAATTTTATTCGCATCCACTTGGATTCATTTTATATAAATATGATGTCCTAAAACTATTCCTTCCACTACCATGATCAAACATGTTTCATGACTCAAGTATAGATGGTAGTATTCACATATTTTCAATACTCTACTCAAATTATCTAGAATTGCATTAGAGGATTCTCTAAGAGTAGTAAAATTATCCATGTAAATTTCCACACAATCATTGGTTAAATCTAAAAATATGGTTAAGATTGCTCATTAAGAGCTAATAGGTGCATTTCATAAACCAAAGGGTAGTATCCTATATGAAAATGTCCCCTATTAACAAGTGAAGGTTGGTTTATCTTGATCTTGAGGTGCCACTTGTATCTTATTATACCCACTAAAACCATCTAAGAAAGAGAAGTATCTTTTCCCTACCAAGTTGTCAAGTACTTGGCTAATAAAGGGTAAAGGAAAATAATCTTTCATAGTTATTTTTTTGAGTTACCTATTGTATATATATACTATCCATTTACCATTTTTATTAGGAAAAGTAACCAAGGGAGAGACCCATTGGCTATTAGAAAAAGGATAAATAAACCCTACTTATAATAACTTTTCTATTTTAGTTTTCACAATGTCTCTTAAGGCAATATTAGTTCTTCTCTGAGGTTGCCTTAATAGTTTAATGTTTTTAGTGTATATATGGTGGGTGCATACACTTTGATGTATTCCCTTCATATCTTTATATTCCTAATAAAAAATGTTACTATGTTCTCTAAGTACATCAAAGACTTTCAATTCCTAATCATTTGTCAACCAATTATTTATGTCAAGTAACTTCCCTAGTGCTACTATGATTTGATTAGTGCATGGATGGGAAGAATCTATTTGTTTGAATTCACTCATTAAATAGTTGAGAGGATAGGGATTTGGAAATAACATATGTAATGTGATATCATCTTTCAAAAATTTATCTCCTATATAAATCACTCCAGCTAGAGGACAATGAAAGGCTATCAAAAACATATTTTGATATTCATGTGCCCAATGCATAACACTATGTTGATTGTATTTATGGTCATACAAAATGTTAGAAGAGGTGGTAAAGGATGGAAACTCAAAATAATAGGAAGTCCTTTCATTATAGGATAATCTGTCAAAGTTCGTAGTGGGATTGACAAGGTCCATAGTGGGACTAGCAAGGTTTGTATCTAGGCTGACAAAGTCTATATCTAGACTGACAAAGTCCATAGCTAGACTATTTAAATACATATCTATTTTGATACATATTTTTAACTCATTATTTAATTATTCCACATGATCAATGATTATGGCCATAGTTAGAGAGGAGATACTATCACATTTTTATTCAAGTTGATCTACCCATTACTATTTTAAAAGATTGATTGATGGATGTGTATATGGATATAAATAAATGAAACTTTCTATAAGACCATTTGAGATAGTCATATCTCCTAATATTCAATCAATCAAATTTTCCACTATTTCTAACCAAGGCCTTCCTAGGATCAATGGGTATCCATTTTGTTTATTTTTAGGCTAGAGAATAATAAAATCAATGAGGTAATCCCATGACTCTATAGTTAATGTTATATCCTTTATGATGCCTTCTGATTTAGTAGTAGAATTATTGTCCATCTATAATATTATTGTAGTGGTTTACATATATGTTAGAGAGAGATTTTGTATGGTGTCCATAATAATTACATTAATAGAAGCTCCTAAGTCTACCAATATGTTTGGTATCTCTTTCTTTCCAATCATTATAAAAATTATAGGACTTCCTAGGTCTTCATATTTAGGTAAAAGAAGCTTACCTACAAATAAATTAGCAATCTTTCCATCTACTTATATAGTCTTGGGATATTGTCTTTTCCTACCACATGTCTTAAAACACAAATTGTTTATCACTTGATTGAGTTCTAGAATGTCCCTAATGGTTTGAAATAATTGATTTTCTATATTGAGTCTTTTGAGTTCATAAATCAAATCAGTTTACATTTTGTCTACCACTTCAATCATTCTAGAAAGGGAATAGATGGAGGAATTGTGGTGACTTCCTCTACTTTTTCAGGATTATGTTCTAACTCTTCTTCTTTCACTAGTTGAGTTTGTTGACTTCATTTTCATGAGGCATTTTCGTGATGATAATCGAAGGTTATTATAATTTTTTTCCTAAGCTGAGATGTATGTATACACATTCAATATCACTTAACCCTATGGTTTCACCTTGTTCATTTAAATAAACTTTCCTATTCTTTGGATTTGCTACTGGTTGGATAGATAACTAAGGTTGGTTTACTTACTCTATAGGGGGTGTTTGAGTTTCTTGAGGAGACAAAAATTCTTGTTATTGTGGAAACTTAATTTTTTATTGATTATAATTTGAACCAAGATTCCAATGTTGATTTGCCCATATCTGTTGATGACCTTGGGGTATCCAAGTTTATTGGAAAGGTTAGAGCATCATCCATGGTTTTGGTATCTAGCCCTAGTTTCCTCACTATGGTGGTACTACCCAAAATTTTGGAGGTGCATGTCATTATGTAAAAGGAATACTTGAGCCAAACTTTTGTAGGTGCATGCCATTATTTAAAAATAATCCTTGAGCCAAACTATTATGGTTGATTTTGTTAGAGGGCATTGCCTTGCCTTTGAACATAATTTAATTCCTCTATTGTTTACATATTATATTTAAATTGGTTTTTAAGAGTAGGAATGTTACAAAAATTTATTGTATCATGATCCTTAGCATCACATATTCAACATATTTCTATTTTATCCAGAGGACAATCTCTAAGTGAATGCTATAATCTATACTTTGGACAATAGATTTATAGTGGTTCAGTGTTAGATTTAGCCTTAGCTTCCAATCCATTTAACATTGTTTTTATTTGAATTAGTTTATCTATTTTTAAATTTAATAATTTTTTCATGATTTGGCTTACATCACTATATTTCCCTAGTTTACCTATCCTACTACTAAGTTTTGTTCTAGAGTAGTTGGTACATAATCATGTAATCTCTTATTCTTTGAAGTCTAACCATAGGTTTGGAAGATAATTTTGAACTCAAAAATGAATTGATCTAGCTATTCAGTGGATAGACCTCTAAAGGTAGGTAGATTGGATGGGGAGATATTTTTCATTATTGTTTGATCATCATGCTCAAAGATAATAGGGTAAGAGAAAGTCCTCTTAGGAGGATTTATGTGAGGGTTTTCTACATGAACTATATTTTCTCCCATTGTAAATAGATTTATATTGAGAGGATGAGATCCTTCAAGGTCTTCTAGCTATTCACTATCTAAAAGTTTAATTTTGGTAGAGGAAAAATCCTCTATATCCTGAGATGTACTTTGAAAAGACTTGTTTATCTCTTTATTCAAGATTTTAATATTTTTTGAAAGTAGTTTAATTATATCTACTAAAATATGAGGATATTTTAGAAAAAACCTTCCTTGTGAATCCCTTTTCCTACTCATATACCTATATTTGACAAGAGAGTAATTTATTCTATTTTTTTGGTATTTTACTATTAGCTTGAGAGTTTACCTTAGTAACGCTTTTTAAGAATTTCCCCAAGAACAATGCCAAAAATGATGGGTGTCATTGTTACCCCCTTCATTTAACCAATCTATATTGGTGTCATTTATTATCAGGGCTAATGTCTAAGATTGTCTGCAACAAGGTACTTATTGGGTTCACTAATTGTGTTGGTTGGATGTTTTTGGTATTGATCTATCCTAAATTTCTACTTTCTAATGTCTTAAATAAATTCTTGTAATAAACACACTTTACAAAAATGTAAACACAACAAAATAAATTAAATACATTGAAATCAAATCACATAATGATGTTGAAAACTAAACACATTGAAATCAAATTTCAAACCCACACTCTAAACTAAGTTGTAAAATAAAGATTGTTGTAATTGAAGAAATGATAAATGTTGGTTCAAATCTTAAAGGACACACACATTATAAATCTATTATGACATGAAAGTTATTAATCTAATCACAAAAAGTATTTATATTAATTCTAATTTAAAAAAAAATAAGAAATAAATTATAAATACCAAAAGTAACATTGTATCTCCTTGGGGAGTGGGCCCTTACTCACCCTTAGATTCAAGGTTAAATCAACTCAATCCTTATAATATTTCTTAATGCATAGAATGAAAGAGAATTCTACTACGACATATTATTGTTTTCAAAATAATAATTCTTACAATGTTTTTCACACCTACAGATCGAGCATGGATATGCCTTTTATTATATACAAAATAAAGTAACCTAAATACTTGGTAACAACTCAACTAACTAAAACAAGAGGACATTCAGAGAGATTGGTTTGTATGGATGAAATAGAAAAGATCTTTACAACAAGATCCACATGTAGGTGGGAAGATACTCATTATGTTTGCAACTATTTCTTCCAACCATATCTAATCACCAAATCTTATAGACAATATATCCATGTCATCCTATCTAGAGATACAACCTATATCTACTAGCTTCTAAAATAGTGAAAATATATACATAAATATAAATATATATATTAACATATATAAAAATACAAAGTATCTATAGGAGTTCTAAATCATCATGCAATAGCTGAATGAAATTTTGAAATGCCTTAGAACATGTTGTGGATAAATTTATAACAAACCATGAGAATCTGGAGTGTGACTGTTAAAGTCCATAGCTTAATTGTCATAATCCATAGGTTAACTATCATAATTTATAGCTATCTATCAAGGTCCATAGAATGCCTAGTAGTGTTCAAAGATATGCTCAAATGATCAGTTCATGGTCATGACACTTTCTTATCTTCATGAGATCATAGCAAAACTTTAATTTAGATGATATCATACCTATACATATCAAAATATGGAAGACTAAACATATAAATAGTAAGAACATCATGTAAATAATGATAACTTAGACTCACATAAGATTATAGAGATGAAAGCATTCATTTTCTACCTTAGGATAGTTATAAACGCTAAGACTACATGTAATTCTCAACTCAAATGGATTATTTATGGCTGTGAAGGATGATATATCATGGTTATAATGAGTCATAATGTGGAATCATTAGAGGGCACTTATAAGTGTTATTTTATCTTTGGTGACCTCATATCATCCTCATTCATTGCCCAATAGACAAAAATACATGATGAAATACTAAAAAAAAATAAAAAAAATCCACAAGATAATCATTTATTTACATGATACAATACATGCAAACAAGCCAAATAGAATAGACAAGTAATGAACACAAGTATCTACATGCAATGTCATTATGTCATGTCTAAGTGTCCCAATGAAAGTTGATGAAATGATGGATCCAGTGATGATAATGTAGATTTAGATTAAGGATAAGAGGTTGTACAAGGAATGGACTTATATGAGACTAGTGACTTAGATGAGGATAAGGATTTGGATAAGGATATGGATTCTAAATAGAAAAGGGACTAGGATTAGAATAAATATTTTGGATATGTGGACTTGGATTAGGATAGAAATTTCTATTAGGATAAGGATTTGGATTAGACTAGGGTCCTGGATTACGATAAGGATTTTGGATATAAAGACTTGGATTAGGATAAGGCTATTGAGGACATAGGACAAAATGAATAAGATGTTGGGACAAGGAAAGATGATAAGAAGATAACATGGATAAGGATTTAGATAGGATGATTGGGATAGTTTGGACAAAGTACAAGATGACATATGATAAGGAATTTTTTTTGGATTTTATGGATTTTATAATTTTTAGGGTTTTTTGAATATTGTAATTTTTAGATATTTTTGGAATACATATATACACTATATAAATGGGGTTACTATAAAAGGGAATACCAAGCCAATAAACTAGGATAAGGATGGATGCAATAATGGATGTTATGACCAAAGGATGAGGGTGATGCTAAAAATGAGATGAGGACCAAGTAAGAATGGATTAGGGATTGCCAATGACCACATTATAAAAGAACCAAATGTTTACTTGCCTAAGTGTCCATTAGAGGATATTACAATATGATTCTAGAGCATTTCTCAAGAAATATTCCACTCTTGTATAAAGGTCAAGATGAGAAGGAATGAGAAATAGGATACATGATATGATGGCTAACAATGGGTAGGAATAATAGACTAATGGATAATATGAACATGGATGGAATGGAAGGAATTGATAAGGGATATGAAATGGATGGATTTTTCCCCCAAATGTTGAGATACAATGTAGATAATAGATTATTTTATCATGATACCAAAAACTAGTTTTCATCATGGTACTTGCCTAATGTTTTAGAAAACTAGTTTTCACCATTAGACAAATGATTTTTTATTTTCTATGTGTGTGTGTGTGTGTGTGTGTGTCTCTCTCTCTCTCTCTCTCTCTCT
>JARHVA010009172.1:0-70000 GCA_037957365.1 Torreya grandis
CAATTTAAGTGAACTTAAAGTGTTTCAAAAGCTTTACAAGCTACATGATCTCTTTGGTTCACTCATTGCATCCATAATATTTATTCATATGCTTATCCATTAGCAACCTGATCCATTTGGGCAAAAGCTTGGTATGTGGATTAAAAATAACCATATTTAGAAACTCATAGGGAAGCATGCCTACTATGCTTGAGAACCTAGTAAATTTTGCCTTGACTAGTCCAATGGCGGTATGGAGTTCCAAGTCTTCTATCAAATAATCATGAAGATAACACAAGACTATCCCTGCCTGGAACCTTTCTTGAAGCAACAAGATCAAAAGAAACATAACAACAAAGTGCCCAAGGCACTTATTGAAAAGGAAACACACAACATGAAAGTAAATATGCACAAGGCACTTAGAGGAAAGCATAAAATCTAATCTAATATGTACAATATGTTACAAAGGATGCAAATTATTTTAATAACAAGGATTTAAATGAATGACATTGAATAGGATGGGTAAGACCTCTCCATCTAGCTAGGCAAGCTAAAATGCATTATGTTCCTTGCATCTATAGATCAATAAGGACAATTTCATAGGCTATCAAATTTGGTTTTGTTGCCTAGTTTGGCATTATTTGAGTCCCATCTGAGGACTAGGTACGCTTGAAGCTTGTTGCTCTTTTTTTTGACCTGAAGTTGATGTGATTCTAAATTTTTCATAACAAGGTCACTAGTTTCTTCTAGCCATAAGTTATATCATTCTCACATTCATGGGCTCATCTTCCATCAACTTAAGCTGATAAGCTAACTCTAATGTAGGTAGATCTAGGGAGATAGACAATTTGACTTCCCTTCCATACACAAGAACACATAGATAATTGTCATTGGCATTTTTAGGATTCACCCTATCATCCCATAAGGATGTCCTTAGCTTGGTGTGACATATTCTCTAATTCTCTTCCATGGTCCTCATGATGATCCTTAACAAATTCTTATTTATGGACTTTGTCAGTCTATTTCCTTGAGGATAGTAGTTGGAAGAGGTGGTGAGGTAGATTCATAATTTGAGAGTTCACTCACTTGTCTTCATACCAAATAATTCCAATGCATTATTATAAATTATGGTGGTTAAGACACCAAACCTTGTCACAATGTTATCATATAATTATAGAAATGCACCCTTATTAGCCTCCTTCAAAGCAATGGGTTCCACCAACCTAGTAAAGTATTTAATTGTAGTGATCACCAATTTATGCCCTAAAGTTGATGGTGGATTAATCATCCCTATGAATTCTAACCCCCATTACATGAAGGGTTATTCCACCTGAATTGGATTGAATGGAAGGGCTTCTGGTTTATGCCTTCGTACAAAGAAATCACACTTATGGAATTTTTTAGCCCATGCATGAGCATCTTTGAAAATATTGGGCCAGTAATAACCAACCCTCATCACCTTTATTGTTGGGCTTCTAGGTGCAAAATTTCCTCCTACAGGTCCATCATAAACCTAATCCAAGAGTTTGGTCTCCTGGTCATCATCTATGCACCTAAGGAGTACCCATTGAGGTATTTTCTAAAAATAACTCCATCAAATAATGCATAAGGTATGGATTGAAGCCTGAAGTACATTATTTTGGCTCCATCCAATCTTTGGGGGCATTTTTCTATTTCTAAGAAGTGAGCCATATCTTGAATCTAGATCTTTTGAAATAGAAGTGCACCTACTTGTGAGTTGTCTTGGGTCACCAAAATAATTCCCTTGTCCTCTTAGAGATCATTCTCCATGTCCTCACACAAACCCTTACCTTTGAATAACTTGGTGACCTTGATCTCTACGTCATATTTAAGCTTTTTGACCCAACTTGCTTTTTTCTCATTCAATTCTTTGCTAGGGCGGAAGTCCTTAAATTCAAGATGAGACACCACAAGTTAGATCCTGTTGTTGGAGAGTATGTTCCTAAAATTATTGAGGCTTCTTTAGGATAAAATAACTTTATTCTCAATGAAATTATACCTCACCTCATATCCTTCTAAGCCTTGATTAAAAGAGGTAATTGTTTGCTTTATTTCTTTACCATTATTTTGTATTTGCATAGTTGATATGTTGTCAACATTAGAAAAGGTGTATAAGATGAAGTCATTGGAAAAGTTAGGATTCAAGAGTGGGGGGTGCTTGGGTAATTGCTTACTTGATGGCTTCAAAGGCTACCTTACCTTCATTAGATCAAGTAAACACTTGTATTTTCTTTAGCATGGTCGTGATAGGTTTGACCAAATTTATAAAACTAGGTATGAACCTTCTCACAAAGTTAATCATCCCAACAAAGATCTAAATCCCTTTCTTGTTCTTTGGAAAGGATAATAATAAGATAGAACTTACTCTATTAGGGTTAATGTATAATCCTTCTTTTGAAATAATGTGACCTAATAGCTTACCCTCATGCACAGAGAACACAAATTTCTTGGGATTTAAAGAGATCCCATACACTTTCCATCTTTATAATATCAGCCTTAGATGGTCCATGTGTTTACTAACCTTCTTGGAGAATACTATGATGTCATCCAAGTAGACCAATACCATTTAATTTAGCATCCCTTGGAATGCCATGTCTATTTCTCTTTGAAAGTTTTCCAAAGCATTAGAAAATATAAAAGGCATAGCCTAATAAGAAAATGTGCCCCACTTGGTGGTGAAGGCAGTCTTGTAGTGGTCCTCCTATCTCACTAGTACTTGGTTGTAACATGAATATCCATCTAAGATAAATAAGTAATCTAAACTAGTAATTACTAAGATCCATAAAATACCTACATGAGTTTCTCCATGGATGTTATATCATAGTGATTCTTCAAAAATACCTTATTAAGATCCCTAAAATCTACACATAGTTTGATCTCCCCATTCTTCTACCTAAAACATACTAGATTAGCTACCCATGAAGAGTGCTTAATTGGGAAGATGATCTTGGCTTCAATGCTCTTGGTCAATTCATTTATAATGAGCTCTTCAATATTGGGATTTATGGGCCTCTGCTTCTACCTAATAGGTTTGGCATTAGCTTCTAGCTCTATAGTGTGTTGGGTCAATTTAGGATCAAATCCCCTTAGATCACTATATTTCCAAGCAAAGATGTCTGCATATTCCTTACAAAGCTCTATGAAAGCATGCCTTTTAGCTTTAGTTCTTACCTTTTCAATATTGAGGAGCTTGCCTTCAAAGATAAGAACTCTCTCATAGTTTTGTTCGTTAGTTGACATCACTACTTTATACTTCTTGATATGGTCCCCTTCATGAAAGAGATCTTATAGGGTGACTAGGCCCTTTGGGAAGCTTATTGGACCTTAATTGAATAATTTGTTCCTCATAATGATGCTACAATTTTCCTTGGTTGATGAAGGATAAATTTACTTATTATTATAAGAAATAGGCAATTTTTTGGTCATTTTCAAAGACCTACCAATGGGATTCATTATATGGCATTGATGGTCTTATTACCACTTTTACATTTGGTTTCACCTTGGTCCATTTCAATTCATTAGGGATAACAAAATTAGCCCCCATAGCTACTAGTATGTCAGCATGTTGATTTTGGCCTCTTGGCACTAATTAGATGTTGAAGGCCTCAAAGTCCTTAATTAGGTCTACATTATATGTTTGTAAGACTTAATTAAGGGTTTCTTAGTGGCATTATAACATCTAACTTGGTATACAACTAATTCACTATCCCCATATACTTGCAATTACTTAATCCTTCTCTTACTAGCCCATTAAAGGCCATGAATAAGGCCCTCATATTCTACCATATTGTAAGAGAAACTAAATTGGAACCTATATGAAGATAATTATTTGTCATTTCAAGGATATACTAGCATAGCACTTGCACCCACTCCATGCTTGCTCCTTGAACTATGAAATAATAACTTCCATAGACCACTAGGATCTTCTTGAGGCCTTGTGAGGGATGGTATGGGTTGCTTTTCTTAATGTAATTATGAGACACCCAAATCCCTTTCTTCAACACCCTATAAGGGGTTTTCCAACTAGCTGTCATTCTATAGCTCATCTAAGAGCATGATTGGTACCGCTTTTGGATGAGTGTTAGACTCTTTCCCCATTACAAATTGATCCTCATCAATAATGGTACAATTAACGTTGCCATTATCTAGCCCATAGGTCTCTATGTGGAACTATGTAATGGGCTCAACTTTGATTTACACTTTGGTCCCATACCTTGTTATGAATGCCATATATGACCAACCTGATGCAAGGTAACCTCTAATCATTGTAGTGAACTCCCTAGATAGGCATAGTTCAAAATGAGAATGCACATCCAAGATCAACACATCTTTCACCATTGAGACACTACGGAAAGCATGTAGGGTTAGGTTGATATTTATAATTATGCTAGATGGATTGGTAGAAAATCCATCAAGTTACAACAATATTTTGGATTTGGGCTCGTATTTAAGGCCATGATGATCAACTATGGACTTATTTAAGGCCACGATGATCAACTATGGACTTTGGCATTAATGAATTACTAGCCCCACTATCCACCAAGGAATTGTGCACTAGAGAGTTACCAATGATCATTGAGATGTATAAGGTAGGAAGCTTGACCACCTTCCCTAGTTGCCTTTTATTAGGCCCTTTGGATACATTGGTGACAAATTCACTCAACTTTCTTGGTCGCTTGTCTGTAATGGTAACATTAATCTTGGAAAAAAACTTTTTGAAGAATATCCACTTGACCAGGCATGGAGAGCATATCCCACATTGGCACACTCACATTAGATTTCTTCAATTGTTCAATAATGTTTATGGGTGAACTACCAACCTTTCCTTGTGTTTTGGGAGCCA
The DNA here is from genome assembly GCA_037957365.1 of Torreya grandis. Lineage (NCBI taxonomy): Eukaryota > Viridiplantae > Streptophyta > Pinopsida > Cupressales > Taxaceae > Torreya > Torreya grandis. The sequence continues at coordinate 4,844 of JARHVA010009172.1, forward strand.
CCACAATTATTTGTTTAACTTGTGAACCTTGAGGGACCAAGACACTTCCCTGATTTTGACCCCTTGGAAGTAATAGAACCTTTAGAGCGATAACATGTTTATTTGGATTTGTTAGTGAAGGACTAATGGTAGGAATCTCTTCAAAATCTTCTCGGTTACCATCCATGTTCATTAATTTAAATCTTATTTTTATTACCATCAGGATGTAGGCTTGGTTAGAACTATCCTATTGGTTGGATGCATAGCACTCTTACTACTCATATTTGACCATGGTGGCATCTAGTTGGTTTGGTCCCTAATTAGACCCTTAACCTCTTGGAGGATCCTTTGGCTTGGTCATCATAGGTACCTATGAATTTTGGGCCATGAGATCTTGGTTTTACCCAAAATTAGTCGTTTGCTACCATTGGTCATTGATGGCTTGGTTGAGGTCAATATTTAGGACAATATATTGACCAACAGGCTGATTCCAAGACATAGTACCCTTTGTTTCTTGATCCACATTATTTTGAACTAGTTCCAAGGTGTTGGAAGTGCTAGAAACATTAGGATTGTAGTTATTTTGCCTATTGTAGCGATGTTTCCCTTGTTCTTTGTTTAGACCTTGGTTTTGACCTTGGTAGTTTCTCTTATATGGTGGCCTATTTGCTTAGAAGGCTTAATGTTGAGGTTGATATGAAACTTGATAAGGCCTATTGAAAGCCTGGTACCTCGTAAAATTTACTAGCTCTTTTCCTAAGGATTGAAACATGTTTTTGAGTTCTTGAAAGTTATTTTGCACTCGTAAATCACTCGATCCACTAGTATAAGCTTTCTCTTGTTTTGGTATAGGTATTGCAACAATTATTGGTGTAGGAAGAATGACATCAAGTTGAGGGATAACAATAGGATGTGGTCTAATTTTAGGAAATAAGGGCATTAGTGTCTGGGTGTAAGCTTGCCAACATGAACTAGATAGTTTTATGCTTTGATGGCCACCTCATAAGCATCTGGAATTATATTTACTCAAATAGATTAGATCATCACTACTATATCACTATTTAAATCCTTTAAATAATATATAAATGCAAAGTTAGGGGTCAATCTAACTGAGACTGGAATTTTGTCCCAAGCTTTTTAGAACCTTGTGTTGATGTCTTGCATGACTTCATGAGGAGATCTCTCAATGGTAGTTGGTTATGTATACACATAATAGTTTCAAACTTTTATTGATTACTAACACTTTATATCTTACAAAAACCTTTCGAGTCTTAATATCTCCAAGTGCATGCCTTAAGGGGTGTATCGAGAAAGGGGTGGGTAGAACACCGGTGCTTCATAAGATTATTGTTCCTTTTGACACTTACCATCTACACACTTGTCTCCTAAACCCATTTACCCTAAGCTTGTTCTTCTTAGTCCTACCTATTCTAGTCTTTTCCTCCTTCCATTATTCATTTTCTTGTCTTAAACTCCTTTTTGATTTTTGGTTTTAATGGGTTGACTGGGTCGACCTAGTATAGTTTAGGGGTATTATTTACCTTCTTTGTTTGTTAGCCTTTCTACCGATCTAACACAAACCTAGTAAATTATTCTCAAAAACACACTAGGTAAACTGGGTCAACCCTATATAATTGGCATTCCTATAAGTATTTAAGACAAGTTTCACCTATATATACAATGTCATTTCCCACCATTTGATAAGATAATAATTATTGGTGAATAAGTGTGAATAAACATCTATTTATTGACCATTCTACTTGAGAAATAAAGCTTAGGGCTCCACACATTCTTTAGAGATATGGATTGTGTCTTATGTATATGTCTTTTGGATGCTTAGATACGTTGTGTAGCCTAGAGCTTATTTATCTTGGTTATCCTTACATACCGCAACAATCTCTTACGAAGCACCTTGGCCAAGGGAGAGATTGAGGATCAACATGTTCGTCTTCAAAGGAAAGTATTCCTAACTTTATTTCTCCTTTGTAAGAGTAGATATATAACGCATTTGTATTATTCTCCCCATGTATTAGGATTATATATATATATTAGCGTGAACATATGTCTTCTAAGACATGCTTATTTTAGTGGTTTGTTTTATTGTTTCTAAACCCCATTTTGTGCCACAAGCTTTGGTGTGCACTATATTAGATTTTTCTTTCTTGTTTTTAGAATAGAGTAATTTTTTTAAACCTTAGGACTACATTAGGGTTGTTGTGTGATTGTGTTATATTTTATGCTTTAGAACCCTTCTTAACATGATATGTTATGACAAGTATCCCCTAATCGGGTATAGAAGATCTCCATATTGGTCATGCTCCTGATGAACAAGTGTATCCTAATTAGAAGTGTAGGTATGATCTATCTTATCTGATCTATGATTAATTCATAGATATGAAGCATTTTTTATTGCATACATTTTAGTGAACCTGATGTGAAATAACCCTTTCAAGATTTGTTCACTTTTATTTCATTTTTTATCATATATTTTTACATTCTGGATTGATTCCGTCGACCCACATTTTTATCTCTATATATAGGTTTCAAGAACTTGAAACTAGATCAACCCATTGAACTAATATAGGTTTCTATCCTTTCATACATTTTGTTCAATGTACTAGGTTGACCCAGTCAAACCTTTATAGTTTTAGCACTTTTTAGTAGGTTCCTATACAGCTTGATTGATATTATCGACCAGATTTTTAGGTTACTCAAGCATACTTAAAATTTATTCATCAGCAATCTTCCTTCATTACATCTCTTATCCATCAAGGTACCTTTATACTTCACTATTTATCTCTTTTACTATCTTTCTTTTCATAGTTTGCATTCTTTAAAACTGACCTTGCACAGTCAACTAGATAGACACTACAAACCCAGTTATGTGTTATGTGTGCTATCTACAATAACTAGACTGACACTTATCACCTAGTTCATTATTAGGCCTTTCTTCCACTATATAATTTTGACCCTATTCTATATTTTGTGTAATAATTTCAACACTATACCTTGTTTGAAAGTTGAAATTAACCTCATATCTATTAGTATTTATCTCACATTTCTTTTCTTGTTGTTTGCATCCTTAAAATAGTTCACATAATTTAAATAAAGGATTTTTAATTAAGCTCTTAGTTTTACTATTTATATTTTATGCACACACGGACAAATCACATAACATAAATAAAAACAACATTTATCTAACCTAGGCCAACCTACTTGGATTTCATCACCAGGGGGGAAGCCGTCTTGATACTCTGGTTAAGTATAAAATATGGTTAATGGTATATTTTGGCTAAGCACATGACAAATTTATCACACTGGTGTATAAAGTGAGCGGGTAGGCAACAATACCAATCATGTATCATTTCCAATACAGTCCCATTTAGCCCAAAATACCTGAAACCATCCTTAGATTATGATTGAACTATTTTGGGAATAATGAAGTTTTATTCCTATTTCAGTTAAAGGTATGGATTAATAAATTAGTAAAGAGTATTACAATAAATACTATTTGATTTGTATAATTTATATATCATTTTTACCTTTCTAAAACTAGTAATAAATAAGGATAAGCATAACTTAGCTTGAAATTAGACTGAGACAACTAAGATAAAGGCTGAAACTAAATATAAATATGGCCTTAATTCAGTAAAATGATAGGAGCATCAACAACATGACACTTTGGGGTCTGACATTGTTGTCCACTCCTGCCACTATTGTCCAAACTAGTCATTGAGACCTAATTTTTTTGAGTTTTTGCATTGTTCATATGTGATCCTGTCTATGAAATCTTGAGTGTTGATTCGTGATAAAACTCACTATAGAGCCGATTTAATCTTCAAACCCTAACCTTCCATCATGATTGATAAAAGAATGTTTGAACCACTTGGTAAAGGGGGGGTTAGTGTGTAAGATGTGTTGAATGTGTAATCCACATCACTTGTGTGGACACGATGCCTACATACCAATAGGACAAAGAGGGATCAAGCCATATGTATTTATCCCACCTAATGTGCTTTATGAAATAGTGTGATGTAGATGCCAAAATGCCAAATTGAGAGTGCTTGAGGTGACTAGGGACTAGTATGAGGGTTTGAGTGTGTTTGTAGCTATATTAGGTGATTGTATGTAGAGAATAGGGAAATTTAACTGAGTGGTTTTTTTGTAATCTTGATTGTTTTATAATATTTATCACCTTACTTTATAAATGAAATTTGGATAGGCTTTTATATGGAACAGTTGGTCATGGGTTAAATGCATTCATATTAGGATGACATATGAAGAATATGAATCAAATGAAAATGACCATTTGGGATCGAAGTGAAAAGGAATATAAGCACTAAAAATGGGACACGGGTCTGGTGTTATAGTCCAGGTATGGTGCTCCTATCCTGTAGGTTCAGGACCTAGAGGGATAGGATTCGTGTAGGAAATAGAGTCTAGCTGAGTTGGAATGACCATCTAGAAATTTACAAATGACAAGTAGTCAACAAAAAGGTGTCTAGAATAGTCATACAAGCATGTAAAAGGTTCTATAGATAGGGTGTCATGAGCCACACTTAAACTACCAATTTTGATATTTTATATGACTATATTTTCCCCCCATTCATTATAATGATGTAAAAAAGTGAAATACTAGGATAAAAAAGAAGAAAACACACATGAACTTACCTATAAGGGTGAAGCCCATGAAGATGTGTGATGTTGAGTGTGCATAGAGAGAGCACATCATGAAGTCTGAATCTACAAGAGAAAATACAATATAGATAATTTATTACTAGACATGCTATGTCTAAAATAAGAACATGCAAAATCTAGGTAAAAAAAGAGAGGAAGGAAAATCAATGAATACACCTTATTGGGTTTACAAACCAATACAGAACCTATTATGATGTAGATTATTATTAGGTATGCGCTAAACCAAGATTAAAATTGTGAATGGAGCGAAGTGCTCAATTCCCTAAGAGTGGCTCAAGAATGCAAAGGTTAGTCCTTTGGTTCCATCATCGCCTACTAATTGAAGCTATGTAATCATGCATGCATTAATCAATGTTTGGACTATGTCCAATCCCTCTGAGTATGTAGCTCAAGAATACAAAGGATAGCTAGTCCTTTCACTCCATAGTTGCCCACTAAGTGAAGCATTGAACTGATTGGTATGAAATGTGTGTCATATGAGATGGCTCCTGAAGCCCATGAATATTCTATAATATGAAAATGTGGCATGGATAACCAAATGTTTACTAAGAACTAGGCTAATCTTGGCCACTTTTAAATGTGTAGATTAATATTGTATGAAAGCCACTCTGAAATTGAGAACTGAGCTTATATGATAGCCACTCCAAAATGATGCCAACTACCTGTAGATGGAATAAGGCACACAATTGCTAAGAATACTTGGGTAATATAATGAATTGGAAAGAAAAGAAGGAAAAGGTGTAATGCACATTGCCCATAATCACTGGTGTTTGCAACATAGATTTTGATCTAGAAGTTATACCAACTACCCAATCAGAAACTAGAAGTGAGAGCCATCACATTGTGCATGATACCCCCAATATCTGGATACTCTGAGTAAAATTATACAGAAACTACCCAATCTAAAATGTACTATATCTGATCTTAATTTTTTGTATGTTTCTATAAATTTAGAGTTTTTGGTTGTTTGGATAAGAGCATAAAAAATAGGACACTTTGCTATTCGGTACTATAGTATAAGTATGGCTCTCTTATCCTTTCCTATTTTTTATCATTGTTATGTATTCATCACTATCTTTCAGGTCTATTATATATGGTTTGAATTTTTATTAGTATTCTGAGTGTTCTAAAAACCAATTTTTTACTAGTAGAAGGCTAATCTCTATGACAAAACTCCTATTTGTTACCCCCTCTTCTGAGGTTAGGAATGAAGACCCTACAATGACTTCCCTCAAAAGAATGTGCCTTACAAGTGTGTTATGCTACAAAATATATGATATAGCAATGATAATTGAAAATATGTCTCAAAATATAGCATAATTTGTTTTGGAGATTTTTGAATCAATAGGGGTATGCCTAGATAGATGTAACAATGTAATAGCATGTGCAATATACTAAATTGAAACTAGAAATATTAGTTGTCAATCATTAGTTATCAAGGAGGGATGGATCATGATGCCCATCATGGCATCCAAGAAAGAAAAATAATTCATGATGTGAATCATGACATTGCAAACAAGCAACAAGCACACAAAGCAAGAAGTACGGAACAGACAAAAGTGGCCAAGGGGTCAAGCAAACAAGGGACATGGGCACATGTCACTCAAACTGAAAAGGAAGCATAAAAGGAATCTTCAAATGGCCACATATACATATAATTGAACACAAGCAAGGTTGGCACAAGAGCCACAAGCACATAGAAGAGTACAAGCAAAGGATATTGATTAATGTCCTTAGGCACACATAAGAGATAAAATAGGAACCAAGAAATTCAATCACATCTATCTATGCAAAGAAATAAATAAAGACATGTAAAAGCTATAAATACTATCATATATAAGTAATCAAAGAAAGAAGTGAAAATATGTAGAACATGGAGTACAAAATTAGGTATATGCTACAAAATAACAAGTGTTATATACTAGTGAATGTTGATAAAATAATCTATGTAAGATAGTAAGTAATGTACATCATCATGATAATTAGAGTGTGTGATGTAGGAATGACATAACCTGGATGGTGTAGTCATGTAGAAGATGCCCCCGATAGGTTGATATGTCAATGTATGTCTCAAATGTAGAAGTAAGATGCCTCCTCAATAGGTAGAGTGAAGCAATCAATGATTTGGGTGTCACTGCACACACATAAATATGATCAAGTGAAGCATAGTAATGTAGATAAATCAACAAACAATAGCATAAAGCATCAAAATGTAGGTTTAACATGGTAGTAGAAATGTAAAGCAATGATAATGCATATAATTGAAATGTTTTTGATGTTTTTTTATTTATTTGAATGTTTTTTTTATTTTTTATTTTGTATTATTTTTGGTATTTTTGAAATAAGCTATGTACAATCAATAATAAAGAGACTATGTATAAGAAATTGAAAAGAAGTTATGTCCAAGTAATCTAAGAAATTATGTACAATTAAGAAAGGAGAAATTATATAAAATTAAATGAGTAAATTATTTACATAATGATGTAAAAGACTAAGCAAGAAGGGGTAAAGGGTTCACGGAAGGATCCTATTGGGGATGGATATGGAGGAAGGTATCACATCCATCATAGAATGTTTCAACATCATCATCCTAAGTATCATCATATGCCACATGTTCTTTATACATGGTGGTTATCTCCTCACATATCAGTAATATTTATGCTCTTTGTGTAGTCAGAGATCTATCACTCATAGTGGTGTCATCTTGTCGAAGGTGAACTGAGGCTTGCTTTGGTGGTGGAGATGCTAATTCTTATTTATGTCATTTATCTCTAGTAGTAGATGGCCTCAATGGAAGTGGTGGAGCTAGTCCTGATGGTGATATAATATAAAAAGTACCCTAAACTTGTAGTTTATCCAATCTCTATTGTAAAGCCATACATAATTTTGTGTCATAGCCTATAATTTTGTGAAAGAGATAAAATGGGTGACCATCCTATCATGATAACCTGCTAATAGATCTGTGTTATATTATAGGTAATGTGATTAATCCATGATCAAGTAACATCTGTAGCATAATTTTTGGTTGATGGTATGTGTTGTATGCCTGAATTTGAATGAATGACTCTATATCCATAGAGGTAACCATGTGAAATATATGTGCCAAGTGATCTATCTATGGCTGTGAATGTGTAGTATATCTTGAGAGGTTAGTGTAAGATGCTAAGTGTGATGTAGGATGTGTAATAAGAGCTGTAGAGTCATCTTGATACTCTCCTGGGCCAACTGATGTAAATCTAAAACCACACAAATAGTCATCTATGAGTGTGAGTCTCATGTCATCATATGAAATAGCCTAAGAATCTATATCAACATCATATACATATGGTAACTTAGAATTTACCACAAGGGATAATAATGATATGGGAGTCTCATTAATTATAATAGTAGAAGATGATGGTGATGTGAGAGTATCTATAACTAATGGAGTAACTATAAATATCTAAAGAGCTACATCTATATAATCAACTGGGACTGCTATAACTATTGTCAATGATTACACAATTGTAATAGTTGTAGGAATTTTGACTGTAGTAGTAGTTAGAATGACTAAAGTTGTTATAATTGGCTGAGTATCTAGAATTGAGGGAATAATTGTAAGTGGAAGAGTGTGAGATGTGCTAGTCTCTCCTACCTCATATGTATCTACCTAGTCAAGAGAAATCTGATGAGGTGGTGATTGAGTTCTTATATGATGTGTCCCATCTATCAAAATAGTTGAAGATGACTCTATAATTCTACAATATCTGAATGGTTGGTTATCAACTGGGCATGTGTATAGTTATCCTTCATGGATAAACTTAACACATCAATGAATAGTAGAGGGAACTTCCTCGATAACATGTATCCAAGGTCATCCAAGTAAAATATTATAATGAAGATGACCTAGCATGACTTGGAACTGTGTAGAGAGGGTTTTGGATCCTAACATGATATCCAAAGTAATGGTGCCTAATGTTTATCTTAATATATCATCAAACCCTCTAATGTTTTTATATGAATTTTTCATGGATGCCATATCTATGCCCATGGTGTGTGAAAATGTAATATTACATATATTAAGTTTGAAACCACTATCAACTAGAACTCTCTTAACTACACTGATTTTGACATGAGCTTGTATGAATAATGGTAAATTTTGATAAATAACTATCTGAGAAGGCATGTCCTCATGATCAAAATAAATAACATCTTCTATAGTTTATAATGTTTTGACCACTGATGAAAAATAAGAAAGCTCCAAATTGAGAAGCATAGATGTCTCAGTGAGTGTTTGATACAAAATGTCCTTGAACACATCTATTTTCTAGAGTAGTTCTAACATGGAAATCTTAGTTGGTGTGTTTCTCAACTAATCAATAATATCATATTCCCTATGTGGATTTGCCGGTGTGGGTGGGTTATGCCTGGGATGGGAAGGAATAAGAGGTTGGCAAGGCTCTTGACTAGGAGAGGGAGGTATGGTGGCATGTTGAGTAGAAAATCTAATTGAATTATCTACTAGCCATATAGGACTAGTAGTAGCTATGGGAGGAGAGTAATGATAATCGATAGGTTGAGGTGGTTGAGGGATAAATGGTGTCAATTGGCATCTCTAGTGATGGGTAGTGACCTAGGAAAGAGTGAAATGGACCATGCAACATGAGTTGGCATAGGATAGAGGCTCCAAGGGAGGTGAGGAAAGAGGTATTTTAACATGTTTAGCAATGAATTTCTTACTATCATCCCATATTATAAAAAGTAAACATTAAAGGAAAAGAATGAAGCTTTGCATTAACATATAGTAAACCTTATCATTCATGTACATGATAAGACCAAGCATGGACTCCTTATTGTTTGAAAAAAATGTTATGAAATGAGTGAAATTCATTTTTATTTATAATGTGAAATCTGAATTGGATGTAAGGTGATACCTCAAAAGCATGGGACCTAGTATATGCAACTAGGGTTTGAAAGAAAATAATTTTCAAAATTACTATGGTAAATTTTTAAAAATTAAATGGGAAATTTTGATTTAGATATGCAGGAAAAAATATTAAAAATACTAGAAACATACCCAGTATGGCCTAGGAAGGTGTGAACCTCACGCTGTGTAGTTGGCATTAGTAGATGGAGGATGATAACAATATTGGTGGGGTCCATTATAAGTCCATATTAAAAAATAATTTGATCGAGGAGAATGCCAAATAAAGTAGCAAAAAGACACTTCTTCAAGTTGAGAGAAATTTGAAGTGTCCTTCAGTGCTCAAGCATAATTCAGAGATTAGAACAATGGTCTTTCACCAAGCTATATACTGTCTAATAATATAGATAGACTCGAATGAACTTATAGATAAAGTCCTTAAAGGCCTCAATTGTTATTCTAGGGAATACATCGGAGGCATTCATTAACCCAAATAACATGATAATATACACCAAAGAACCCCACTCAGTGGAAAATGTAGTCTTGTGCCTATCCTCCTCTATGATCTGGACTTGATGGTACCCATAGAAACCATCTATGAATGTATAAATTTCACATCCAATGACACTTTCAAGGATTTATTTAGTTAATGGTGTTGGGAAAGGATTAATAATGTAAATAGCATTAAGTAATCTATAATATACACAAATCCTTATGTACCCATCATTTTTAATCATTATCACCATAGGGATCACCCATTTGGAATAATTAATAGGAGTAATGACTCTTGCACACCACATACTATCAATTTTTTACTTTAACCTATACGTGCAAATTATAATTCATTTGATAAGGTTGTTTCCTAATTGAGCAAGCACCTTCGACTAATTTTATAGGCATTTTACTTAAAGATGAGTGAACACCCTTCATATCATTATAATTTTTTAGGAAAACATCTTGATATTCCTTTAGCATCTCAAAAAATTTTGAGATTTCAATATCAGAGAAGTAATTTCCCATAATAGCCATCTTTGGTGCATCCTCTATGCCAATGTTTCACTATATGGTTTGAAGTGGCACCATATTCCTTCTATATATCTAAATGATTGGTTGATGGGTTAGGCGAAGTAGATCCTTCACCTTCATCAACATGGAACATAAATTTTTACTTACCTTTTCGAATTTATTCTTAGAATGCATGATTGGTTACACGTTATGGTACAAAATAAGATGAGTGCTCAATAGGCTCATTGAAAATAGTCAATCCTTCTTCAGACACACCTGGGACTAGGGTTACTAATGACTGCTTATTGTATTACTTGAAGTTTAAGGTGCAAATCCATATTTAGTATTGAATAAGATAATGCCAAAACCATATTATCCTTAAGTAGGTGACAAGAACATATACCTAGATGGCACTTCTCATGAACATACCAAACTCCACCCCAAATGCATAGAATTCCATAAAATGCATGATCCCACAAATATTCAAGTAAAAAAGTTTCATCAGCCAACCGCATTGCCTCATATGCCTCAAGGTGAGGTTCTAGAGCTCGAATATCACTATAGTTGATAGTTCCACATATGTGGTTGTCATGATGAAATCTATGATGTAAGGTAGAACATACATAGTCCAAATAAAGAAGATGCTAATGATTAGTTTGCCACCACCTTATATTTGTGCCATCAAGAATGTAAACAAGTGATTGCACATGGTAAATATTAGAATCATAGAAGGCATCTAATTACTAGATGAATTCATGGACTTCTATTTACCCATGGAAATGTAGAACTTCATCTCGCCTTTCAAGTGGCATAGCCACAATTGAGCCATGTATTACTTTACCACTCACAAGATGAATAATCATATGGCTCTTGTGATACTTGCACTAAGTATCTTCATGATTGGTGATGATACTACATACTCTCCTAGTAAGGTAATAATAACCTTGTGCCCAAGAATCAAAGGTGTTACTCATAGTATCAAATAGGGACTATGCATCCATCCATCATAAGATGCCATTTGATGTGGGATCATGATGTTTAACACCTCAAGTTATGATATTGTATATGTGATTAATATCCTCATAAACATTAATAGGTTCAACATACAGGGGATAATGAGTTTGGTCCAATGGAATGATGATGCATTAGTCAATATTTTTAGAGTTTATATATCTCTTTTTGAAGCTTAAATCAACATTGTTATCATAACCCTATGGATGACCCAATAGGGTCACCAAGTCATTAGCCTCGGCCAATTCTATAACTTCAAAGTCTACTTTGAAAGGAACCCAAAAGATATCCATAGTGGCATTTTTAAGGATTTAATTTAGTAAAACATGGGTCTTATTGGTCAAGAACAATACAATGGGTGAATATTTCAAGGATGGGATAACCATGTTTAACCAAACACAGTTTTTGAGGATATTAACTTTAGCACTGGTGTCGATTAAAATGTCTTGGAATACCCATCCATCGATGGTAATGTTCACCAATATTTATTTGTCCTCTTATAGGTTAAAATAATGGGAGTACATTGTTTTTGAGTATGGTTTAATTGATGATTTACAGTAGGCCATGGCTTTAGATGTTTAAGCCAATTGTAGTCATATAAAATGTCCAAATTGGTAGTTTAAGTGTGGCTTGTGACACCCAATCCATATATCCTTTTTTCATGCTCTTGTGACCCTTATAGACACCTTTTTACTCATTAATAGTCATCCATAGCCTCCCAAACAATAATTCCATCTTAGCCATACCATATTTCCTAGGCTAATCTTATCCCCTCATATCCTGAGCCTATAGAATAAGAGCACCATAATTATAGTATACCATTGGACCCTAAGGTGTCCCATTTTTTATGCTCCTTCCTCTTTTTAACTTGAGCCCAAGTTATCGTTTTCATCCAATTCCAAATCTTCATTATATCAGTCTAGTGTGAATACATCTAACCCATGACTAGTTATTTCTTATAAAATCCCATCCAAAGTTCATTTACAAAGGAGGTGATAAATCTTACAAAGAAAGCAAGAATACAAAAAAATCACTAAGGAAAACTTCCCTATTCTCTACATACAGTCACCCAACACAACTGCAAACATATTCAAACCCTCATACCAATCCCTAGCCACCTCAAGCACTTTTAATTTGGAATTTTTGCATCCACATCACAATATTGCACAAATAACATTAGGTGGGAAAACTACATATGGCTTGATCCCTCTTTGGAGTATTGGTATATAGGAAGCATGCCCATAAGAGGGGTGTGGATCACATATTTATTATATATTACACACTAACCCCCCATTTCTCTAAATGATTCAAATCCTATTTTATCAAGCATGATGGAGGGTTAGGGTTCGAAGATTAAATCATATCTATAGTGAGCTATGTCGACATTCAACACTAAATATTTCATAGGCAGGCTCACATAGGAATAGTGTAAATAACCCAAAAAGTTTAGGTCTCTGTGACCAGTTAGGATAATAGTGGTAGGAATGGACAACAACATCGAACCTTGAAGTGTCTTGTTTTTTATGGTCATGTCCTTTCATCAAACAAAAGATATATTTTGATTTGTGACACTATCCTAGTCTTTCATAGCTAGTTTTAGACCATGTATTAGCCATCTCATACTATTTTAAGATAAGTTATATTTTATCCTTATTTACTACTATTTTTCTAAACGTAAAAAAGATAGATAAGTTATACAAATAAAGACTGTAATTATTACAATATTCTTTACTGATTTATTAATCTAGACCCTTAACTAAAATAAGAATAAAAATCCATTATTACCAAAAAAAATAAATCATTTGGTGACCCTGACTTACTTTGAACAAATCTCAAACCCTAGTTACCCCTAGGGTTTTCCTTGACATTTTTATGCAAAATTTTAATTTCAAAATTTTGAATTTTGTATAAATTTTTATACATTTGTTTTATTCAAATTTATTTTAGAATTCAAATTATTTCAATAATTTCACATTTCTAGAACTCCAATCCAAAACTCTAGATTTCCAAATTATGTCCTCAAACCCCAAGCTTTCCTCCCTTACAATTTTTAGTTAGTAGTGTTGATAATATGACATATGGTCTATCCCACTCTGAATTGATCTCATGTTCTTAACTCTACTTTTTCATCTCAAATATGACAAAATAATGTTTAAATCATAAATCTCTTACTCTTACTTCTCATATTACATTTGAAAATAATACATGCACTCCATTCACGGATAATATAGATGCACATAGTATCCCAATTTCCAATGATAATTTATTGTATATTAGAATAGAATTAACATCTTCTCTTACCCCTCTCCATAGTGATAATATAAGTGATAATGAGTGTGATAGTGAACATGCAAATGAATATGACAATGAGAGTGAATATGAAACTGATACTTCTATTTCTCCTCTTTCAAATGAAAAAAAGTATGATTATGATCATGAATGGAATAATGATGAATATTATGCATATAGTGAAGAAGAAAATGCATCTCATGATTCTAACTCTTTTCTTATACATAATGCATTATAAAATGTTGATTCTATTTCAAATGATGTACATGCTAATGATAAAATAACATCTTCAATTCAATTAGAATGTGATTCACTAAATACGAAAGATACCAATGAATCTCCCAAGATACCCCCTATTATAGTATCACCTATTTCTCACTATTCACTCAAAGAGAATGTTAGCCCACATACCTCTACTAAGGTCCAAGTTACCATTCCTCTAAAGGTTCAAGTGAGCACACCCCTTCTCTATGATCTAGTTGCAAAATGTAGCATTCACATGGATAAAATAAATGATCAAATTCAACATTTAAATGAACCACATCAAGATAATAATATAACATACCAAGAGATTATTTATTTAATGCATAAAGTTGGTGAATTACTAAACCAAGTACATCTCCTTACTTTAAAAAACAAGGCTTATAAATCTTGGATGGATGCCAATGACTTACATGGTAACCCTCTTCGAAAGATATTTGTCAAAGATTAATTTCCTAAGCATTTATAGATACCATCATTGCTTCAATTTGATGGAACTAAAAATCCATATGTACACCTTCAAGCATTTTAGAAGGCTTTTCCATCTCATGCGAGTCCTTTGATTATACTTAAGTTGTTCCAGAAGACATTAGTGGGTAATTCACATAATTGGTTCCTTCATCTACCCCATATTGGTTCCTTGCATACATATGATCACTTAGAGGACACATTTATTAGATATTACATAAAATACATGGGCCCTCATGTTGTATATGAGAAACTTGCCATAATGCATCAGAATTCTTTAGAGCCAGATATTGATTATATCTTACAATTCAAGACTTACATGTTACGATTTATATATAAATCAATAGATTTAGAGGTTGAACATATATTTATTAAGGGGATTAATCAAGCCCTCCTAGAGCATATATTATATCAAATTGAGTCCTCTTTTATGAATATATGTTATACAATTTTAGCCTTGGAGAAGAAATTGGGATTGATTGAGTCAGATCCAGTTGATCAACTTACCTTGGATTTCATAGCAGTACTTCCATCTACAAATCTTAGCACACAAAATCCACCATGTCCCAAATAATACAAGAGACCATAGCTAGAAAAGAAACCAATTACGAACAGAGAGCTAGTTTTCAGAAAACCACCTATAATATGCACTATAAAGAATAGTAGTAGGGAACCACTCCAATTTGATTCAGAGTGGGATAAACCATATGTCATATTATCAACACTACTAACTATGAGGTTAATCACATTTATGTATACTCATCATCGATCTCCACATCTCTTACTCAAATAACCACATCAACCCTTTCGTAACTATCATCATATCTATGGACATAGAGATAATGATTGTTATAGACTTAGGGACTATATTAATAGATGTGTTGAGAATGGTATCATATCCTTCACACTAGTGGCACCAAGAACTCCTCCATCATGGATTCATAAACCTCATTCCTCCATGACTGAGTCATCCCAGGACATTCCTTCATAGGAATCATCAGTTACTCATCATGAGAATAATGTAGTTTCTATGATAGAGCCTTATAGGAAATATTCTATCCCACATATTCAAAGGGTTTAGAGAATAGTACAATGAGAGAAACCTACATATAGTAGTGTAGTCCATCGAGTACATACTGCAGTTCTATATACATATCCAACATAGTCATAGACACCACAATAGAGTTTTTAGGTCATATCTTATGTAGTAACCCACTAAAGTTAAGATTAGATGAACCCAAATCACAGAGTACTACTCCAAATAGCTATTCACTACAACCATGTTTTGAGGGACCTATTTAACATAACAACCTGCTATGATTGAGATTAGATGAGCCCCCATCATAGGTTACATTTCCATATCAATCTATTTCTCAGTCATACACATCACAACTGAGGCCACAGGGTGTTATTTCACATATCAATCCACTATGATAGAAGATATATGAGCCTCCTTCACAACACATATTTTCAATTATGCATCCATTGAGGTTGTGTCTTACAAAGTCTCCATGTATAAGTATAGTTAGTGCACCATAGATAACATCATAAATAAGCCATGTTCCTACACATCATGAGTAGTATGGCCACTTGCTTAGTTGGCCATCAGGGTTTAGATAGTGATACAATAGCCATGGGGTTGATATGCATAGAGTGACATCTTACAACCAATTCTACTAACAATTACATCAATAATAGTTTTAGAACTCTAGGCAATTTCCAAATACAATATTCATAGGTAGTATCCTGGAAGTCTCGTACTTATACACATAGAGTACATTTTTTAGAGATCTTATTCTACTACTAGATGGGTTCCTAAGATCCCCATAGTTGTATCTACTTCTCAGAGTTATAGGGGGACCCCACAGTGAGTTTCCTCTAAAGAGATTTAAGAGCACTTAAAACATACACAACTGTTAGAGTCACAATCTTAGCCCTTCCATCATGCTTCATGATCATGTATGATCCCTCTCCTTGATACATGACACCATGATAGGCAGTATCTTATGATACTTATTGGTTATTATCATTTCTTCTCAGTCTTTCTTATAAATAGTTTCTTTTCTATTTATTATACATAGTTTCCTTATGATTACTTGTACATAATTTATTCTAAAATACCAAAAGTAATATAACATGTCAAAATATATAAACATTCAAATAACTCAAAACATCAAAAAAAAAAATTCAACTATATGCATGATCTATGCTTTACATTTGTACTACCATGTTAGACTTACATTTTCCTATTCTATGCTATTGTTTGTTGATTTATCTACATGACCATGCTTCACTTGATCTTCTTTGATTGTGTTTAGTGACACCTAGATCTATTTATTGATTCACTCTACCCATTGAGGGGACATCCTACTTCATACACTCAAGATATACATCGATACATCTACCCACTGAGGGCATCTTCTACATGACTACACCATCCAGGTTATGTCATTATTACACCACATACTCTAGTTATCATGATGATGTACATTACTTACTAGATTACATAGATTATTCTATCAACACTCACGAGTGTATAACGCTTCTATATTTCTTAGCATATACCTAGTCTTATACTCTATATTTTGCATACTTTCACTTCTTACTCTGATTAGTTTGATGTGATAGTATTTCCAGCATGTACATGCCTTCCTTTATTAATTTGTGTCGCTAGATGTGTGCCTTATTAAATTTTCCAATATCCTTTGCTTGTACTCTTGTATGTGCTTCTGGGCCCTCATGCCAATCTTCCTTGTTTGCAATTGTGTGTATGTGGCATTTGAACATGCCTTGTATGCTTGATTTTTAGTTTGAGTGACATGTGCCCATGTCTCTTGTTTGCTTGGAACTTTTGCCTCTTTTGTATGATGTTTTCTTCTTGCCTTTTGTGTTTGTTGCTTGTTTAATTTTCAATTATTTGTAATTCCATGATCCACATCATGCATTATCTTGCTTTCTTAGATGCCATGATGGACATCATGCTTCATCACTCAATAAAAATAGCTAACAAATAACCAAATTTATACTTTTAGTTAAGTATATTTCACATGCTATTATATTATTACATCTATCTGGGCATACCCCTATTGATCTAACAATCTCCAATACAAACTATGCTATATCTTGAGACAACTTTTAGATTATCATTGCTATATCATGTATTTTTTAGTATAAGACACTAGTAGGGATATTTCTTTTGAAGGTAGTCATTACAGGGTCTTCATTCCTACCCTTAAAAGAGTGGGCAAAAAATAAGGGTTTTATCACAAAGATCAAGGCCTTCTATCGATCAAAAATCATTTTTAAAAACACTAAGAATGGTAACCAAAACCCAAACTAGGCAAAATAGATGAAGAAAATAGTGACGAACATAGAAAAATGATAAAAAATAATAAAGGATAAGAGCACCATACTTAGACTATAGCACTAGATAACAAAGTGTCCTATTTTTGGTGCTCCTGTCCAAATAACAAAAAACTCAGATTTTCTAGAAATAGATAGAAAGGTAAGTTTAGTCATATTTTTGTTAGCTATAGTTTGGTTTAGATTGGGTAGTTTAAGTACAATTTTTATTAGAGTATCCAAATATATGGGGCATCATGTGTGGCATGATGGCTCTCACTTCTAGTTTTAGATTAGGTAGTTGGTATAACTTCCAGATCAGAATCCATGTTACAGACACTAGTGATTGGGGACAATGTGCACATCACATTTGCCTCCTTTTCTTTTTAGTTCATTGCATGACCTAAGTATTCTCAGCATCTACATGCCTTATTCCATTTCTAGTTGGTTGGCATCATTTTAGAGTGGATTTCATATAATCCTGGTTCCCAATTTTGAAGTGGCTTTCATACAAGCCTAATTTCCACCTTTTCAGAGTGGCCAAGATTTGCCTAGTTCTCAGTATACATTCAACTATCCATACCAAATTAACAGATCATAGAGTATTCATGGGCTTTAGGAGCCATCTCATGTGACACACATTCATATTGGTATCAGTTCATAGCTTCACTTAGTGCGCAATGATGGAGCCAAAAGACTAGATAGCCTTTGTATTCTTGAGCCACCTACTTATAAAGACTAGACACATAGTCCAAACATTGATTAACAGACACATGATCACATAAGTTCACTTAGTGGGTGACAATGGAGCCAAAGGGCCAACCTTTGTATTCTTAAGACACCCTTAGGGAATTGAGCACTCAGCTCCATTCATGATATTAATTTTGGTACAATAGAAAACCAACATACTCAGCATCACCCAACATCACTTAGAATCACTCAACATCACACATCTTCATGGGCTTCACCCGTACAGGCAAGTTTAGGTACACTTTCTACTTTTCCTTTAACTTAGTATTTCACTTTGTTGCATCACTAGAATAAAAGGGGGGAATGTAGTCATATAAAATGTTCAAATTGGTAGTTTGAGTGTGGATTGTGACACCTAATCCATAGGTCATTTTTCATGCTCTTGTGACCCTTCTAAACACCTTTTTACTCATTTCCAGTTATCTGTAGCTTTCTAAACAATGATTCCAACTCAACCAGACCATATTTCCCAAGCCAATCCTATCCCATTAAGTCTTGAGTATGCAGGACAAAATCAACATACCTGGAATATAGCGCTTGGACCCTAGGGTGTCCCATTTTTGGTGCTCTTATCCTTTTACAATTTGAGGCCAAACAGTCATTTTCATCTAATTCCTATTCTTCATTATATCAACCTAGCATGAATACATCCAATATATGATAAATTGTTCCCTATAAAATCCCATCCAATGTTTATTTATAAGGGAGGTGACACATCTTACAAAGTAAGCAAGAATAGAAATAAACCACTATGGCAAACTTCCCTATTCTCTGCATATAGTCACCAAACATAGCTATAAACATATTCAAACCCTCATATCAATCCCTAGCCACCTCAAAAACTCTTAATTTGGCATTTTTACATCCACATCACACTATTGCACAAAAAACATTAGGTGGGAGAACTGCATATGGATTGATGCATCTTTGGAGTATTGGTATGTAGGTAGTGTGACCACATAAGGGATGTGCTTCACATGTTCAGTACATATTACACACTAACCCCCCATTTCTCTAAGAGATTCAAATCCATTTTTATCAAGCATGATGGAGGGTTTGGTTTTGAAGATTAAATCACCTCTATAGTGAGCTTTGTTGAAATTCAACACTCAATATTTCATAGGCAGACTCACACAAGAGCATTTCAAAGAACCTAAAAAGTTCAAGTCTTTGTGACCAATTTGGACAATAGCCACAAGAGTGGACAACAATGTCAGACCTCAAACTATCCTATTTTTTATGGTCCTATACTCTCACTAAATGAAATCCAGATTCTAATTTGTGACACTGTTTTAATCCTACACAACCATTTTCAGACCCTTTATTAGCCATCTCAACCTATTTTAAGATAAGTTATATTTTCTCCTTATTTATTGCTATTTTTAGAAAGGTTAAAAAGATAGATAAATTATACGAATCAGGCCTATAATTCTTTCAATATTCTTTACTGATTTATTAATCCAAACCCTTAACTAAAATAGGACTAAAAATTCATTATTCTAAAGAAAGTAAATCACTAGTTACATAAAATGGGTACAATATCCTAATCCAATAGGCACTTAAAAATCTCTTAGAAGTCATATTACATCACATCTTGGTGGTATGTGGCCGTCTGGATATCAGTACATAGAGTGACATCATGGTCCTTAAGAAATTAGATCTCATCTTGTAATTTTCTTACCAAATTCATATTATTGTTGAGCACTTCTTTATATTGATGAGCATCAGGATACCTAATTGCATGAGGCTCTTCATATTGTATCTTTTTATTAGGTGGGGTGGGTGTAGACTAGGACTGTCCACCTCTATGCATTGTAATATTAACCTTTTAGGTTGTTGGAGTGATAGGGCATGGTTTTTAGTGTGGTTTTTTAATGTGTATCATACCGACACCGTTCTCATTTCTTTCTTTTGTAATGGCCATGTACAAATCAAGACATTCCTCCTAATGGTGATCATTTTTACAAAAAGCAAATGTAACATAGAATGGGTAGTCTCATTGGTGGTGGTCAGGAGAACAATAGTTGTAGCACATCTATACTGGAAAACATCCAACTCCTCATCCTCAACCTTGACCTCACCCATGATAAACACTAATTTTTTGATTATTTGAAATATAATGCTAACACTACCACACACATGCACCTCATGAATGTCATTGATGAGATGGTAATCATTCATGTCATGGATATGTGCATCATATATTTTATAGAAAGTGGGAAATTTCAACTTCATGGCATGTTGTAAAAAAGGAAAATCTCTAACATCATGTTCATCTTAGAAAATTTCATAGGATTGTTTCAATACAATGCGTATGTTCTTAAAGGGACAATTGTTTCTATTATGGCCTTCAGACTCACAATCGATACACCATAAGCTGCTATGAGTTTCACAAAAATTATGTGCATTCAACTTCTCTAATTGGGATGCCATTATAATGATTTGAGCCTCTATAAAAGGGTTGGTTCCCATATCAATACTTCCAACATCTTCAATATTGAGTGTAACTTATAAGGCTGCACACAAGCTGATAAGGGTTCTTTGAGGCAATGTACATCTAAAGGGGAGAAATAGACCTCCCACAAACCATTGAGCATGTTGAGCATCACTAATATCCAATGAAAGATTGGACAAGAGTGCCACGAACCATGCATCATACTCATGTACACTCTCAGTTAATTCTTATTTTATATCTTTTAGGGTAACAATAATTTATTTTTCAAACTCTAAAATATCAAATTCCTAAAGGAATGTTGCCTTAAGCTAGTCATAATCAACTACTACTTTTTGAGGATCATATTTTCTAGACCATTTGTGCACACTTTTCAGGAGTGTGGCTACAAATTGAATAGATTTTTGCTTAGAAGAGGTTATATTACACACTCTCCAAACAAGTTCACACTTGTGAACATGTTTGATGATATTATCTACACTTTGATATTATTACAAATGAAGCATCATTTCATAGTACATGATGGGTGGTTGAGGTGATTATAACAGTGGATGCTAAGAAGTTCCAAGTCCTAGTCCATGGGGGAAGTCCACCACTTCCTCTTGAGCTACCTCCTAATCCACCAGATGAACCACCACTCAATCCACCTCTAATACATCTAGCTACAATAGAAACATCTAAAATGTTGGGCACTCTGGTAGGTTAATTTAGTATATTTGGGCCAGTACTTTCCCCAATATTTATTCTTGATCCCCAAAACATACCAAGTTGGGCCATGAATTTATCTTGTAATAGAAAAGAAAGAGTCAATATATTAGTTTCTAAAACTTATCCAACTAAATGTTCTCTTATAGGGCTAGTCCTTGACTCTATGATATTTGTATCCTAGTTGTGAATAATTAGTTTGTCTAGCTCAAAAACATGATCTTGCACTATGGTTGGGGAACTAGGTTGTTTTAACATGGGTTCTTTAGTCTATATTTCCTAGCTTGTTTCTCTCACATATACTAAAGTTGGCACTAGTTTTATTTCAAAATATGGAGAGTCCTTGTGCTCTTTTACTTCCCTATGATAGCACTTTTTGAGTCCTCTTGTCCACTTCTTATGTCACTTCCACTATAATCCTTCACTAAGCTTTATCATATTTGTATTTCTATAATTCCTACTCATTGGATACAATTCAAAACCAACAATCCTTCACAAATACCCCTACATTCCCCTACCAACTATGTAACTCATGCAAGGGAGAGTTTAGCCTTCTATGGGAAAAAAAGTTCAAGTCTAGAGTCAATAAATTGCTTCTTCACCTGCAGTGGGAAATGTTTGAGATACCTACCATGTGGTTCTCAAAGAAACTAGAACTTAGCTTATTCTTGATAAGAATAAATTGATAAGGCCTACTCTAATATGTAACTATTTAACACCTTTATCTAGCAGACATCAATAACTCATCTATGGTGCTCCTGAGTGTGCTAATGTTGTTTGATGCTCTATTGTCTATGTTGTCTTCCATCCATTATTTCTTGACTAGTCTTGAGCATAGGCTATGATCTAAGCATATAAATTAATAGGAACTTCTACAAAGAATGTTTCATACAAGGAACTATAGAGATTTTGTTCAACCCATGTACGTGTTAAAACTTTTAGTTCAAGAAATAGAACTACAAAGTTATCTTCGACACTAATAAGCCATCGTTCAATGTTTTTGAGTGATAATCGCTTGAGAATTTTACACCATCATTCAATAAGTGATATAGTTCTTGAAAATGGAACCAAAATGTTGGGTTAATTTTATATCTAGACCTTTCCTTAGGAGTGCGCTATAGTTACTAAGACCTAACAAGTTGGCGCATAGGCATTTCATGTAAGACTTTGAGTTATTATGCGCTCACTCAAAGCATGCAACAAGAGATCAATTACGATGGGTTTTATCACATAAAAGTGTACTTGTCATATATTGGTTCTTGAACATATACCTTATTCAATGACTAACCTAAAATTAAATACACCGTTGTTGGCCTACGTTTAGTTAAATGAACAAACACAACTAAAATAAACATCACCATTATATCAAGATTCCACATTGATCATGTTCAAATAACATAGTTCTATTCATCACATCCATAATAGATCTACAAGTTACATAACAAATGTATAATGCAACTTAGTGTTACAACTTAGCTATACACTGGAGTACGATAACAAGATTATAATGATATTCATGATTACACCAATGGAATGACATTTAACATCAATTAAATCATTATACAACATGATCAACAACATTACAAAGCTCTAAATAGGGGTATTTATACTTGGTTCTCCCTAAGCAGGAGGTTACAATAGTAATGACACTCTTAGTGACTAGCAAACGAACTCCAGTGGACTAAGAGTCATGGTAGTGGACTACAATGTTTCCCTAAGAACTTGGGCTTTTGTGCCCCTATATTCCTACTCGATGTTGGATTCTCATTGCTAAGTGTTTACCTTCATGCGGGTCGGTGCTAAACTTGTGCATGATTTAAGTATGTTTCATCTCTTAGAATTGCTCCTTAATCGTCTCTTCCTTCCCTCACACTCCCTAAGTCTTCCATTGATATTCTCAGCCCTTCGCTCTTGGGTTCTCCATTTATTATGAATCCTCTATGACTAGGTCTTCTCGTGCCATGATTTCTTGCACCATAGACTTTTGCACCTATATAAATTTCACATAGTGTTCTCTCCACGTTGTACTCCTTCTGCGCGATATTTATTTTGTGCTTTTACCAAAAGACAGCCAAAATTTGGGATCTAATATGAAGCTTTTGACTAATACTGAAACTATAGTTATAGCCCCGACATTAAAGCTCTGGAGATATCCCGAAACTAGACCAGAGTGATGGAAATGCATAAGAATGACATGCTAAGATGCTTAAAATAGGGGAGAGTAGAACTCAAGCATAAAAACACAAGTTTTCATATATTAAATAACTCTAAATCTTCTATTACAATCTATTTACAATGCATAAATTAATAAAGCTATAACTGTTAGTAAAATTCTTATAAAAACTTATATAATGACCTTTCTTTCTTGTTATAAGTGATGTTTTGACTGTTGTCAACAAATAAGATTTCTCTACTCATTATATTATGCCCCTTCTTCTTCCTTCATGCTTTCTCTTTTATGCACAGTTTGCTGCTATGCTAAATTCATTGTATGTTGCTCCTCTAATATTCTCTCAGCAGCTCTCTCTCTCGTACTCCGTGTTTTTCTACCACCACTTATTTTTCTTGTCTCTTCCTTTTTATCTTCTACTATCAATCTTTTCACCTACTACCAACTCTTTCCTCCAAACGAAATGGTTCACAAAATTTCAAATTCAAATTGTTGTAGATTTCCTTTTTGTTGGTGGCTACAACTAAGAAAGTCAAGTATTGATAAGTAAGAACAATAGTTTTAATAATATGATCTACCCAATAAAAATTGATTGTATTTTAATTTAAAATAAAAAAATACAAATTAAGTTGTATCGTCATCAAATTTAATCCACGAGGATGAAATAATATTCAATTTGTCATTTAGGAAGGATTGAACCTAAGTCTCCTTCAGGTTTGATCAAACATATATTAAAAAAACAAATGTAAAATGTGGAACTTAAGGGTTTTATATGCTCAATAATTTCAACGGTTAAAAATAAATTGCCCTGTCTTAGCCGACACAGACACGACATGGTTGGAGGTTTTTTTGTTACAAAGCCCGCTGAATCGAATTTGCGCTCTCCTGTGAATTCCCGCTCGGCCTCCCATCCCAAGATGTTTGCTCTTACATTTACAGGAAGCATTCTCTGCTAAACATAGATCTGGTTTGCCACTGAATGAGCTTGACGACGAATTCCATAACTTGGACCATGACTTCGGTATGCATCCGCTGAGCTGGTTATTGGAGATGTTTACTTTAACAAGCGACGTCAATCTATCAAGTGCGGAGGGAATGTTCCCAGACAAATTGTTGGACGATAATTCCATGCTCCTTAGTTGATTCAAATGCCCCAGTGAAGCTGGAATTTCAGCATTCCAACTGTTGCTGCCAAGATTCAGGAGCTCTGGCTTCGATAACTGTCTTATTCTGGTGGAATAGTACCGTTGAGCTCATTCATGGACAGATCTACGAAGCTCAGATTTTTGCAAACTCCAAGCTTCGATGGTATTAATCCTTGCAACTGGTTTCCCCTCATTTCCAGGTGGTCGACATTCGGATTGGAAACCAGAAAATCGGAAGGGATATGCCCTGATAGATTGTTGTCGCTCAATATCAACCGCCTCAAACTCGAACACTTGCCAATCTCTGAAGGAATGCTCCCTTCCAACCGATGGCCTCCTGCCAATAGAAGCTCTAATTGACCGGAGGAGCAAAGTGCCGGAGGTATTGTTCCGTTGAGCCGGTTCCCTGTAAAATCAATTTCATTGAGACTGCTCTGAGCACCTAATGCAATTGCTATTGAGCCAGAAAGCTGGTTATCAAACAGAAACACTTTTCTTAGACGCTTGAGATTGCTGATCTGAGGAGGAATGCTTCCTTGAGACTATTGCTGTAAAGATACAATTCCTCCAATCTCTTGGCTTTCAAAAGCTGTGGAGGGATCGGGCCATTCAGTGAATTATTAGCTAAGAACAAAACTCGCAAATGTTGCAAGCGACCCAATTCCGGTGGATTAGCCCATCTAACTTTTATATATATGTCCCCTCAATTCACTCAAGCGCCTGCAATTCCCAAGTTCTACGGGGATATTCCCGGACAAGAGATTTTGATTTAGATAAAGCTCCGATAGGTGTTTCAACAACCCGAGGGAGGACGGTATGTACCCTGTGAGCTGATTCTGGGTGGCAGAAATCATGGTGAGACTGGTGCACTTGCCCAACTCCCACGGTATTTCTCCGCAAAGTTGATTGTCGGAGAACTCAACTTTAATGAGATTTGTGCAGCTACCAAGTGATCTGTGAATATGGCCTCGAATCTTATTGGAAGTGACATACCGGTACTCTAATTTTGAAAACTGGCCAAGGAATTTTGCTGCAGATAAAAGCTCTGTGAGATGCCCAGAATTGGCGATGGACGACTGTATCTCTCCAGTTAAAGAATTTTGTCCCAACCATAGCTTGGAGAGGTCGTTGAGATTTCCAGCGCTTGAAGGGATCTCTCCGGTCAAATTGTTGGTGTTCAAGTAAATGACCTCCAACCGGGGAAGCTCAAAAATGGAACGAGGAATGCGTCCGGTGGGGAAGTTGTTATAGAGGGACAATGATGTTAGGCTTTTGAGGGCACTCAACTGGACAGGGATTTGGCTGTGGAGATTATTATTGGAAAGATCTAACAACTCCAGCTGCGTACAATTTCCAAGCTGACGAGGAATTGTGCCAGAGATGCGGTTTGCATCCAGATATAGCTCTTTCAGATTGCGCAAGCTGCCGATGGCGGAAGACAATGTTCCAGAGATCCGACGGTCAGTTAGATTGAGCGTACGCACCGTGCGATCTGCGTGACAGGCCACATCTTCCCAGGGGCAGTGGTAGTCATCGGAGGAGCTCCAACTAGTAAAAACGTTTGGTGGGGCAGCGAAGTCGTTGAGAAGAGAAAGCAGAAGAGCTCCATCATTGCTCAGCGCTTCGATAAAATGCCCCTCTGCAGCGATCAACAGTTGGATGATTATGAATACTAACGACCGCAGTTCGCAGGTTATACACTGCGAGTGCGAGTGCGAGTGCGAATATATAAAGAGCACAATTTGTAGAATGTTAGGTGTGAACGAATAGAGATGAGTTTGACTGACTTAGTTACTGCCTCCGTCCATATATTAATTGGCGAGACCGAGTCTGAGAATGCATAAGCGTCTAAGTCAATGCATGTGTCACGGGGCTGGCTTTCCGAAACCTGGAACCCACGTGCGGCACCGCTTGACCAGTCGGGATTCTCCCTTTGCGGCGGGATTCACATGGACTACGGACTACGCTTTCAGTGTTTCCCTGCACAAGCTTACCACAAACCCAGTGGATAACAAACTTGCATTCATAAACGGATTAGCAGCGGAAAACAAACATACACTTGCAAAGATCGGGAAAACAGCCCAACACACAATGGACATTCGCACAATGCAAGAACGCTGGGAGTAACGTGTATTTTATTCACATCTCAGGGCAATCCGGTCCTATGTACAATAATCGGGGCCAACTGGCCGCATACACAACAACCACACCGAGTCGAGCTCAGCCGATAATGCTCGGAACCACTCGTATGATTACAATGAACAATTCCCCGCCCGGGTCTGATCACTCTCTGCCCAAGACAACCTAGTCTTTGCTTCACGAAATCGGAGACCAAGAACTGCTCACAAACACCCGCACAGAACTAGCACGGATCGTGCCCACGGTTCACACACAGAACTGACACCAGCTGAGTCAACGGTTCACATAAACTTGGAACTGACACAGGTTTGCTTCTCATTGAATCGCTCTTAGACACTTTGTTAGCTTGCTGACTTGCATTCACTCAAATCACTAGACAAAGAAAGCTCATCAATCGCTTGAATGTTGTCGGGGAGACTGAAGCATCGACATCCCCTACAGCATGTTTCGGAGAGTGAAAGGGATTGAATAGGTAAATCCATTTATTTATTTGTATGTCTCTTTTGCGAATCCGTCAACTTTCCGTTTCTAACGTTTGAGAAGCGTTTGCATGGGTGCCCAATAATCTTTCAACATTCAAACTCACGAGCTTGTTTTTATATTCATGGATAACTTGAAGCTTGTCATTTTTTTTTTAATGTTTTTGTGATTATTATTTTTAAATAAAATTAAGAAATTAAGGAATGATTAATAAATTTTAAAATTATTGGGACAAACAAATTTAATAGGCATTTAGGAGTACAGTTTGTAGTTTATTATAAAATAATTAATAAAATTATATAATAAATTTTTATATATATAATCTAATTATTATGAGAAAGAGATAAAGATAAGCGTAATAATTAATGCTTATTACACATTTTTAAATAATATTAGTTAATTAATAAATTTTTAATGATCATTAAA
Source organism: Torreya grandis (assembly GCA_037957365.1). Taxonomy (NCBI): domain Eukaryota; kingdom Viridiplantae; phylum Streptophyta; class Pinopsida; order Cupressales; family Taxaceae; genus Torreya; species Torreya grandis. Next base: position 33,067 of record JARHVA010009172.1, read on the forward strand.
TATACAAAATGATGGTAAGTAATGTAGGAGAGTATCGGAATAGGGAGTAACGATGTTGAGCAAAGGTGAGAGTAGAACGCATGTCTAAGAGCAAAGGGTAGTAGTTAGGTGTAGAGGTTTGGATGGCACATGTAGGGGTGGAAGTTCAGCATAAGACTCAAGGAAAGGAGGAGGATGAGGCCTTGGTGGTGAGCTCGATGATGAAAATGACTAATGCAATGGCAAAAGCATTCCTTTTAATTATTTTGACAACTGTGTCCGTGCTAGAGATGCGAGCTCAAATAGGGCATCGAAGGGAAATAACATTTTTTTTTTCAGAATGTGTGAATGCCCTAAACCCTTTTCAATGTTATGGCAATTTCTACAAATCACAAAGCACATGTAAAAACCCTAATCTCTCTACAATTGATTCAAAGGTGCACCCTTCCAGATTCTGATTTGAACAAGGATGATGTGGTGTGTGAAAGGATCCCTAAGGTTTTTTCTATGATTGAGGTGTTTCTAAAGGCAAGAACAAAAAATGAAGTGAGGTTGTGTCTTGATTTTGAATTGACTTTCTTAGGCGATATTCCATTGGTCTTCTCTATTGCAACCCTTGTATTAAAGTTCAATGATGAGGTTCTTCAAACCCTAGACAAGAATTTTGGATGTAAAGCCCTTATCTAATATGCATGGGTAAGCACCTCTCATAAGATGATATTTCCATTGGTGAAAAGTGGTTTCCCATAATTTATCAGAACATTCATTTTCCTTGTTTTTGAATGGTTTTTTCCTAGTCATTTTCTATTTAGTCGAAGAAGAGATTTTTTATGGGACAATTGACCTTGGTTTTTCAGAAAGCAAGGAGTGTTTGTGTGCCCTTGGGCTCCCTTTTTTAACCCCCAAAAAAATTGATCTAGAAGGCTTCAAGATAGGTTGTATTTTATATCTTCATTTAGCTACGATAGATCCAGGGACACTACAATAAATGGTTGAGTAGATAGGTGTTTATGTCAGAATTGATAATGAGATAGGTGATCAAAAAATATATGTGAGGATTTGTGTCATGTTAGATTTGTCAAAAAACTTCCATCACTCAATCAATATTTTTTCATCCCATGGATCCTAGACTCAATTCATCAATTTTGAGGGGATACCTTTTAGATTTTTTAAATGCAACCAAATTAGTCATAAAGTGGCAGAGTGCCCCTAGAAAATTCATACAAGGCCTAACTCCCCCCTTTGAATAAATGGATTATAAAATTGGTTACCTTAACTCAAAACTTACGAAAATATTTCAGAAACATCCTCCACCATCTTGTCATTCCCCATTTATTGGAAAAGAACCACTGATTGGATCATATTTTGAGGCGGTAAATGAAAATATTGGTCAAGTTGTTGAAGTTAAGCATGATATTTCTCCCCCTGAAGATGGGATAGTGAATTCATTAATTGAGCCTTCAACAAGCAAGGATCTCAAATAGGTAGGTTTGGTCATAGAAACATGTCAGGGGTTCAATAAATTTGGTTTGATTAAATTAATCAATTTATCAAGAGGGGGGATAATGATCTACAAAGAGGGGTGGATTTTTTTTTATGAATAATATGCGATAAACAAGCCAAATAAGCAATAAAAGAATTATAGTTGGGATTTTTTGCATGTGGAGGAAGAAGGTTCTACGTAGGAAGGTGAACAAGAAGTGGAAGAAGCCCCTTTTAAGTAAGAAGAATAGGATCAAATCGGATCTAGAGATATCTTGACTCTTTCTCAACATAACTATTTGTTGTCAAAACTGAACTATGTTAAGAAAAGCCAAAGATGCAAAAGATAAAAATAGAATGGATACAACTAGATGCTCGGAACTCCATTGACGGAGGTACTCAATGGAAAATGGAATCCCTTCTTTCTAGAATGGGAAGGATAATTCTTTCCACTCGGTGTTGAGGGTCCATGCTTGTGGGGAGTCAATAATATCCAGTCATTAGGATGTTGACCTATCATTTAATCTTTTGTTTTCTTGTCTAGGTTGATCTCTTATGTTTTTCAAAGGCATTTTAACAACTATTTTGTATTATTAATGGTTTTTTAAAGATTTTTAGGGTAATTAAAATAGTTGAATTATGTTTGTTGTCACTTTTTTTTTGTAGGTTTTAGTGTTGTGTTCTTTTTTATAGGTTATGGCTCAACCTTACCTAGTTCTAGGCTTTTGTGCTTTTTCTAATTGGTGAGGGACCTCTCAACCCTCACTACCTATTAAAAAAAATTCAATTAAGCTTGAAATATTGAATTCAATTAAATTTTAAAAGATTAAAGTTTTAATTAGAAAATATAAGAATCTAACTAATAATCATATAATAACATAGTTAGTCCAACTATTTTAAATATTTTTATTTTGGATTTGCCACAGCTTCATCCATTAAAGTTTCATCTTCCATAAGTTTTCCTTTGATATGTGACAAATGGCCTCAATCTCGGTACCCTATTAAAAATACTTTCAAAATGGGCTCCAAACTCCAACATATGCCTAGATGATATTATGATTTTTTGAGTGACTTCTGCAAACAATAATAAATTTTCCTTATAATGGTCAAATAAACATCTAATTTAAGGTTTAAATTTTTTATTAACATCTTATACTATTACCCTCCCTCCTCCCACCACCATTTGGATTTGACATGGGAAATGATATGTTCATTAGGGAAGGGGTTGCATTTTATATCTTAAATAAATTTATTTAAAAAAATTTGAGAGATGTGAAATTTAAAATGCCTATTTTAAATTTTTTAGACACCAGACTAATTAAAAACCTTATTACCTTCTTCAAAAAAAAAAATCACCAATGGGTAAAAAATGGCCTCAATCTAGCTACAACATTGTAACAAGTTTGGAAAAGAAGTATTATGAGTGAAAAAATGGGTTAGAAACAATACCAATACAAAAAAACATAATTTTTGATTGCCTTCTCTAAGAAAGAAAAAAAATTATAATATAGATAGACAAATAGATGTCAAATTTTAAGGTTGAAACTACCATATTATGATCAAATAGACATCAAATTTAAAATATGCCATTGTTATTGACAATTCACACCATTACACTCTACCACTGCCCTTGACTGCCTTTTCAAGTTATGTCTATTGATGTAATAAGACTAATAAAAACATCTTTAAAATATTTATGTAAAATACATCGATAGATGCTAATCTCAAGGAGCCTACATTAGATTTGTCACAAATCATAGTAACTAATGACTTCATTACATTTTTTTGTAATTTTTATCCTTATTGGTGACATATACCCTCAATTAAGTTGTACAAGTGTATCAAACTCAAAAAAATATTATGAAAGAATAAACAATCTTTAAATTTCAATGTATGTCAAAGATATTATAATTTTTTGATCACCTTTTCCAAAATTAAAAAACTTCCATATAATAAATAAATATACATCAAATTTAAGATCAAAACTATCTTATAATAATCAAATAAATAAAAAATTAAGGAAAATAAATTTTACTAACATTTCATAAATTAACATCTCACAAATTATTATATTCCACCTCCACTCTCAACTACTATTATAAATCATAATGATTGATATAATAAATTGAAAAAAAAAAAATCTTTTAACTTTTTTTTAAAAATATCATACATAAATTCATATAGGTACTTTTAATTTTTTTAATAATACATATAATTATTCATAAACAATATGAAAGAAGCGTATATCATTTTGTTATATAGTACCGATACATAGAAATATTTATATTTTAAATTAATTCTAAATTTTAAACTTTAGAAACGATTTATAGATGTTACATTTATAACCACTTTCGTTTCTAAATTAACTTATTCGGAGAGGGAACATGATGGAGGTGGTAAAATCAAATACGATACATCACACCATGTATTTATTTGACTTCTTATAAATATTTACGAGGTATATTTTAATTATTTGATGTATTTTTTTTTTTTTTTTTTTTTAAATGTTATATATTTTCTAAGGTTTTACTCCATGTAGCTTACGAGATGAGGATTGCATCTTCCTTTTTGTCACACCTTTCAATATTTTTCTAACCAAGTATCCCAGTTGCAACGTTTTTCATTTAGTTGGGTATGTATAGAATAATGTATCTCAATGAGGTTTATTGGTCATTTGTATATTGATTCCACAACTCACAACTGTCTTAAGAATAGTTGTCATTTTGCAAATAGTTATGTTTGGTAATAAATTATTTTCATTCCCTTTAAATGCGATCAGTTTTTAATGGAACTCATACTTCTTTCAATGAAATTCGAAGAAACTCTTGTCCAATAACGTTACCATAAGCAATCTCTTACAAATAAAATGGTCATATAAATTATTGTATTCTTGATAAATCCATCAAAATATATTATTAGGTATATAGAAAAATCATAACAATAATTTTATGAAAATTGTTGTCATAAATTTATAAATAATTTCTAATAATTTTTGGATTGTTTCTATTTAAAAATATGTTAAAAATTATTTTATATATTTTTTAAGTTAGATAGATTGCATTTAAGATTATATATTTCAAAGCATCTAAGCAAACAAGTCAATGGACTAAACTTGTTGTCAAGAAAACTTATTTTATAAGTTTAAATTCTAGAACAAATTTTGACTATACCTTAAATCATACCATATAATATATTAAAAAAAGACCAGCTCTGAATTTAGTTATATTTTGAAGTTAATATTGATAGTTTTTTCACATTTCATATATTAATGTATGTGTTTTAAAATAAAATTTTTAACTTTTGTAATTAATGTTTTGAATCATATTTCATGATCCATCATCATTATGAAAATAAATAATCAATAATTATTGTATTTTTATTTTGATGATTAATGATAAAGTATAATATGAAATTTTAATTCAAAATATTTATGTATATTAATTTTGATTCAAAATATTTATGTAAATTAATCTAGATTCACACACTATTATATTTTTAAAACTTTATAAGCACATATTTAAAAGTTTATTGTTTTTCCTTTTTTTAAAATGTAATTTTTAACTTATTATTAAGTTTAATTAAACAAATTAAACTTTCTATTTTAAAACTTTCTCTCAATCCAATATCATGATGTATCTGTCAGTATATTGGTACACATTGTTGCTTCTTGTATTATTTTGTATGGATAAAATGAAAGCTTTAAATGGTACTTCTTAATTATTATTATTTCTTTTAAATTTTTAACATCATTTTAAATGTTGAAATTATTAAAACTTTCTAAGTGTTTTGCCGAATAGTGGATCTAGAATATAATCACATTAGAAAAATGAATAAAATGAATGCATAAGAGAGATTATTGATGTGACAATAAAAACAAAACCTAATCTAATTTATGTCCTCTAATAGATTAAAAAAAATTATAATAAGAAATGAATAAATAAAACTATATAGAATAAGCATTGTAAGTAATGATGAAATGGTCAAACTTTGGTAGATTCTTGAGAATTAAGAAAAAAAATATAGATTTACAAGTACTTATGTAGCCTTATGTGAAATATAGAAGTTTGCTCCTACAAGGATAGTTTCATTGCCGAATGTGCCTAGGGTAGATTTGGCTGCCAAATATATTATAACTATGTTTTTTATAAATATTTATTTCACTCACATTTTGATTATGGTATTTTTATAATAGAGGCACAAAGTAATTCCATACAATCTATAAAATCACCTTACATAATTTGTGAGATTTTTCTATTTATGTTCCTTTATCTACTTTCCTTAATTTGATACCAAAAACTTGCAGGAGGAGAAATGAATGGATTAGGTTGGTTATAATAGCTTTAAAAAGTTACAACTACATATTCTACACACTTAGAATTAGATCTTATGTGGGTCTAGTATAGTGCGAATGGATATTATAATTAATCATTTTTGTCTTCTTTTTTTATGTAGAAATAAAACTACACAGACAATTCACATATTTATTTTTTGGTATAAAATTCAACTAAACCTTGATACAGGTCTTTAATTTAAAAAAAAAATCTTTTTAGAGTGTGCTTATAGCATAAATAATAGATAATTCATCTTGATAATTATGATTAAAATGCCTCTAATAAAGATTCATTTTAATAAAAAAATGAATATTTGTAAAGTGTGCCTAGACTTATTATTGATGAATTTTTATAGAGTCCCTCTTATTCAACTTGAATCAGTGACCTATTGGTGCATGAGCTGACCCAAATAAAAATAAAGAAGCTAGAAAAAGGTCCATAGAAATAAAGGAAAATGGAAAGAGGTCAAAGACCCATAAAAGAATAAGGACAAGTTCGATGACCCATTGACCTTATTTATGGCAGATTCAACAGATCGTTAAATACATCACAAAAATAAAAGATAGTAGGAAATAAAGAGAGGAAAAAGAAAGAGGAGAGAAAAAGAGAGAGAAGGGATTCCCAAATCTATTAAAGATACAAGAAAGAAAGAAATATATAATTAAAAAAAATAAGAATAGATTACATAAATAAGAAAATGACATGGAAAACATATGAAAAAAATGCCTATAAATATTTAAAATAAACCCATAAATTATATGTACAATACTATATTAAAATTATTACAATAAAAAACTTTATACTAAAATTATATTTTATGTCCTTAAAATACATATGAGATTAAGTTGATAAATTGAAGAATAAAATAACATATTTTAATTAATTGTTTACAAATTATCATCAATACATATTATAAGATATTAAATATACAAATGATTTAACCATTGACAATATCATAATGCTTACAAAATAATGATTATTGGCATTTCAACATATCAATAAAATAATATCTTCATTAAAATACCGTCTTTTCAATATTGTTAATAGTTTTCTTTTATTCCAATAAGAAATCAACCACAAGAAAGTAGCATGTTTTCACCAAAGTTTGGATTCCCACATTTTATTGAGTCATAAAATTGAGATGGGTTGTTAGTGGGCTGCTTCTTCGATGAGCATGTGTTATCCTTTATTCATTTGTGGAGTGGCCTTAACTTAACGAGCCAATATAATTTAATAAGAGTAGATTTCTTCCCCTCTGTATGCCCCTTAGAAGATGTATTATTAGAAGTGTTTCCCCACTTTCCAAAATATATGATCATGTATTAAGCCTTTAAGTTTTACGGTACCATCATGTATGCAAGATCACTAACTAGCCCTAGTCCCAATAGTCATTCAGGGCACTACATGACATTTCAGTTGTTTTTCTTTTCGTTTCTTTCTTTTTTCTTTTTTCTCTTTTCTTTTTCTTTCTCTCATTTTTTATTAAATTTTGGTTTTTTGAAAATTTCTAACACACAGTAAATGTTAATTTTAGAGGCTAAGCCAAAAATGTGTGAAAGCATATAATACAATAATAGCTTTCTAAATCATATTAGTTGATTTTTCGTATTCTGATTTCTTTGTAATTTATTAATTTGTAATTTTTTTTTGGATATTATATGACAAAATAATTACTATTTTTTATATAGGTTAATATTTTTATAGAATTCAGAGTTATGAATTGGAGGAGGTAGCATTGACTAAAGCTACAAACTTGTTTGGATGTAAACAGGAGGTCCATATTTCTCTTGTAAATCACCAACTATTACCAATGAGACGTTATAGTTAACAAAACTAACATCGTTACCCGCTCTAACCATCCAAACCATCTCCAACGACCATAACCAGTCTAATATACCCTTTTGAGATTTTACCCTGGGTGGGACTGGACACAACTAAGTCCCTTAATCAATCCACCCACATCTCATTAGCTAAAGGGTTTGGGATAAACAAAGGTGAATCAAACTGATGATGAGTAGCACCGAGAGCATTAGCTTAACACTATGTCTCATGATTCACCTTCACTCCAATTCGAATACATCTTTACCCTTAAAAGAGTTTAGAGTAAACTAGGTGAATCGAACCGATGATATGTAGTACCAGAATCGTTAGCCTAACACTACACTTCAAAACTCACCTTCATACCAATTCGAATTTATCCTTACCCTTGAAAAATAGTTTGATTAAAGTTGAATTATCGTATGCCCTATGTCAACTACCATTTTGTATTCCTAAATTAATGAATGAAGTAATTAATGATGTTATGAGCTATCATTGTTAATAATTATTGACAATGTTAGCAAAGGAATTTGCTTAATACCATGCATAAAATATTCCAATATTTATTTACCAAACCTTGTACCAACCTTTAGAATTGATAAAATAATATATATTAAAAAAATCATTGTTTTGAACAAAAAATGGTTAATTGAAAACTGGATCCATTAATTTTTGCACATAGACTATATATATACTTATACTTTCAAGTCTTAAAATGATATTTTCATATATTTTTAGTAACATCATCATCTTGGGTTTTCACGTATCTAGGATGAGTATTTTAAGCGTATAACAATTTCACATTTTTCAAGATTAATTTTGCCTTTTATCTTATCTAGATTTTGATATATTAATTATATTTTACAATTTGATCAAATCGCAATCTAATCCTTGTTAAAATTAGGATAGTTTCATAATACATGTAAACTCCTATGTTATCAACTTAGAATATTTACACTTACCTTCCTTCTTAAATGATGTAGCTTAATCCCTATAATATAGATTTTAATCCCTTCTATTTGGTTACTAAATGAAAAACTACTTTATGAAAATTATTATAAGAACATTAACTAACTAATTATATTATGCTTCGCCATGAACAAAGAGAGGGACGGGGACGCGGCGGGGGGAAGGGACGGGGCGCGCGCGGGAGGCAAGGGGGAGAAATATACAATAATAGTCATTTTATTCCTCTAATCTCATTAAATACATGCATACAAAATCAAACACCCACTACGTTCAAAGTTGTCAACCATCTTTAAGAATAATATTATTTTTATTAAAATAAATAATCTAGCCAACTGTATCTACAGACTCCAATTAAACAAGTTGTTACGAAAAATATGATTATTTTTAAGAGAACAAATACCTAAAAAACTCTAAACCATTTGGATTGATAGTTCTACATCATCCTCCCTTTCTTTCAAAATTATGAGCCTCTTAATTCAACAAAAATCTATTTTTGTTAATTTTATAATTCGTCTTCTATGATCCAATTGTTATTAAACTTTAGTAATCCTTTTCATTTGACTAAATACATTTTATAATTCTCAGATCTTTTAGTGGTAACCTTTTTGTCCTCTATCTTCTCAAATTTCTCTCTTTTTCCTTTGAAAATTGTTTGGTCCATTATTTTAGCAAGCTCTCATCTTGAACTTCTTTTAGGTTTGCATGATAGGGATAAAGATCCACAACATTAAATTTAGGACCAATGTCAAATTATTTGGGCAAGTCTATCAAATAAGCATTCTCATTAATCTTTACGAGAATCATGTAAGGAACAATTTTTATTGTCATTAATTTGTTTTATGTCTTCTGAGGAAACCTTTATTGACGCAAGTAAACTAAAATTATCCCACCCTCTTGGTACACAATTTGTCTCATATACAAGTTTTTGTTACTTTTATATTGCTCATTTTCTACTTACATTCTTTGCTTAACTTTCTTTTATATCATCTATATGTTTCACAAAATCCTCTACATCTTGGCTAATTTAATTTTTCTCAAGAAGATCAATTAAATCCACTTCTCCTTTCAAAGTCTTTCTAAAAATAATATGAAAAGAAGACTTACCTATAAATTTGTTGATATTAAAATTGAAAGGAAAATATATGTATGATAAGATTAAATCTAATTGTTTAAGATATCTCCAACTAAACACCTCAATAAATTTCCCAAACTTTTGTTTACAACCTCTATCTACTCTTTCATCTAAGAGTTATAGGATGAGCTATATTACAATTTGATATTAATATTTCTCCAAAAAAATTTCCAAATTGACTAAGAAATATTATATCTTGTGTACTTGTGATAGTCTTGAGAACTCTATGTAAACATACAATCTTTCTTAAAAAAATATACCAGAAATGTTACTCCTATTAAAAATCTTTTTATATGGCATAAAGTGGCCATTTTAGAGAATTGGTCCACACCAAAAAAAGGAATCATTACCTCTTTGAGTATGAGGTAGTCCCAAGATAAAATGTCAATCTATGGTCCTTCATGAAACATTGAGGGTTAATACAATCTAACGTTTTATTGTCCACCTTTAAAAACATGGAAAATTTTACATATATAAAAAAAACCTATTGGTTTTCCTTCCTCAACTAAATCCATTCCAATGGGAGGGGTATTTATTGGAGGATATCCAAGTATTGAAAATGTTTGGTGGTGCCTTCAGTCGTTGAACAAGGGAGAGCATAACCGTTCCATCTCTATTCACTCTTTGAATGCATTGTGTCTCCAAAGCCAATATAATAACCACCAATTATATGGTTATGGGTGTTATTGATCTCAATTTGAAAATTACCTACTATCATCATCATCATCAATATGGGAGGCCAAACCTACTAAATCAGATTTTGGCTTTCTTGATAAATATTCATCACTATTTCATTGACCTTTGTTCATATAATATAAGTTTTTTTTTTAATTCACAAATGTTTTTTACTATTTTTTTATTTTTTTTATTTCATGTTAAAATCGCTGACTAACAAATGTCTTTTTATTGGATATTTCATTTCAAAATCACTGACCCATTTTCTTAAAACACATCTAATTGAAAAAATAAATGAATAAATAAAACACTCAAACTTTGAAAAGTGTCGAACATTTGCATCCCAAACACCCATGGTAATACATTTTGACCATTAGTTTCCTCTAGAAGTTATCCCTCCCCTATGTTGAAAGAAAAAAATGAAAACAAATAATCTATTATATTTTATATATCATATTTTTTTTCCATAAAAATTTCAATCAGTAACAAGGGTGCCATGCACCAAGTCCCTACAGGAGCTTAGAATAGTCTTAAAATTTCTTTTAAGTATTGATTATAGAGTAAACATTTTTATCAAGCAAAATTACTTAAGTTGAATAGATCCCAAAACCATGTGATTAATGTATTAATAAAAATAGCTATGTGGTGAGAGTAAAATCCCCCAAAGAATGTGGTCTAATGAAAGTTGTAAATATTACCTACCACCTTAATAAATATTCATTTCATCTAAATATGCTTTGCTTTGTAAGTTTATGCTGACTGTTATTAACCATCTAAAGTTATCAAATTTATACTATATATGATATCAGTTTTATTTTTTTTACTACAATTGCCACAAATTTATTTTAATAAACAAGAACCCCAATGTACATTATATTGGAGCTAGTTTTATACCTGACTCTATGAATATTTATTATGTTTGTTGAGGAGTGTATGCAATAGATAAAACTAGACCTTGGGCCTCCCTAAAAGTGTAAAGTTGAAAAGAATAGGATAAATATGATGATTGTTACATCATAGAGAATGTTTAAAAAAAAAAATAAAGAAATAATATTATTATCATCAATGAACAAAAATGGTTCAATGGGATTTGAAAATATATCCCATTACAAGCAAACAAGAGAATAATTATTTTTAAAGAAGCAAAACACCATTATTTTCGTGGTGAGTGGTTAAGTGAAACTTTACATACCATAATACCTAGAATAAATAGTCAATTTTTTATATAACTCTAAAGTATAATATGAAAATTATTAACATAATAAAACCCTGTTAAGGATGAATTTGGATAAAGAATATACACACAATTTCAAACATAATATGTTAATATGTATTGAAAATTTGAGAATAATTCTTTTTCAAAATATGTAAATTACATAATACATATTTTTGAAATCTATCTAAAGTTGTATTTGCCTTCATCAAACTTATGGTGTTAAAAAATAAGTCATATTAGGTTAAAAATAACTTTCTAAAATAGTTTCTATGAAAAAATTATGCTCTATGCAATTGATGGTAAATAATCATTTAATGTCATATTATTTGACAAATTTTATTGTAGAAATAATAACTCATTCTTTTTTGTAAATTTACCCACCAATCTCTTTAAGAGAGTTACCCAAATAATGTAGACCCAAAGTGAAGTTGAAATTTATTTATAGTTATATACTAATATTCTTTAATTGCATGTTTTTGTACTTCTATCATGAGATACTTGATATTATATGGTTCCAGATATTTAATGTTTGAATTAAATTTTCTTTAATATTTGAATGAAGAATATATTGTTTTATGGAGTCCCAATCATCATTCATTAGATTCAAATGAAATGTGAATAAGGGAGTTATGTTGATATTTTACACTTCCAATGCTTTAAGATCTTAGTTCATTTGCCCATGATATTTGGATAAAAAATATTTTCTTCTATGTAATATCAATTATTAATTACTAGAGACAAGGAAATTCTAAAGCCAAACCTCAATAAGGATTGAATAAGTAGATAACAAAGAGCATAGTCATTAGTGACCTGGTTATCAGAAAAATCATATTTATATTTTGTATATTTTTTTGGAGTTTTCATATAAGTAAATATTCTTCTCAATATAATGATTTTTTGTACAAATATTTTTGAAGGTGTCATGTTGGTAAATTTTAGTAATACATACAGAATCTAAAGTTTTATAAAATGAAAGTTGAATAGTATTTCTAAGGCTTGCAACAATTGGTAATAAAAACTATAATTTGGGAGGATTATAAAATATTATATTATGTTTGTTAATATTTTTTAAATAACAAAAGTAATATTATTTATACCATATCACAAACATTTACAATAAAATATTTATCTATCTATAATAGAAACACAAATACTAGCTCACAATACAAATCAACACATACATTAAGTTGAAAGTCTAGACAGTTTCATGGAGTTAACACAACACACACTTTTCTAATTATAAAATGGCATAGTGGGAACTATAATAAAAATAAATAGAAATTACAAGGGAATGGTTGTGCTACTAAGCCTTGACTAGTAGCATCACAAATTATGAATAGGGGCATTAGTTCTCTCAAGTTTTGTATAATATGAGAAACCCACTCATAGAAGTAATTTTGAATCATGTTCAATATCATGAGAAAAATGTGCTAAAATGTGCTTGGATCACACCATTGTTGAGAATGTCAGACAAGACCTGAATAGAGTTGATGTAGTGAGGGTTTTTAAACTGACTCAATGATGCTCCAAGGCCCAATGAGTGATCTAAAATATTTTTAAATGTACCCTTTTCCACAATAAGAAGTTCAATGGGTCCAATAATCTTAGATTTTCTATAAAAAACATAGGCCACTTAAATTAAAGATTTTTCCATTGTTAAACATCATTTGTTGAAAATCTTTTCATCTATTTTGCTACTAAAATCCCAAAATATATCGCAGTGCCCTGGCTTAGTTGACATATCTGTATAGCTTGTGAAGTCAAATAACTCAATATTTTATTCAGTCAAGAGTTTGGTAACCTTGTCAACATCTATTTATAAATATTTCTTAGCTGTCTTGTCAATGTTGATTGTAAGAACAAGGTTCTTCCACATATATATGACAACTGTGAAGTAAAATTTTAAAATCTAGTTACTCTTAAATGCCTCATATCAATTTGATTATGACCAATGATCTAATGACAATTAAAATATGGTATCCCTTTTTAGGAAGAATTTTTTTGCCTAGTTTTTGTCTATTAGGAGGTAAAGATATTATCGTATGTTTAAGTAACCTAAAAAGTATTGTATCTAGAATATCTTAATTTTTTGTAACCTACAACATCTATTCTGGAATCTTATGAGAGACTTCCACATTATTTAAAAGATGTATCTACATTGACCCTTTTAAGGATGACTTAATGTCTATAGCCAAGAGGGATGTATGGAAAAATAATCATTTACATGTTCATATTCTATTTTTTCATTGTCCTCATCTTTATTTTGGCTCTATATCCTATGAAAATGGATTTAGATTATATACCAAGACTTGTAGGTGTGATTAGGTTATGTGAAAGATTCTCAAGTGGATCAAAACTATATTTTAAAAATTTCTCATCTATCATATCATGGGCTAGATCATCATCACTCTCATAGTAATTTGAAAAATGGTCATCTTGTTGCTCGATATTGCCCAATAAAGGAATAAAAAATGTTTGATTTTATTTTGGTTTTAAAATAATTTCTTTTTTTGGTAATGTTTATTTTTCTTGATGTGCATCTAAGTGGTTAGTGCTTTGTTTGTATCTAAATGTAAATGAGTCATTGTGCTTGAGTCACCCATTTCATAGGTTTGTATATTTTCAAGGAGAATGTATTGCTTAGGTGGAACCACTTTATATATTCCCTCTATATTTAAAATGTATCATTTTGTAAATTATTAAGGGTTCATCATTTTTAAGCATTATCAATAAGGTCTCATCTTGTATGAATTTGACACATCAATGTAGTGAATATTGTACGACTTCCATTATGTATATCCATGGTCTATCCAAAATTAAATTTCAACATAATTATTGAGACATTACTTGGAATTTAATTGGAATCATTTTTGATCCCAATGTTACATCTAATGTGATTTGTCCAATTGGAGGGATATGAAAATTATCAAACCCTTTGATATGCATAACTAGTTTTTGAAGAAAATGGGTACTAATACCCATCGTGGCTAAGAAATATGTGCTACAAATGTTTAGGCCAAATACATTATCAGTGATCACATTTTTTATTCCTTTGTTATGTATACAAAGGAAACTCTTGGTCAATAATATCCTTGGATGGTAGATCTATTGGATCAAAGTTGATGATTTTTGAATTAATTTTGAGATATTGCATAATATCTAAAAATTAAGTTGTTTCAATATCACTTGGAACTTGTATATCACATAGTGCTTCATATATGATATAATTATATATAATAGATAAATTTAGAATTTTGAGGATTCAAATCTTAGCATGTGGGTTGTTAAATTGGTCAATAAGGTCATATCCCTTAGATTTGATCATAAGTTTAAGTTTTGGAGGCACCTATGGTAAATTAACATGGGGTAGAGTAGGCTGTGCACCCTTCCATTTTTGTGTAGTGATAACATGGACCACGAAATATTATATAAGCCATGGGTGAATAATGGGTGAGAGATGGTAGATGTCACTCAAATTAGAGATAGGTATTAAAAATGGTTGAGAACATGCACATTGGCATATGAATACCCATTCTATTATGTTAAAAAAGAGTTAGAAAGAGAGATTAAATGTTTATTTCATTTTAAAACACACATTGGCATATTAATACCCATTCTATTATGTTAAAAAAAGAGTTAGAAAGAGAGATTAAATGTGTATTTCATTTTAAAACACTCTCATTATATTAATGAATTAATTTATTGTCTTGGATGACATGTTTGATTAAGCAATCATAATCATAAACCACAACTATAATTATATATTGGAGCCCAAAATAGTCTATACATGCATCCATATTGAACATAGTTATAGAAATGGAAATATGATTTTAAAGTATTTATGATTTATAAATCATAAATCATAGAAAAGATAGGAAACCCTAGGTCCCTAGGATTTTGAGACCAAAGCTCAAATTCACCAAATGTTTAACCTTAAATTAATGATACAAGGGTAACTAGGGTTAGGAATATAAAAATGATTAAGCACAAGCATGATAAATAAATCTAGAGGATGCCAATTAATTTTCAAACTTAAATTAAAAATATTATGAATTTAAACACTAAGATATGCCAAAAAAGAAAATACAACTATTGATTGATATTATGATCAATTAAAAATAAGAGTGCTTAGTTGGATTATTATATACAGATAGATATGGGATGAAACGTGCTATAAATGGTATAGATCAAGATCCTAGGACAATCATCAGATCTTAAAATTTTGCATAATGTGACTTCAAATGCTTGTGTCAGAACTAGATAGTTGCATTAATACAAGCATTTGACCCAGATACATATGTCCTATACAAAATACTAACTATATTTTCATGCAACCAACTAGAGACTTCTATGTTTTATATCAAATTTATTCTAATGTATGTAGTTTATGAGCACAATATGTCACTCTTTGTCAAATGGTTAAATCTTAGCTTCCTCAACCTTGGAGTGACTGTGAAAAAATGGGTTAGTGGGATCACATTGTCAAGATTCTTCAAGGATCCCTCTATCAATAGGCACTGCGTAGATATGTAGTACTCTAAAGATGGATTTAGACTTATGTAGTTCTCCCCTACATATTTATTTGTGTGTGCATAATTGTGTAATATGTGATAAGTAAGAATTCACAATGATATTGCTTGAAACTTGGTAAATATGACTCATGAGATGGTCCTCAATATCTTAAACCTATAGACAGATTGATTGTATGATTGATATGTAAATAGGAATGAATAAGGCAGACTTGTTCATTTGAATGATCAATGGATAGTTATGTTTTTGCTCTATATGTGAGAGATTTAAAATTTCTAAGTGAATTATGAATGAGGATTGATCTTGGGTATATATCAATCCTTAGGGAAAATATCTCACACTAAGGCACTTAGGATGACCATACAAACATGTATCATTTATAAATTGAATGACTTTTG
The DNA here is from genome assembly GCA_037957365.1 of Torreya grandis. NCBI lineage: Eukaryota > Viridiplantae > Streptophyta > Pinopsida > Cupressales > Taxaceae > Torreya > Torreya grandis. The sequence goes on from JARHVA010009172.1 coordinate 49,597, forward strand.
GGGACTGGACACTTGTTGGAAAAGGGACACTTGCATCGAGATAGGCATCTAGATGGGGTATAAGTGTTTGAGAATCTAGGAAATAAGTACATGTCCAAAATTGGTAGAAAAAGATAATGATCAGGTTTAGAGCATTTTAAACATCATAGAAGGCCTGCTCTTCAGAATAACATGTGGTTGAACTAAGAGTTAGGAAATTTGCCATAAAGAGATAATGAATGTGAGCCTTTTGGCAATGGGAAGGTCTTAGAGATGAAGGGTACAATCATGATAGGTATTTTCCAAGTGTGTAAGATTGAGGTGTTATATAATTCAGATTTAGTATCTACACATCTTTAATGAACAATAAATCAAAGAATAAATATACACTAATTATAATACTTCATAATTTTTGACATTCTATACAATGTTTCACCTTTCATTTCATACAAGATTTTCATTATAATTCTATCAAAAGTGAATTCAAATGTTCAATTTCATCACTTTCCTTATTACTTAGATCAACCCTTACATATATTTTGGCTTCAAGAGATATGAGTGATCAAAAAAAATTGTAATAGTTGATGATGATGATTGGAACTTTGAGTGTAGTTAAGTATATAATATATAGTGTCACAAAGTCCCAATGCCTAGTTTTTGATATTCAAGAATTGAAAGTTCAATACACAATGTAAAGTTCAATATATTCAATGCAAAGTTTAATATATGCAATGCTAGAATCCAAAAATTGGAATATGCTTTCGAAGATCAATATTTTACAGTAATTTATTTATTCTTTTGTTGAATTATAAGTACCTTTTTTTTATTTTATCCACTCTTTTAACTTTTGACGGAAATTTTAGTATAGATCTTAATCTAGAGGCATTATGGAACACGCCATAGAGTAGGGGATGAGAATTTGATTATTATTGAAGTGGTTGTTTAGAAAACAAAATTTAAATAATGTTGAAGGTCAAAGTGAATTTTTCGTTAAAACAAATGACTTGAAACTTCTTTTATGGCATGAATTTTCATCAAAGTTCAATTATTGTACTTGGCATGGGTTGGGCTTGATATCTCTATCATTTTCAAAAAAAAAAAAATCTTTCATATCAAGAGATCCATAAAGTAGGAATGAGTGGGAACATTAATTTTTAAATCCATCATTCTATGCTATTACATTTTTAGTAGGGCATGTTGTTAGGCGGGGAATATAATTTCAAAATGGCAATTTATAGGCATCTAATTTACAACAATGAATGACAAGAAAGATACCATGTAACATACAGAGTAAAAAATAAACATAATGACACATAGAAGAATGTTGACTATTTGGAGGCTTCCACCATCCAATTGTTGATGTGGTTGCATGTGCAAGTAAATTATGATGCTCTAAATGAAGGTGGCCCTATGGTTATTGATTTATTACAACTACTAAATTTCTTGTTCACATGGTTATAAACAAATAATGAGGAGAAGCTATTTTAGATTGTGTCAAAAGTATGATTAATAGTTTGAGTGATTGACCTTTTCCTATCCATTAATGTATGGTTACTACATGAGATTGAAACACTAAAATCTAGTTGGTTTTAATAAAAAATTAATGAAATATAAAGAGAACACAATATAATTCCTTGGACTTTCTCCTAAGGTGGTATATATGAATATTAAGGGGACAATGTGATAGTTTTATGGCCATTAGATTCAAATAAATAAATAATTTTATTGAAATATATTTTAATTCTTTTTTTAAACTATAAATTAAGATAAAAATTTAATCAACCTCCAACAATGAAGAGTTGTCTTCAATATCTTTCAAACAATTTAAATAAGAGTTTTAAAAAAAAGTTAATATGAAAAAGTAAAAGGTTTCAATGTTTTGGCATTGTGATCTAGCTTAAATATATTAGTGTTAAATTTTGGTTGATATGAATTGTAATTTATGTAAATATGATGGGTTGAGTCTCGATAAAGCTTATCTTTTTTATAACAAGAATAAAATTATTTTGGATGGTTCAAATTCATTTCTAGAGCATTAACATTTTGTTCATATACAAAATTATTTTAATTAAAATATAAAATAAATTTAATCGTTATAATTAGAAGTTGAATTAATCAGAATCTTAAATATTTAATTAGTTTATGGTTTTGAGTCTTTTATGATATGTTTTCTATCATGTATTGGTTAATTAAGAGTCTTGGAGGGTGACTAGATAGTCATTCAAAGTATATTTTTGTGTCGTAATAATATGTATAAGGTGAATTTGTAAAATGAGCACGTAGATTTAGATGTAGAACAAGAAATATAGGTGGTTGTTTAATATAACAACATTCTATATTTTAAGAGGAACAAACCTTATTTTCAAGTTTTTATAATGTATATATCATGATTTTTTCGTTTTGTAATATTTTTATTTATTTAATTATTTAATTCATTTAAAATTTTAGTTTCATTTTTTATCACTTAAAAAAATATTATGAGAAATATCACGAGTTCATGCTATAAGTTAAATTTTTTGGTTATTGTTTTAAGTTCATTATCAATTAATTTCAACTTATTTTCATGAACATGAATAAGTTAAAGCAATACCATACTTATTTTTATACAACACTAAATTCAACAGTACAAAAACACTTATCAATGAAAATATTTTCATATTCAAATTGAAAACATGTTTACATCAACCTATATGTGAAATTAGTAACTTGATAAAATTCAAAGAAGACTTGGAAGATAAAATTTTTAGATGTTGAAAAAAATTGACACTTCATTAGAGATTGATAATATAATGATCCATTTTAATCAGGTAAATTGATACGTTAAAAGTTTATTTTATGTATCTAATTTTAAAAAAAAAATGTTAACTTAAAAAAACATAAAAATTCCTAATCAAAATTAATAACATAAAATGCATCCTTAGAAGAAAACTACTCCCAGTGAAAATGAATTTGAGGCTTTGAGGTATTTGAGTCTTCATACATTTAAAGGATTTTGACCTATTTTTAAATTATAGTCAAAACAAATCAGAAATGTCCATAGTATAATCAATCTTATAAATTAAGAGAGAGTTGAGTGATTTTAATTAAAATTAAAAAATGTTATTAAATATAGTTTTAATTAAGAAATTATTTCATACTATGTAACAAGATAAATAATCCATCAAAAAATAAACCATCAATGTATAATAACATAACATCATATGAGTGGAGGGTAGAGGAAAAGGATCATTCACTTTATGATCCCAATTATCCCAAATGAACATATTTAATGTATCAAAAATTGGCTCCCACTCATCATTATTTTCATTTTTATTTTCATCATCCTCTAAACAAGGAAGTTTGCAAGGCTAGACAATGGAATTTCTCTTGCCATCTAATCATCCATTCATCAATGATATGGAACACATATCTATCACCATAAGAGCTATCCGATAAGAATTCAATCACAAATGTATCAAAGGGACTTTGTCACCTACTTCATGAGTGATGCCTATCACAAGCTTCATAGCCATCGCCTTGAAAAGGAGACCGTTAATAAAAAAGAATATCGAGGAACTCGTCTGACTATACATGGAGCACCCCTTTAACGATCCAACAGAGACTGAAGGTGCTCAACATCTATATGGACCTTTTCAACTTATACTTGTATCTCTAGCATTATGTTAGATATCAGTTGCACTTTATTAATAACTAAAAAACAACTATCAAGAAATAAATGGCTAAAAAAAATATTTTTCCTTTCTTTCTATATATGAAAATGAATTTCATGGCAACAAATGTGTCATATATGTTTCCATTGGGTAGGTACCATAAGCTAATCCCTTAAAAACACCATTTTTAGGGAAATTATTTTGAACAAAATGGATGAAAAAGGTGAGAATTTATATCTACACTGATTAGGCATGCTTGCAAATCTAAAAGAGATACATGATAGACTCAAGTTGATGGAACTAAGGGAATAAACCCCTAAGTGAAAAAGACCATTTCCTATAGGCAAGCCTTGGTGAGTTATACACCAAAGAAAATGTGATTGTTTAGATTCATTGATAACTTTACAAATTTTTGTGAACTTCTGCATTAAATTTATGTAGAAAATTCACCTAGATGTGTTTAGAAAAAAGTGATTGAGAACCAAGCTAAGGTTTATATTGGTGAAAATGAATCTCAAGAAGTTACTTCTACTCTATCCACCCCTGAAGGGTAATTAAATGCTAATCTTATGAATATTATTATTTATGATAAAATCAAAATTGGTCACACATGATAAACTAGGGAACCAATCTTAGAACCATTTACAAAATAGATCAAATATAACCTTAAATCCTTTTTTGAAAAAACATAAAACCATGGATGACATCAATTTTCAAATGTCAAAACAATAAACAACTAAAATGGCTATAATTCAGTATGAGCTCTTATTAAACTTTCCAAGCATACATGAAAAGATGGATGTTTATGAAATGCCTTTCCATTGAAAGTTAGATTAATACAAATAATGAATCATCAACTTTATACATTTAGATAAAGCCTTCATGTGCATGTCAAAATGGTTATAGTTGAGTTTTAAATTGTATAGTCAATGTTAAATTTAGAGATGTTAAACAACACATATGAGCTATTACTAAAATTTTCATTTATACATGAAAAGATGGATACCATATTAATTATAATATGCCCGATGATTATAAATAATGGATTATCAACTTTATACAATTAAATACGATCACTATTTGCATGCTAAAATAGCTATAATTGAATTTTGAATTGCACAATCAATGTTAAATGTAGAAATTTTAAATAGCAAATATAAATTTTTATTAAAATTTCCAAGCATATATAAAAAGATGGATGTAAAATTAATTATAAAAATGCTTTTCAATTGAAAGTTAGTTGAATTAATACAAATAATGAATCATCAACTTTAAACATTTACATAAAATCATCATATGTACATAATAAAATCAATAATATCATATTTTTGATTTTGTTATTAAAGATTAATTAAAATCACCATGTGCATGCAGTAAAATCAATAATATCATATTAATTTAATTTTAAGAGGTTTCTTTTGGTGGAAAAACATTCTAAAAATGGGATTCCACCACTTCTACCATATATACAACAATTTAAATAAATATATATATTTAATTATGGTTTTAGTATGTTCTCTTCTTTTCTGTTATATTAAAAAAATGAAAGAATCAAGAATTTTAAAAAAATGCTTCATTAAATGAATTATAATTTAATTGAAATATTAATAAAAGATGAAGCTGGATTGGGGTTTTATAAATGTTTAGCAGAATATACATCTTTCATTAAAATTATATTTATTTAAACATTTAATATTAATAATTTTACTGATTGAATATCCTTTATCTTTAATATATTGAATAAGATCAATTTATTTATATAACCAGTACCAAAAACTATGCTTCTTAATTTAATCCCTGAAAGCTTTTTTAAACTTTTAAAACAAATATTAAAAAATCATTTTCAAAAGAATCCAAGAAATTTAAAGAAAAAAAAAAAAAGAAGTGGCCAGGCAGACCTACATATGTTTAAAAATTGTATCCACAGCAGAGACTTCAAGAAAATCTATTGGCCAGGCAGACCTACATGTATTTAGAAATTGTATCCACACATGCTCAAAGAAATCACCCAATATAACCCACACCTGCCATGGAATTTTCATCAAGTTATACGAATAACCTTTGAATACAGAAATTACCATATACTGTATTATAGCATGCATGCTCAGTAATAAAATTAATACCATTAGCATGTTTAAAACTTCATAAACACTTGTCAAGACCAGAATCATGGATTTAGGAATTGAATCCTCAATCTAGAGATATTCCATGACTAAACTCTATCAAATATAAACAACTCTGCCAAGATCTGCTACTGAAGCATTCTGAAATGCAAAGATTCAATAAAAATAGTTTTGCATGACAGTATTTAACAAAAAGATGTGCATAAATCCCACGTTCAACACAGTTTTCCACTGAAAATTATTATGCCAGTCGGCAGATTCCCATGCATAGATTTGAATTGAACAAACAGAATTCCAAGATTTTTCATTTAAATGCAGAATCAAAGGAAGAAATCGCTATTCAAAACGAGCCCTCTTTGAGCTTCTCTCCTTCATGAGTACCTTCTGATTTCCCTACGGGAGAGCCGTCCTGGATCGTATTTTACCCACCCTCTTGACCAAGTAAGCCTTCATAGCTAACTCCAGCAAAGGTTTTTGATCCTCCGGACATAGAATTATGTCCTCAAATACTGATAAATGCCCTTCTAACCCGTCGAGAGTTAGCCTCAATTCTGCATTTTCATATTCTATGGCATTTAAACAGTCAAATTCTGATAATTCCTTTCTGATTCGTTCGATGCAAGTTTCCAGATCTGCATTTTCTTCTTGCAAAATGCGGATTCTAGACTCGGCCATTATGCAATACGCGCAGCTTCCTGTAAAAGTGGCAAACAACAATGAAGAAAAAGGGTTTGCAGAAGCCCTTCAAGTTTGGGCGATTCACCAACAAAAAGAATGAAGCTCTTAATGTACATAGAAATGAAGGAAGAAGGTGTTCGAATCCCCCAAACCCAAGCAGTGAACAATGGTAGTAGACACAGCCATTCTTACCCTGAAACAACCCGCAGAATATCACCAATGCAACATTTTTTTGTCAGGAGCTGAAAATATCCCCCACACCGGCAACTGCTTATAAAATGATTCAAAAGGGCATTGGCTCCTCATAAGAAAAAAAATTCTGTGCACACTGATGAACCGCTCCTGAAAAGAAACTTCGACAATATCTGACATTGCCAATATAAATAATTATTCGCATGCACACTGATGAACCGCCTTTGAGAGAGACCCATACTGCTCGCCTAAAACTTCTCCAGCACTCACACATCAAATTCCCATTTAATATTTTTATGTGCATTTCAATTAGTTTAGTAGATAAGGTTTAGTGGCCAAAGTATCAAGGCATATTAATAGGTGGATTGCATTTATTTCAATGTATTCATGGAATGTTCTTTCCTTTAATAATATGTTAAAATTTTTATCAATGAAAATATAGATAAACGCTATTTTTTTATATTTTTTTGTTAAGAAATACACAAGTTAATTATTGTAAAATTAAAATTATTTTAATACATAAATAGTAATGAATTTTGATTGGTGAAAAAGATATAATTTAATCACGAGTTAAAGCAAATTGATTTCTTTAGTTATTCCTTGAGGACTAATAATAAAATAACATTTTTTTAGCTTGTGTAAATGTGGTTTTGATCCCTGCAATGAAGCGAGGAAAGAATAGATTTAAAATTAAAAACCTAGTGCATTTTTCTCTCAATGGATCTCTGCAATGGTATTCAGGGCCAATAGCCTCTACATTGGATTCAAGGTTGCAAGAAGATGAGCTTCCTTCTAATTAGGAGGACTTCAGCTCAGTTAGGAGAATTTACCTCTAAGCCATTGCTCAGAACTTGGCCTCAGATCCCAAAGAGCCCACTATTGGAGTGTTTGGGCCTCAGAGGGGTTTCCTTTGTCCGCCTAAGTCAACTTCTTTACCTGGAAAAAGACCTATGGAAGATTTTAATGTTGCACAAAACATCCAACCAACTATGAATTCACATCTCGATGTGTGGTTTTAGGACATTGTGAAGGATGCTTCTAGTAAGTCCTATGTTGATGTGGTAGTGGGTCTAGATATTTTTGGTGTTGCTTAGGATCTACAGATTACCCTACATCATTCAAATGTGGTGACAAGGCCATTTCATCTTATGGAGCAGAGCAAGGATAAAAGGCAATAGTTTTAGTTCCTTCCCCTATATTGGTTCTACCTTTGGATTCAAACAAGCTTCATTTTGACCCTTTTACTTCTGTAATAGTTGGCACTTCTATTATGTGTCTTGGGGTGAGGCAACATGTATTACCTTACCTGCTGCATAGGGTTCTCTTTTCAGTCCTCCCTCTTTGGATGCCCGTGAATTTACTTCGAATAGGTGTTGGAATTACAAAACCTACAAAAATGGTTCAAATCCCTTTCATGAGTGTAGGGGTTTTTACAAGGAGTGGATTTCTCCAAGGTCCTCTGATGTTCCTCCTCCTCTGGGTGACACTTATATGGTTAATGATATCTCTTCAAAAGATAATTTCAAGTTAGGAGATGTTTTTGGTTCGTTCTCTAAGGAGATACATGAATTGAATCTGCATGAGGCTTCCGTGTAAGAGACAGAGGTTGAGTTGAGTTATAGATCACTTTTTGGAAAGTGTGTGGGTACTTTCCTCTTCATTTTTACTCTTTCTTCCTAGGCTTTCAAGACTTGAAGTGAAATTGATTCTCCTTCCTTTACATTGCTCATCTCCATTTTTTCTTGTTTGTGTTCTAGTGCTCCTTTGACCTGGATTTCGTCAAGGCCTTGATTTTTTAAGAACATTGGCTTTTTCTTTTGCCCCTAGGTCCCCCTTTTTCAATTTATCCAAGGAGTTCATCACAATTATTCCTTAGTGGATCATATTTTATAATTTGCCCCTACTTCTTAGAAAGGAGGATCATGTCAAACTTTTAGTGAACAAAGTGGGCTCCTTTATAAAAGTGTATGCCAACTCTTGGAGAGTTAGATTTGTCTGACCACATGTCATTTTAGATATATTCATATCTCTTTTCCACTTGGTCAAGTTACACTCCTTGCATGGTTCCTAGACACAATTTTGCAACTATGAAGGCCTCCCTTTTTGTTGTTTCCACTATAATAATTTTGGGCATCAAATTGTTGAATTCCCTTCTAGGTTTATAGGGTCATCGCATTGTTTTGGCAAATAGGTTTGGAAAAATAATTAAGGGGATCTATATTAGGTTTTCCTTTGGTGAAATCATGAGAAATTCTACCATCCTCCATCTTCATTCTTGGTTTCTCAAGATTGGATGGATCTTTTAGAATAAATCCCCAAGGTTGCTTTGGCCCCTACTCTTTCTCTGCCCCCTACTTAGAAAATAGTGGACACTTCATCCCCTCATTGGATTTTTTTTTCAAAAATTATTGCCAATGTAGGTACTTTTTCCAAAAAGAGGGGTTAGAGGTTTGAAGTCAAATTGTTGAGAGCAGAAGTAAATAACTCAATTTGGGATGGCATTCAATGTACTTTGGAATACCTTCTTCCTTGATGCGAAAGAAGATTTATTTAAAGACTATGGTTAATTATTTAGGTTGTTTCCTTGGGTCCTTTCTACTTTAGAGATATTCTCTTGGATAATTATTAGTACTAGTCCTTTGTTAGTTTAGGTGGTTACTAGTTGGAAATGATTTTTTTTTGACTTAGTCTTTGGTGAGCCTTAATGCTCTTGTTTAGTTTCAGCTATGTTGTTTGGGCCTTTGTTGTTGAGTTGTTGTTAAGTTAATGTTTTAGAGTTCCTTCTTAATTTAGAGGTTTTTATTTTCTTTGCAAACCTTGTTGGCCAAGTTATTTGGTATTTATAAAAAGGGTTGGGTCCCTTTCAAAAAAAAGACCCTTCATACCACTTGGCATTCTCCTAGTAGAATCCATCCACATGCATCACTACCAATCTCCCATCTACCATAATGACACCATCATGTCGGATGAAATTATAGAGTTTGGAATCTTCACAAGAAATTATACTTTTTTCATCAAAGTCAAGACATGCCTCTTTGAAAAAGTCATCCGCTTCTCTGTATGCCCATCATATTGAATCAACACATCAATTTTTATAGTGCATCCCAGTCTTTGCTTATACCACTTTACAATGTCAAATGCCCCATTTTCTCCCCCAATAATGTTATCTTTTTCTTCATTCCCTAGATTGATGTCATTGTAATGTTGTTCATGATGATGATGATGATGATGATGACAACGACGACGATGATGATGATGATCTCCACATTCCTCAATCCCATAATTTGTAATTAGAACATAGTCTAAATATGCCTTACCCACCAAAATTTTGGTGGGGATAGGTAAATCCTCTACGCTTCTTAGCATCCTTGTAATTGCACACAAATCCTAAGACAAATCAATCAATGACTCATGCGACATACTTTCTACCTTCGACTCTGAAAAACTGACAAACATGTCATCTTCGACACATTATGCATGTGTGCATTGGGTTGGTGTAGATATTTAATGCCTCTACCACCTTCAAACACATGGCCATTAATTCTAAAGCCCCATTATTAACAATATACATTTTTAACATTTGAAATAATTATAGGATGAAAAATATAATCAATAAATATTGAGTTTCCTTAGGGAAATAGTCATATCATTTAACATCTATGAATAGACAACAAAGAAATTATTTTATTTTTAATAAAAGATATATATCCAAATTAATATAAAAAATTAATAATGTGACAAATTAATCTATTAATATTGTTTACATGTTTTTCATTTAACTTCATCTAATAGACAATAAAATAAAATATTTTATTTTTTATTATTGATAAAATATATATAACAAAACAATGTCAAAACTTAATAATATGATTTTTGATAAAAAATATATAGCAAAACTAATGTCAAAACTTAACAAGGGTTGTGTAATGGCTATTTCCTATTTTGTATTAAAAATTGTTTGTGCTTGACTTTGTACGTAAATTTATAATGTAAGCTTACTTTAATAATTTGAATTTGATAATAAAAATTTAATATTGAGAAAAATTTTGTTGTAATTTGAATTTGATTAACAGTAGTTATTTTGGAGAGATCCCATCAAAGCAATATCTAGATAAACCATAATTGAACAATTACTTTTGTTTATCTCATTATTATAATACACCTTGGATATACATTTAGTTTTGTGAGACCACATCAACCATCCACATTAGAATCCATGTGACACATCATGTATACCATATATATTGACATGTCATTAAATCACAGTGTTGTTTATACATGTTGGTTCTTCTTAATGCTATACACATACATAATGATTGGGATTGCCTTCCAAAAATAGTATTTACAAAAGTAAACATTGTATAATTATGTATAAGAAAATAGGGATGAGGTTTGGAATGTTTTTTATTATGTCAGAGGCATTTCTATGGAGTGAAACCCCAAATATTCATCTAACATGTGACCTAAAAACCTATTTTTTTTCTTTTGTTTATATTTTCACACCTATGGGGAGGCATTACCCCCTTTTGGGGGGCCTCAATTCCCCAACCTGACAATGAATGATATTGAGGATGACATCAGTTGTGCTCCCTAGTCTATAGTTTTCATGGTAGCTAATAATGCAAATAAGGGCATAAGAAACCAATGCAAGCAAAAATTTGAGTTCTAGATCTTTGCATAATAAGGAAAAGAGTGAGGATATGAAGAGTAAAAGTAAATAAACAACAATAGTGATAAAAAATGAAGAGGTAAGTGATGATGGAACAAGATGAGAAGTAAATACCCAACGTTGAAGTAGAGAATGTCAATCCCAACACCATCTCCTCATCGAGAAAAATATCCCAAGAGACATGTTCATGATGATGATGAGTCTACCAACTACACCACCATCAGTCATTTTGATGCCTACCCCACAACTCTAATAATAAGAAACATGTCTCATAACAAAAGGTTCAATTTTTGAACTAATTTTTTTATTTCTCTTTTGTTATTAATCCAACTAACTCTCCATCAAGCTACAAATTCAGTTGTTTTTATCACTCAAACATATCTCATATTCGATCAAGCATAACTCATACGTGATGCTTTCAGGATAATAAATTAGAAGATCAAAAAGTTGTATATGTTGACTAAGATGTCTTCATAAATTACAAAGACCCTAACATCATATAAAAATTTGGCCATCCTCATCTATCATGGTCTCAATAGGAATGAACTATGGGTTTTTATTGATTGAAATGAAAAGGCAAATGAGGAGTAGAGGGCTTAGGAGATGAGGGATCAAGATCCTACAAAGTGGAGATGACATTGTGAAGATGTAAATATACTAAAGGAGATGGGTGGCTGTCACTTGACAATTGCATGCAATAGGTGTCATGCATCTAATGTCATTTAATAATAAAAACTATTATATACCAAATCATATTACTAATAACTACATATTTTACAATATTATAGCATATTTATTACTAAAAATTATAATATAAATTTTAATTTTAGTTATATATATGTATATAAATATTAATATATATTTATATTATTATAATAAAAATATAATATAAATAGTTATATATAATATATTAATATTATAATAAAAAATAAATTATATATGTGTGTGTGTGTGTGTTTTATTACATATATTATTAATAATATATACTATATTTTATAATATATATATATATATATATATATATATATATATATATATATATATATATATATATATTACAATAACCTATAATAATGAATATTTATAAATATATAAAAATAATTATCTATATAATACATGATATTTATAATTAGTATACATAAATATATATGTTAGGACCTCAATTTATTGTATCAAATGTGGAGTCTTGTCATACTCAAATCAATGCTCATGACATCCTCATCCACCTTTAACAATAGAAAATGATTAATTACAGATGTAGAGTCCCTGTAAGTTACATACCCCTCTGTAGTGGGTGCACATTACTAACATTGAATATGGTTTTGATTTATGATATGGGCCCTCTAGCGTATAATACAACCTCTAATAGACTGTCATTACCCCTCACCACTCACCCCACCTTAAAATATTCTAACACTTGCATCTTATGTATGGCTTTGACCTTCCCCATTACATCATAATTTCTCAATCTCACTCTAAAACATAATGTCTCCTTCCCATTTAACACATGGCCACATAGTATGAAGAAACACAAAACCTCATTTTCCATTGTCACCTCTACCAGAAATTTAAAAACATTATTTCTTAAATCTTTGTTAAAAAAATTTAGATGGGGTTAGTGGTCGTATCAATTTACACTAACTTACTTTACAAATATCACTTTATGAAGACAAAATATTGCATCCCTTCCTATAATTTGGTTGTGATATGGGTCCATGGATGATGCATGGCTCAAATTAACATTGCATTGTCTATGATGCGAGGAAAAGACATTGGCATCTCAGAGTCTATTTTATAGCTTCCATTCATCCATGCTATGAATATTTTGACACCTAGACAAATTACATTAAGATTGATAATATACATAAATGCCATTCTCATACCCCTAGAAGAAAGGGAAAAGCTATACAGGTCATGGAAATAGTGAAATATTTCAAGGTGAGCTATGTAGTGAAGGTGAAGGGAAATGACAAGGTATTTCAAGTGATATCGTATGCCATGGGACTATATAATAATATACTATAATATTTGCATAGATGGACATGTTATAATTTGTAATACAAACATATGAGTCTATGCGGAGATATATGGAAAATAGTTATCCCATATTAATTACACTTAGACACATAACTATTTAAATTTTAAATTTACATATCAATGTAATTGTGGTGCCGAATGATAAGTGTTCATTATATAAAATCAAGGATTGGACATTTTATGTTGTCAAGGATGGATGATGATGTCATGAGATAAAATTTTATTCTAGTATGTTTTCATGTCTCATGTGTAGATCGAATCAATTATGCAATGTTGATTACATTGAGATAAGCTATTGAGGACCCAAAATCTATCTTGTGGCAATCATTCATCCATGATGCCAATATATTGACACCTAGAAAAATATTTCAAGATGATCAAGGTGGTGATGGTGAGGGCCCATGATATGGTATTGCAGGTGATAGCATACCCTATGGGGCCCATATCATGCAACAACCCTAGTTTTAGAGTTATTTTTGGATTTACATGCCCTGCACCCATTACAAAAAATACATAACTTATATGGTGATGGCATCCTTGATTGGAAAATTTTCATTATCAAGGGTGGATGAGAACTTCAAGAGGTATGATTTCATTACATCATGAATCCATGTTTGATTTACAACTCGAATTAGCCTTATAATTCCACTAATGTGGGGAAATACATTGAATCTCTAGAGTTTATCTTGTAGCTTTTGTTTCTTCATGCTACCAATATATTAACACATCTGATAATTACTTCAAGATTAAGAACAAGTGTTAATTCCATACTTGAACCCTTGGAAGAAAGGGTGGCCACAATTGGAGCCTATCTCCATAAGCATCTCATTTATCCCTATTGGTAACAAAACATAAAATTTAAGGCAATATTAGTTAGGTAAAATCTATTTTGGAAGGATTATTAAAATTAATATCATATTTTTGTGGCTAAATGCTATGTGAAAAAGCGATGAAATGAGGTTAGTGGTCATGGGTTTTGTATAACATAGAATTACCAATTTAAAATCTTTCTGTATAAAACTTTATTTTACCAAAACATAAAATGTATATCCCTTCTGACATAATTTACACTTCAGTGTGGTAGTTTTACCCTCCATGGAGGAAGATATTTTAGATAGTGTGAATTTGAATTTTACATAGATCAAAAACCCACAATGTTTGGAGGGAATATGAAGACACTGGTGAGAATTCAAAAATATGTTTATTACATGGTTAACATTTTTGGAAATTCACTTCTGATGCTATCAAACACTATTTCAAACATGTTGATGACTCAACAAGTGCAGTCACCACACCTATGTTGAATGTGAGGGTGGATATAATTGAGCATATTGACCCAAAAATTCAATGAAGTAATAAGATGGTCGTAGTTGAGTTTAATCTTAATAGCATCAACTCAAATTAGTTTGCATCTCTTGACACTGAGAGAATCAACTTGAAAAGAAACTACAACATAAAAACATAGATTCAATTCCTTCAATGTCTATTATATTTGTAATTCCATCACTGGAGAATGGAGGGTATATCAATCAAGATTTGAATCACCATGGAAGGATTTTGTCTACACAATCACCTAATTGTGGGTCAAAGCTACAAAGTGCATACAACATGGATGCATAATGGAGAATCACTCATGATACAATGTAAATGTCATGGTAGATGTGTCACTAATTGAGAGTATTGATCTTAGGGGGTAGAGACAGTTGATAGGTCTAAGTCTCGGGCATGAGGAGGTGCCTACATCCTACACTTAAAAAGGGAATATACTATAGAAATGAAAATAAAAAACTTTTACATTCCTTATAGAATTTTTTGCACCCTCGAGACAACTACGAGTTCAAATAATTTTTCATAATGTTTACCATTTTTTTTCCGACCATAGTTATTACTTCTATTTGAAAAGGACGTTCACATGGAGCACGAACAACATATATGAATTCATTGGAAATACTTGTATGGAGAACACATTTAATATTTATTGTTCAGTTTTATGTAAATTTTTACAATTATTACGATTATATGTATCTTTATTTTTTTGATTGGTTGAATAATAAATAAAATAAATAAAAAGTGAAATAAAATCTACAAATTAATTGTATGAAAGGATTAGAGTAATTTATATGATTAAAAATTAATTCCCATAAACGAGTTAATATCTATTCTATACATAACCTTAAAAATAATTATAAATTTATAACAATCAATTTCAAAAGAGGGAAATTAAACATTATAAATTTAAATATATAAATAAAATATTATAAATTTAAATATATAAATAAAATGTTATAAATTTGAAGTTATCAATAGACTAAGTTATGCTATGGTGGATCATATTAAAATTAATTTATTTTTAATCAAAAATCATATTTTTATTAATTTAAAAAATAATACATCGTTAGTCACATAAAAAAGACGTGTGGAAAAGTCACACCTCATTATAAATATCACACCGATCTCCAAAAAAATGTCTTAGGAAAATAAAATAATAACAAAAATGCCAAACCAAGGCCACTCAAACCATGAATTACACAAACTCAAGTACACATCAATAAAAAAAATTCAAAAAAACACTAAGACCAAGGACCAAACTAAATAGTAACAACAAACATGGTAGCTGATAGACGATAAGGTAGAGGAGAAGGGAGGTTTCCTCCCTAGCCCCTTGAGAAGGTGTGTCCTTGTCAATAGGTAAGAGATCACATCCATCATGTATTACAACTTTGTATCATCTTCTTCTTGTTGGGAGGGTGAAATGCCAATATCTAGTAGAAAAAACATATGTTGTGGAGGGGGCCCCAACCCTTCCTCCACCACCACCTATAATATCTCTATCATACCCATTATGGTGTGGGAACATCCAATGAGAGTGAGAAAAGGGGCTTCATCATCTTTAATACTTATGACATCTAACCCCACATCCACATCAAATAGGAGGATAGTGGTGACGAGGAAGATCTGGATTTTCACAACTAATAACAAAAGGAGCATTATGCCAATGATCAAAGAGGATTTGAAGATGGTAAAGCTCAATATATACCTTATCAGTTTTGACTTGGATCTAGAGGGTAGCATTAGAGATAATATAAACTATGTTAGTTACTGAAAATATCCTTTCCATTTCTCATGATTAAAATAACACATTATTTATAATTTTTCAAATTTGAAAAAAAATGACAACATAAAAATATGTTAGAATATATTATATCTTAAAGGAAGTAAGTTGGAGTCCTCGAAGAGAGAGATTTTTCAAGTGAATAATTTGGGTCTAAATGGATCAAAGAGGGCATGGATCTATCTTGAAGCAGACTAGGCCTGAGAACAAAACCAAAAAAGGTGGTTAAGGGTTTCTATCTAGTGACAAGCTAAGAAAATTGGATTTAAACCTGCCATGTGCTTGAGATGACCACCTAAAAGAAAAAACTTGGTAAATAGTACACTAAAGGAATGGGATTTTCTAGGCTCAATGAGAGTAACCCAAATGGTAGCAAAACTTCTAGATCAGATAGAATGAAGGGATAAGAGTTTCCATTGATGATTGAGAGTTTCATTGCCAATGTGCTAAGGAACCAGTAGATTATACCCCAGTTGAGGAGAAGAATAATGAAAGGATGCATTTTTAGTCCAATGCTTATCCTTTCACCAAGGCATAAGGGAGGAAACACCAATCTTATGTAAATACTCCTCAGGTATAGAACTCTGAATCTCAAAAATGAATTCTACATCTTTATTTCTAAGAGTGAATTTGTCTTTCACAAGATGCTAAGGGATCCAATCCCAATTAATTTTATAGAAAAGGCCCTCAGTGGTTTTAATACCCTTTTAAAACAATCTTAAGCTCTTTATAAAAAGGACCGCAACAAAGGGAACATTATGAAAATTGATCATTAGGGACTGCCATAGGGAGTGAGAGTTTAGAGAGACAATTTCGAAACCCTTCCCCCACCTAGATGAGGTGAGGATTGACATTTTCCAAAACCTTCCAATTATTTTTCATAAAAAAAGTACATCCAATCTTAATAGGAACACGGATAATGAGAAGACTATGCATATTAATAGCTTCTCAGGACCTTTTGTCTAGAGGGAATCCTTGAGAAATGCAATGCTTTAATTAAATTTTCTAACCTTAATCACCTTTCAACCTCTTATAATCCACTTGAAAGTGAGATCTAGGGCTTGGAGATTAATGTCAATTATCCCAAATCCTCCTGCTTCTTTGGATCTACAAAAAGTGTCCCAAAAAACTTTATGGAATCCCTCATGAACTTTTGAATTGGCCCAAATAAAATTCCATAATATTTGTTCCAATTTAACATTTATAGTGATAAAATAAGATCAGCAAGAGGAGGAGTAGACATGAGTATCATCTAGAACATTCGAGCATATTTAAAATTTTCCTACTAATGACAAGGGTTTGGTAATCTAGAAGGATATTTTTTTCTCAACCCTTTGCAATACATAAGACCACAAATCAACTGGCAAGGCTTGAAAATGAAAGGGAATGTTGAGATATTTGAACTAAACTCTAGGGATAATCCACTACCAATGAAATCCCTCTAGCCAAGGATGTTTGGGTGAGAGAGGTTAGCAATGGTACTGGGTTTTCTTACATTAGATGGAGGACCAAAAAGCAATACCAAATATATCAAGGAATTCCATAGTATTTTTAAAAACATCCTCATACTATTTAAGGGTAAGGAAGGAGTCATATATGAAGTACCCATTGATCAATTTATGGTATGAATTAGGGAGAGAAATACCCTTTACGAAACTCTTGAAAGCATAGTTAGAAAAAAGATAGCTAAAAAGAGAAGGAGCTAAAGGGAACCCCTACTTGATACATCTGTGAAGCTCAAAACGACGAGATTGGGAACCATTGATAGTAATTCATGCACCTGTATCATGAAAAATTGTGTTGCAAACCTACAAAAAATTGGGTCCAAAGCCAAAAACTTGAAGCATTTATATAATGAAGGGATAATCTATTTGATCATAATCCTTCTAAAAAACAATTTTGATAGATAAGGCCTTTTGATTGGAGATCCTAACCCATTCCATACCTTCCTAGACAATAATAACATTGTAAATAATGTATCTATGTTTAATAAACCCAATTAGTTTACTTATAACAATTAAAGCAAGAAGATTCTTAAATTTTAAAGTCTAGATCTTTAGGAATAATCTTATGAGAAACATTGAGAAGGGTGATAGGTCTCCAAATAATGATGACTTCAGGATCACTAGCCTTAGGAAAAAAATTGATACTACCTTGGTTAATGAGGGGGTCTAGAGAATTATTTTAAATAGCTTTGGAGTGGGCTTTGTGAAGATCAGGGCCCACATTAACCCATAGGGTTTGATAAAAATCATAAGGAAAACCATCAACACCTAGGGATTTGCCTCTGGACATCTACATAATAGCTTCCTTAAGATTATTCAATATGAGGGGTCTATCATAAGCCACTATCTATGATTCAGAGGGATTTCAAGGGACAACCCCAAGGCATTGAGATAGAACAACTACTCGTGCAAAATATATAGGATAAGATAAAAATACATCATTATAGTGGAGCAAAACATATTGTAGCATATCAAGTAATTTAGTAACTCTAACTGAATCATTCTTAATGACTTTTATTCTATCTATAACCCTTCTTTAATGAAGGAGATAAGAACTCCTTGGTTACATTATCTCCATTTTTAGCTAATGCATACAAGCTCAAAGTTGTGTTCTCTCGCTTTATATGCTTCTTCAATTTCAAGTTTATGTCTCCATAGGCCTAGTTGAATATGAAGCTAAATATTAAAATTAGAAGGCTCAATTAATTATGAAACCCTAAGGAATTTATGGTTTGTATCATGGTTAAGGTGTTTTCAAAATATAACAACTTGATTTCCATATATTAGTAGAAAAATGGTGGTGCGAAAAATGACATTGGACCACCATTCAATCAAACTAGTATCCCTAGTGGGTCTAGGGGCTAAGTTCCAAATTTGAATAATATGCCTATTAATTATTTCATGCGTGAGATGATTGTGTTGATATATAACTATGTTTTGTAAGTTCTAACCTAAGGATTAGTCTATTTAATACATAAGCATATAAGATGATGATCGGAAAAAAATGTGTCAAGAAGCACTATAATTAGTTAATCATAAACATGAGCAAATAAAAAAGGTTTAGTTCCCCAATAATTATATAATCAAGATGCTTAAAAACTCTATCTTCTCTCTATAAAAAATTAGACCAGGTGAACCAAGGAAAACCTAAATATTTCCTTTGGTGATGATTATAATCAAACACCTTCAAATTTTTATGCATGTAGAACCATGCCTCCTACTCCCCATCACACCAACACATGGGTAAGAAGCCTTCCTTATATTCAAGAGATTCAAACATATTGAAGTGTCCATAGATGATCCAAATGGAATCATGAAGATAATCTAATAACCATCTCCATAATAAAATTGTTTCGATAAAATCATTGGATGCATATAGATTAACCAACCCAATGATGTGTTTATCAAAATGAAAATGGTCCAGATAACCTTATGATAGGGGTTTGATCACCAAGAAATAATATTTTGAGAAATATCTAGTGTTAAAAGGGTGACAACACCTCCACAACCAAACTCATGACAAGTGTCTTGATAGAGGGCAACTGTCTAGATAGTTGAATCGATAGATTAGAGAAGGAAGCCAAAATTCTTGACTTTTTACATGCAAATAATTTTCATTTTATTTTTTTTACAATTGTTCCTTACCATATACTTACATAGTATATTAGTAAAATCTCAAACATTCTATGAGTATACTAACATCGGGAAACATCAAGATTCATGTCATGCCCCTCTGTAATATCTTTGATGTATGGAAATTAATTAAGAGTGGGATTGTGAAGCATATACTCTCCAAGAAGGAAAGGAATCCCTTTATCTGGCATGCATTAATCATCCTTATAAGGTGAGGGAATATAGAAACATAATAGAATATCTATATGGTTTAGAGTAATAAGATTAACCTTTGAATTTGATATTTTCACACCAAAAGGTGGATTGTGATGATGGATCTGAAATAA